>CAOLHI010003273.1:0-256666 GCA_948474755.1 Ctenosaura bakeri | reverse complement strand
GCGAGGCACACACTGAAGCGCTTTAGGAAAGGTGTGGCTCATCTGGTGCCCCTTTCCCTTGCATTTGCGGTTTTGGTTTTGTATTGGAGGTGACACGGGTAGGAATCCCAACTTCACTGAATTTTCAGGTAGGAATCCCAATTTGGCTAGCCGACTAGGATTGGGTAGGAATCCCGACTTAGTTTTTGTGTGGGTTTAGCAGTTTAGCTCCTTGGTGTAGGAGGGTACCCCTCACCCAGAAAACCAGTTAGGGACGGTTTGGTTTTGGTTCCTCACCCCTCTTCCCCCGACATTAGGCTGGACGGTTCTGTGAGTTCCTCTTCGGAGTTGAGCTCATTGCCCCCCCCCGCAGGCAGGCGAGTACTCCTGTAGGTGGCCCCTGGGTCGGAGTGACCTCCCCATCCGCCAACTGTTTCCCCCTTTTTGGGCAGGCTGGAGATTGGTTCCTTGTCCCTCCCCTAACATAGTTCCAGAGAGTTCGTTTCCCTGAAGTTCCCCCAAGGGGCCTCGGTGGTCCTACCCGTCACTCCACTTTTGGTCCCGCAGTTTGTATTTGTGTAGCTTTAGGCTTGCCTGGCGATGGCCAAGGAGAGCCCCAGTGTAGTGGCAGTAAAGGACCTCATGTGTGAGGACAAGGTCCACGGGAAATTAGAGAAATGGGTTTTAAGTAAAGGCAAATGCCCCTGGAAGGACTCGGTCTTCCAGACGGCAGATCCCTTTACTTCCCTTCGTGCAGCTTACGCCCTGGCGCTTGTCCAGGGTCCCGTTCGGACCGACGAAGGACTTGCTGGCCGCTTGGGGACTTTGGCTTACGGCTACAGACGCTATCTCTGCCCTATTAGAGACCTGGGCTAGGCTAGCAGCAGTAGAGAAGAACACCCGGTTTCAAGCCAAGGTTGAGGGATTGCGGGCGGACAAAGTAACCTTTGATTCCGTTGCGCAAGCCTCAGCCCAGAAACTAAGCAATCTCACTCTGGTTGCCCAGACTTGGGAAGAGAAAGCCCATGCTTTAGAGGCTGAGCTGGATCAGGCCCGAGCGGCAGCCAGATACATGGTGGGACAGGTTAAGGAACAGCACGAAGCTGTTAGTTGCGCGGCCTGCCATAAGCAGATCGCCGCACTAGAGAACCAGCTCCAGACCCGTAAGGCCCTCATATCGGCCGTTTGTCCGGAGCAGCTCCCCTCATTTGCTCAGGATTTGCCTCAGGAACCCCTGCCGGAGGAAGCTCTGGCCTCCCCTCCCATTAATCCAGACTGGAGTGACCCTAAAGTCCCAGTCCACCCAGTAGAGACACAGTCCATGACATGTAGGACCACCCCTGTAGGAGAAGGCAGCTCTGAGAGAGCCGCAACCCAGGAGACACAGGTCACAGAGACTAGGGTCCCCTGGTGTGCTACCGAGGCAAAAGCCATCGCCGACCAATTGGGCCCCCTAAATCAGTCCACCGGCATCATGTGGTCGAACGCGGTGACACATTCTCACCCGACAGCCAATGGCCAGGACCTGACCCAATTGGCGCGCCTTTGTATGTCCCTGTCTGAACTCCCTACCCTGGAATCAGCTGTGGTGGCTCATGGCCTGGTTAGGCTCAAGGCCCATGACTGGATGAGGGAGGTAGTTCGGATACTTTGACCCGGACAGAGCGTGAGTGTGCTCTACATCATGGAGCAACAGGGTCCTTGTGAGAACGCTGAGGCTTACGTGGCGCGGAAGCAGCTGCTTGCGATTCTGGCCGAGAAGATCCCGCTGACCGCCCGCAGGCACAACTTTGACTCTGTGGAGTTCAAGACTCTGTTGTACGGAGGCTTGAACCACGAGACAAAGATGGCCCTAGGTCTGGTGGATCCGGCCACGACACCCTAGGAGGAATTTGGGAACAACTTCCACAGGATCGCTGACCTCCTGCGAGAGGCTGGCTCCCTCAGACCCCCGTTAAGGCCCAGAAGCGAGATACCGGGACTGGGGAACCCATAGCAGAGGTCACATAATCTAACTATGGACCTCACTGCCAGCATAGGAAGTCCGCACCGAATTCCGTTCCTAGAGGGAATTGGGACTCGCGCCCAGCTCCCAGACAGGATAGGCAGTGGCAGGGAGGAGACGCCCGCAGCCAGGCAGGCAAGGCAGGGAGTCCCCCACAGCAGGCCACTGCCCCTAGACTGTCATTTGAGGCTGGTCCCTCTGGGGAGACTTCTGGCAGCCACGATCCCGTGGCCCAGATGATCCCCTCGACCAGAGCCCAAATTTGGAGTTTGTTACGCAAATGCATATTGGACATATCCCAATTCGACGGGAGACCCATGAGCGAGCTCCTTGATGCCCTAGACCGGCATCCACCACTGGGAAGTAGCCAGTCTGTGAGTGCAGTGACCAATGCTCCTCCTCCAGCTGGGTGTTCCTCCAACTTAGAACTCTCAGGATAGGGGTGCCCTGGGTCTTGGGATCTCCCCCAGAGGATTAGAAGCCAATGGGGTAGATCTACGGTGAAGGCAGGCACTGGGACCTATAGGGACAAGACTCCTGCCACCCCTCCTGCAGCCTCTGGAGCAGTGCCAAAAGTGCTGCTCTCTAACCTGAGAAGACAGGGTGAGCCCACCCCAGGCGCTATACGTTTGCCCGGATATGGGGGGGACCCCAATCTAGTGCTCTAGTGCCAGGCAGACTGCCCCTCCTCACGATACAGCCCCGAGTGCGAGTCCTACCACCTTTGAGACAGCGGTGCTTTCAGAGCACCAAGAAGGATCACACCAGGCTGAGGTTCAGGAGGTAGCCCCCACTGAGCCAGACAAGGCACAAAGCATTGCCAGCCAGTGTGAGAGCCAGAAAGGGGAGAGCACACTGCCAGCGGAAGCCAGCCCTAAGCTTCCCACGCTCTCCATTGTCCCTGCTCTAAGCCCCCTGTTAGAGACTTGCAGTTTCCCCCGGGATTTCCTTGAGACCTTGGCAGAGAGAGTCCCCCCTCTCTGTGCCTTATTTCAAAGGGAACTTCCAGTGGGACTGCGGAGTCAAGCAGCGAGAGGCTCCTGCCCAGCCAGAGTACAGGTTAGCAAAGGCGCTTGCCCTGGCACCCCCAAACTTGACTCAACTTACTCCCCTTTGCTGTAGTCCAGCCTGGGAGGTTTCCATAACGGAGAATTCTAAATGCCACACAGAGGCGGACCTGGCTCCTGCCTTCCCCTCCACAAAGTTGTTCTGGTACCAGTTGGCTTTTACAGTCAGTGGCACCCAATGCCTGTTTACCCTGGTGATTTTGAGAGGGGCCAAGACAGTTCTTGGTTCTGCCTCAATCACCATCTGGCCACGAGTTCAGGAGGCACATGGGTCCAAGACCAGCCTCCTCTTTGATTCGTCTAAAAAGGTCTCCAGCAAGGAGTGGGCACTGCTGCTCTTGTACGTAATTTTGGAGACCCACCAACTATTGCAATTGAGGGAATGGAAGGGTCAGCCGGTTGATTCCGCCTCTGTGGCAACCCCACAGCCAGAAGATCCCGGTGCCCAACGACCCAAGGTGAGTCCTCTAACTTGCCAGACTTCCTTGAGTTGCAAGGGAGCGCCAGACATTAATTTGTTAGAGACGTTTGTCTCGATCTACGAGGCGTTCGACAATGGTTGAACAGTCCCTGTCTGCATGGAGCGGAGGTGGAGTGGCAAACCCTTCCCAAGTTCCCTGTACTTGTAAATAGTTGTGCCTATAGGTAGTTTTGTCACTTGTTTTGGTTTGGAATTATAGGTTGTTAGTTTTGCTCTGTTTTTGCAACCGCTTTTAGCGGGAGACCAACGGGTTGGCTGACCTGAGGTCTCCTTGAAAACCTTGGAGGTGAATTGGGCCTGCAGAGTCAGCCCGGGCACCCTGAGGAAGGTATGTGAGTCAGACTGCTGCGCCTGCCATCTCTCACACCGAGAGATGGTGTTGTGCAGTGGCGCTCCTGGGGACTAAAGGGTGAGACATGGGTGTCTCCCTCTCAGAGGAACCAGGTTTGACTCTGGAGTTCCAGTTCACCAACCAGATTATCTCCCGCCTCTCAGTAACTTCTCTTCTCTTTCTCTCTGTGAGCATGGATTGTTAGGGTGAGAACAGTCCAGGCCGCTAGTCCACTTCCCACGCAATTTGGCCTTGTACCCCCAAATTTAGGACGTGCCTCCGATGCCCCATAAGGGCCGGAGACCCTCACAATTGGCGAGGATGCCTGGCCCTGGTGCATTGTTCCCCATTTGTATATATTATTAGGACATTTGCATACGCAAGTCCCACCATCCGGGACAATCTCCAAGAGGGTCAGCATCCACTCTTGCAACGAGCAAGCGTACACTCGCTTGTCTCTGATTTGATTAATTCTTTCTTTTCACCAGTTTGAGAGCCCAGGCGGAATCCAGAGTCTAACCTAATTTGACCAAAAGGTTTGCATTATAAATTCTCTCATATTACATCATGATACTTGTTCCACAGTGTGATGGGCCCAGTCTCCATCGAAAGTGGAGCAACTTATGTATAATTGTGCAAAGCCGCTCCCTAGTGAAATACTGGATGAAACACAGTATGCAGGCCCGGTCTACCCCAGACGGTACCTCTTGCATGGAGGCCCCCTCTACCGAGGTGCAGTCGGACTGCTTTCCAACTTACAGTGATCCCGGTCTGAGGCAGTCACCCGTCCCCTCCATGTCTCTTAAATTTGCCTGGCATTTTGTTAACAGCCCCTACTGAGGCTCCCATCATCCCCGGTCTTCAAGACTTGAACCCAACTCCTGATAGGCTCCGTGCCATCCATTTGCATTGGTCTCCTGTATAGGCTATAACTTGTGTCAGTTTTCTCTTTCATAAGAAGTAGGTCAACGGTTCCTGTAGCTGAGACCATCCCCGGAGACACCCACACTCCCGGGTACCGAGGGGGTGTGTGTGTGTCAATAATCTACCATCCCAGTCAAGGACCAGCCCGAGATGACTCCTTGTTCCTGTTGCTGCAGCTGGGGATCCCAGTTCCAGCTGCTCCCCCAACGGACTTCACAACTTGCTTGCTGCTCTTGCAAAGAGCTAGTGCTCCCTTCCTAGCTTGGACCGCGAACCCGGACATTTTGCCCACACTCCTGCTTGGTCTTGCATCCGTACCTGCATTCCAGATTTTGCCCGCATTCCAGCCGTTCCTGTCTTCATTGCCCACATTTCCAGCCAACTTGGAATTTCTGAACTTTTCCATACCGGGGGCGGGGGGGGGTGCCCAGAGACTTTTGCTTGCACCTCACCCCCCCCCCAAACCATGAATTGTTGTTACATCTCTGGACTAATGTCCGCTCTCCACGGAACTGTTTGCTTTTTGGACTATTCCATTGCCCATTTTCCACCGAACCATTACTGCCTGCTCTCCAAAGACCTGTTTGCCTTTTTGGACCAGTGCCTGCTATCCATCAAATGACTCCTTCGCCCTCATTCTCACCAGAGCAGCCTCCTGCCCGCTTCTCCGCTGTTTTTCATGTTGCATTGCCATTTTGCTCCTCTCCATTGGTGAGAGAGCCTCATTCTGTTTCATTGCTACTGTTACTTTGCAACTGCCATTCAGCCATTGTTAAAATTGTGTTTTATCTGTGTGTGTATCATTAGGTGTAGGATTTTGGTTATTCAGGGACTGTTCTTACTAGTTAGTGATACTGCAAACCCGTTCACCCTTGGAGTGATACGACTCCAGAACAGTAGTCCCTCATTTGGCTCTAAATTGGTTTTAAATTTTTAAATTTGGGAAAAAATTATCGATATTGTCCCAATATCTCCCATTTTGAGGGGGGGATTGTTATCACGGTTATGATATGTCTGGTGAGAGCACTAGATATCCTTTTGATATCGAATAATTTGGCCTTTGCTTGACCTTTCTCTGCCACCCTACTCCACGTCTTTGCAGAGGTCCTCCAGACAAGCACGTAAGGGTGCGGCCGTTAATGGTTGTACATTCCAGAACCCCATCCAGAGCCCCATCCATACTGGCAACTTAAGCCTCTCCGTTGCTTTAGGTAAAAACTTCCCTGCAAACCGGCTTTGCTCAGCGCATATCCACACAAAGCCGCACGGCCAAGAGCCAAGCCATTCCTTTATGTCGGGCCATCAATGTACTGGCCACACTATTGTCATTAAGAGCTAAGCTAATCATGCAAAACCTGACCTTTTCCAACTCCTTTGTCCAACTCCAAATTTCCTTTGTTCTCACCAAGCATAACATGGCCTGTGGGTAAAATCCACCCTATAAAAGGTCCACTTTTGGGACATCTTCGGACTACTTTGGACTTCCATCCCGCCTTGCTGCCAGTTGTCTAAGGAAATTCCCCTCAGCGAACCACGCTGAGCTTTCTCTTCCAGAACCCCGTCTTTCTCTCCAGGATTACGAGACCAGGTGTCGTATTACCCATCCCCAAAACTTTCCATTCCATTTCTAAGTTAGTTAGTATCTGTCATGTCTTTCGCGTTGCTTGTTCTTAATAAAATATTATTTGTTACTCTTAAAACCTTGTCTAGCTGCTCTCTGACCTGACACTGTATACATAGAGTTAAAGATCCTTGCTACCGTTACCCTGCCTCTCGTTTAGCCAAGAGAGTGCTCAAGCTGAATTCCCCCAACTTGTGTTTTTATTTGGTAATTTGGGTGCCCCTCCCGGGACCCCCCAACATACAGGGTAACAGGCCCCACTCCTGGATTTACAGAAGTTGCTTCTCCACCTTGGCAGTGAAAAAAACAGACCAACAAGGCAAGCCTCGCACCACCAACAACCTAACATGAGACACAACAACCCTACAAGCCTACACAACACCAGCAATTGCCACCTGCAGTTCCCAGCTGAGATCAGACCAGTGTGGCACCAAGGAGCTCCATCCTGGTCCCGGAGGGGGACCGTGGGGCCCGGACGCCTGGCCTCCCCTCACCCTCGGAGACCCCCCCTTCTCGAAGGGCTGTGGACCCTCAAAAGGAAAGCATGCTCTGGGTGGCCGTGCAGGGGGGAAATCGTGCTGCAGCCCCCCATCCCAAAGGCTATCCCCCAACCTATACTTGGAGTGAGACCAGGGTCCCCACGACATTCCCACGACCCCAGGGACCATTATCCCGCTCCCCCTTGGTGTGACACGGGCCACCCTCTGCCGGGAACGCCCCCTTGCCTTCTGCACAGAACAAAGGGGAGGGTCTCTGTGCAGAAAGAGAACGGGAGAGAAGTGGGGCTGAGGAGGGGGTGGCCCCCTAAAAGGAGAAGCAGAGTGTTTCCCCTCCTTGGTCCCCCATTCCCAAAGCTGGAAGTAGATGTTTTGGAGGAAGAAAATGGGAAGGAGGATTGGAAGGCAAAATAGCTGGGTTGAGGAACCTGCCCAAATTCAAATCCAGTGGCAGACTTATGGGGAGGGATCCAGGTGCCTTGGGGGGCTGCATTCACTAAGGGAGAGCTTCCATGGCAGTGAAACAGTTCCCTTCAGATTATCTCATTACTTTCAGGGAACTGGGTTCTAATCCTGTAGATAAACCCAGCTGCTGGGGAAACCTCTCATCGTCTTGCCCCCTTCTGGGGAGGTTTGGGTCCCAGGCCGCAATCTGCATGGGCTCTGAACCAGGGAGACCTTGAAGGCCCCCTGACACTGGGGTGGGGGATGGGGCTAAGAAACCCCCTAAAGGGATCAGGGAGGACTGGATTACCAAAACTCCCATGCAGCTGGGACCCCTCAGGTACTATGTTTTTAATAAGGAGAACTATCTGTAGTGCAAGCCTCCCAGGAATAAGGGGGCAGTGCCTTCTATTCCATGCAAAGTAACTTGGGAGCAAGGTAACTCGGCCCATGAAGGGCCGTCCTTTGCACCCTGTGGCTCCAGCAAACCTCTCTCCTCTTAACTGGTTTCGCTGGGCGGAAAGAGGCTTTCCCTCCAGGAGGAGGAGAATGGGAGTAGCCTGTAACAGCCATTCTTATTCTGGGTGCTGCCCAAAATCTAAATTAAAAGGGACTATAGCAGCAGAGTAACTTGGTCACACAGGATGCCTTTTCTGTAATATTTGTTTTTACTCTGCATGTCCTTTGGAGCTAGTTTCTCTTGGTTTTTTAGGTTTTTCGGGTGCTGATGGGTGGGATCCCCATGCTAGACATCATCAACTTAGGAGACCCCAAGGGTCTTCTGTCCCAGCCCGGAAAGGGGAAGAATCCACATTCAAGTCCCCATGAAGGGCAGCTGGAGACCTTTTGCTCCGAAATCCCCTGTGAAGGAGGTCCCACTGGCCTCAAAGGCAGGCGCATGGGTCATCTCCTCGCACGTAACGTGGTCAGACAGAGACTGTACAGCACGTGGCATGTTAGGCATGCGCCCCCAGCCTCCCTCACACGTAAAAGCCCTGTTTAGTTCCCTCCCCATCCCAACTTCCCGAAGAATCAACACAGACATGTTTTGAAAAAGTGTTTATTACAAAGCACCTTCCAAGTGTTTGAACCTTCTGTCAAATATATTATTTAATCCTTCTTTAATTGTAGGATATGAATGTTTAAATTTATCCTCTTAAATTCTTATAAGTCCCCTTTAATCTCATCCTTGGAGAAAGGAGGGGTATTGATTTAATGAAGGCACAAATAAGTAAATAAACAACTAGTGTGTAACTGGAAGAAATTCCTGCTCGTACCAGTAAGGTCTGCAGGAAAAGTCAGGGTGGCAAAAGAGAGGCTTTAATAATATAATAATAAAAAATAATAATAAAATTTATTTCTATCCCGCCTCTCCCAATGGATCGAGGCGGCATTACAAAAATATATAAAAACATTAAAACATTAAAACCACCTATCCTCCCCACCCTCCAACCCTTCTATCCCCCTAAAACATATTAGTTAATTAAAACAAATTAAAAACAAGATTAACACAGAAGACAATGATGAGAGGCGGTGGAGTAATAAGCCACCCAAAGGCAGAGCTGCCTGCCTTCCTCCTTCCTTCCTTTTTCCTCAGCCTGTCCCAAACCCTTTCCTTTCTTTTTATAGTTAGGATCTCTGGGACTTCCCCCAAAATGAAGAGAGAAGTCTTCTCCTTGCCTGGCTATTTCCAACGCTTGACTTGGGCATCACCTATATCTATGTATTATGTTATATGATATTATACAATATTAGCTGTGTTTTTCTAGTTTTGATGTTCTCTCTTTGCCTTTTAAAAGTTCTTGTAGAACCTCAAAGAGCATCTCTCCTTGGTTCTTCTGCTTCTGGGCAGACTTAAAAAAGAAGAACCAGCAGGCTGAGCTAGACTGAGGACCTGCCTCTGGTACCTCGTTTAAGGCCGAAGGTTTTAACACCCAGGTCACCAGGACCTCTCAAGCTGTGGACTGATATCCAGAAAAGCTCTGGCTACAATAGGTTGGCTCTGTGTGTGTGTGTGTGTTGTGTGTGCGTATCTTGGGTGGGGGAGATGGAGGACACCTTGGGAAAACCAGCCAGACGGGCCTGCTTTAATAGATTGGCCCTTTTGAATATATACTCTGCTGTAATAGATAGGCCTCGTCCCTTCGATTTACTCTGGGAGCGGCACTGCCTCTGTGTGAGTAATACAGGCCGCCCGCAAGGCTGCAATCTGGATCCATGCACAGGAGGAAGAGTGTGGGTGTCCCCTTCCTGTGGGACTCTAAAGGGCTGGCTTGACATGGGGGAGACACAGCTCTTTTCCTACCGGCTGCCAGCTGGGTCTCCCTCAAGGGTATCTGACCGCAGATTCCTGGAGGGTGAGTGCCTACCCATGGGTGGCAGCCATTTTGGGTCGTGTGCTGTGTGTGTATGTGAAAGGTGGCCCTGGAGGCTGGAAGGAGGTTCTTACCTGTCTCTGCTGCTCTTCTGCGCGGCCCCGTCCTTCCCAAGCTGCCTCTTCCCCAGAGCTGGTCGCGTTTCATCCGAAGGAGAGCAGAAACTGCCATCCCTGTATTAGGACAAAAAAGGGAATGTTAGACTCCAGCAAGCCAAGCGCTTTCCTTTGACTGGTAAACCTCTTCACACTGGAACTATGCAAAAGGATATACAAAAGTGCTAAAAATAAATAAAAATTAAAAATTAAAACACCTAAGAACAGAAAACCCCTGAAAAATCAAAGACTACCTTAGAAAACTAGAAATAGCCAAGAAAACCAGAACTGACAAAACTGCAAATAACTAAAAATGTCTTCCTGCCTTTGTTGCAGCAAAACAGTTACACCTATAACAATTAAATCCTTAAATTTAGACTAAAAGCTAATACTTGTTGTTAATCACTCTTACCATCCTCATTATGTTCCTACAGTATAAACTACTCAGGAAAAATTATATTCTACTAAACTCATAGATGAGTTTAATCTATGGTCTATATTAGTTTAAACTCACTAACACAGACAATAAGTACAAACAATCATCAAAAAAGTAACGATAAATTAACAAACAGTCATTTGTAATGGATGCAATTTAACTATTAGAAATTAACTTACATCCATTACAAATAACTGTTACATTTCTCATTGCTTTTTTGATGTTTGCTTGTACTTAATAATAATCGCCTATTATTTACTTAAAGGCATTTGTTCCTCAAATTCTTTACCTACTACTTAAAAAAGTAGTCTTAACTTATTCCATGTTCTGTCTTAATTTTACTAACTTACTTGTGCTCTTTATTCTACTCTATATCCTATATAATACATTTTATATTCTATATTGGTTTAAAACAGTAAAACTCATTAAAAAAAATAGTAATGTCCCTCAAATAATATTAACTCTCCAGCTAGGAAATAAGGTTTAAAGACTGCAAAGAGAATAAAAACAATTAGTAACTTTCCCCCCCTTTCCCGGGGGTGTCCGGGGCCTGCCTCTGAAAAGCAGCTAAGCCCAACTTTCTACCTCTTCCTAAATATGTTATCTGAGCAAACCAGCCAATGAATTAAAATAAAAATGCATTTTTCCTGCTCTGCTTATTGCTACTAATTCTAAACTCCCCTGGAGTTTGTTTCCCTGGCTTTCCCCCCTCTATGTATGTTCCTTCTTTCCTTGTGTTTTTATCCCTCTAAATTCCCAATTCCTCGCACCTGCGAAGACCTCCAGGTTTCCTCCTCTCGTCCTTTTTCTCTCTGCCTCCAGTCCTGCCCCGGAAGAGAAGAAGAAGAGAGATATAAATTCAATAAACAAACCCATAAAAAAGGCATTTCCTTCTTTTATTCCCCCTTTTCCTTTCTTTCCACTCCCACCATATTCCCTCAGACATTCCCCCCCCCCTTCCTATTAGTAAAAACGCTTCCTTGCCTCCAAAGTGGGGCTTCTTCTTCTTCTCTATTTTCTTCTCCTCTCAGCATTTTTCCTGCTGCCCTTTGGAAGTCTTTCTTTTTCTCTTCTTCTTCAGTCTTTTTTCTTTTTACACTGTGCTGCCTTGGGTCCTGCCTAAGGAAAGAAAAAGCAAGGAATTTAATAAATAAATGCTAATTTCCCTTTGGCTCCTTTTAGTTTAAATGCCTTTTCCTTCTTTATAATCTTTCTTCCCTATATTTCAATTCTTATTACATTGCTCCTTCTTTGCATTGTTTTTTTAAAAATAAAACTGCTCCTTCATTAAAAAAAGAAACTTTTGCACAAGTAATGTTTCAAACAGTGTCCTATAGTGGTATTTTATTTGTTTTCCTCCCTAATGTTTGTAGGCTGCCTTGGGTCCTGAGTTAAGGGGGTAAAGCAGGAATTTAATAAACAAATAAATCCCCTTGGCTTCCGGTTTAAACCCCTTCACCTTTTTCTGCTTATTCATAAATCTTTCTTCCCTATATTTTGTTTCTACAGGGCTACTTCTTTGCAATTTTTGTTTCAGCCACTTCCTTAAAAAATAAAAAAGTGCAACTAATGTCTTAAATTGTATCCTGTCGGTGCTTTGCAATGTTTGCAGGCTGCTCTAGCTAGGCTCCAACTGTCATTTAGTTGCCTTTTTATTCAAAACTAATGTTTTAAATTGTATCCTGTGATGTCTTTTTTTTTTTTTTTGAAAGTATTTGTAAATTGCTCTGGAGTCTGGCAGGGAATGAAGTAAGTAGAGAAAAAAAATTCTCCTCAGGAAACCTTTGGAGGGCCCTCATTTCCCTCCCAAACTCCGCCTTTCCAAACAGACCCCCTCCCAGCCCCCTCGCCGTCGTCTAAATGCCTTCCCTCCCTCGCATAGATCAGTACGTTTTTCCCCCGACTACGCTCTCCTGAGGCGTCCAGGCTTCCTTCTGAACCGAGCTCCCAATTAATTATCTCTCAGCCTTTCAACCCAGGCTGCGCTAGTTTAAAGCTGTTTGGGAAGCGGCGCCCGCACCTCGCCAGGAGAGAGGGGCGGAATAGGAGCTGCCCAGGCAGGGGGACCCCTCGTTCCCCTCAGGGGGACCCCCGTCGAGCGCCCCTTCCTCCTCCTTCTCCTCCTCACAGAGTCGTCTGCTTCCCTCAGAGAAATCTCGCCCGCTTTTTCCTCTCCTCCCGCCCTTTGGCCCATTCCGAGGCTTCCATTGGTCAATCCCGGGCTTCCATTGATCAATCCGGGGCTTCCATTGGTCAATCCGGCTGCCCGTCAGGAGCTCTGTCCTCGCGCTCCAGAGAAGGGGGATGCAAAGCCCCCCCCTTTTCTTTTCCCCTCACGAAGCAATTCTGTTTTCCCGCCTTTTTTCCTTCCCTTATTTGCACAAATAAATACAATGAAATGTGCCCCATTCTCCTCAGGAAAGCTGTGGAAACCCCTTATTTTTTCCACCAAATAAAAGCCATTATTATTTTTATTATCAAGGGTACAAAAGATAGGGCCAGTATTACTGCTGCTGTTATTGTTATTAAAAAGAAACCAATAATCCAAATATTATTACTTCAGAATAAAAAATATGGTCCCGCATTGAGTTTTCTTCCTGAAGCCATTTAGCCCAGCCATGAAACACGCAGCCTGAAGAGCGGGAGGTCCTGGGTTCAAATATTTTTTTCCTTCCCATCCCTTCAGTCTCCAACAGGCAATTAATATAACAGATCTTAACTGCAAATTAATCCTGGGGCCATTTCCGCACTAGCCTGTTCTAGTGCGATTATTCCACTTCCAACATCCTATGAAATCCTGAGGTTTGCACTTTAGGGAGGAACCTTTAAACTGCAAACCCCAGGAATCCAGAGGATGTTGAAAGAGAAATAATACCCCCTATAACAGTTTAGTGCGGAATATTGGAAAAGACCTGCTCTGGAAAAAAATAAATAATGCACCAGGTAGGGCTTGTTGTTGTGAGCCAAAGCTCCAAAGCCCGGGATTGGAACCCATTTTGGGAGTTCCTTATTTGCACAAATAAATGCAATGAAATGCACCCCATTCTCCTCAGGAAAGTTGTGGAAACCCCTCATTTTTTCCACAAAATAAAAGCCAATATTATTATTATTATTATTATTACTATTATTATTATTATCGTTATTATTATTCTTATAACGTAAAGCATACATAATATAAGGCTCTGAGTGCCCACCAACACTCTCCAGGAGCAAAGAACGCACGAGTAGAAAAGGGATGGGGATTTTGGCAGTTATAGTCCCTGAAAGCTAGTTTCTTCCCCATTCACGCTCCGCAGGCAATTTTACGCAAGGGAGGAAAAGGGAAGAGGGGCTCCCCAGAGGCCGTTTGGGGACGATGGAGCATGCAATCCCCCGCCCACCCCCCTGCAAGGTTCTGACTGTGCAAAGAAGAGGCGGTGAGGGCTAGTGGTCGGTTCTGCCGCTACCTTCCCTTTCCTCAAATCTCAATTAAGGGGCAGATTTGTGCAAGGAAACCAATTGTCCAAAAAAATAAAAAAATAAAAAAATCAGATAATAAAGCACTATAAGGTTGACATGGCGCTGTATTTGGGTCTGGGGGGGCGCAAGAAGAGATGCAATGGGAAGGAAGGGGGGGTCCCGGAGGCTTACTGGAGCCTCAAGCATCTGGAAAAGTCTACCTGCCCTTTGGAAAGTGGGGAAGAGGCATCAAAAGAAATTCCAGGGGAACACCACGGGGGGGGGGCTTCCTAGCCTACAGAGGGGGACCTGAGCAGGGCAGAGCCTCAGTCCACAGGAGCAGTCTACCTGGGGCCCATACATGGATTTGGGGGGATTTTTCTGAAGGTTCCCTATCGCGCCCCAGAGACCCAGAGGGACTCACCCAGAGCAGCCACGGCAGGTGCAAAAGGCAGGGCCCGCCTCTCTCGGGGGATTTATGTAACGAGCCTCGTTCATTAGGCCAACAGCTGCACAGAGAGAGACCCAAACTGGGGTGGGGGGAAGGAGGGAGTCTGTTGCAGGCATTGACTCCCCTGGGTCCAAGCAGCCCAGGTTACATTCGGATTCCCTGCTTGCATTCTTAGAAACTCTGACTCTCATCTGTGTATTTTATGGCCACCTGAATTTCTCCGTGAATTCAGATTGCAAAAGAACAACCGGTCATTTGCGAGGAAGCCAAGTCAAACTTTGCTCCCTGGCTAATGAGGCACCTGTAAGTCTTGGCTGGCTGCCAGCACGGGAGGGCCCCCTCCCCTCTTCTCTTCCCTTGGTGGAGCACCCCATCCTCCTCAGGAAAGTTGTGGAAACCCCTCTTTTTTCCCCACCAAATAAAAACCATTATTATTATTGTTATTATCAAGGGTACAAAAGATAAGGCCATTATTATTGCTGTTGTCATTGTTATTAAAAAGAAACCAATAATCCAAATATTATCACTTCAGAATAAAAAATATGGTCCCTCACTGAGTTTTCTTCCTGAAGCCATTTAGCCCAGCCATGAAACACGCAGCCTGAAGAGCGGGAGGTCCTGGGTTCAAATATTTTTTTCCTCCCCAGCCCTTTGGTCTCCAAGAGGCAATTAATACTGTATAACAGATCTTAATTCTAAGTTAAACCTGGGGCCATTTCCGCACTAGCCTGTTCTAGTGCGATTATTCCACTTCCAACACCCTATGAAATCCTGGGGTTTGCACTTTGGGGAGGAAGCTTTAAATTGCAAACCCCAGGAACCCAGAGGATGTTGAAAGAGAAATAATACCCCCTATAACAGTTAAGTGCGGAAATGGTCCCAGACTCCGAGTTTAGCTGCCGGGACGGGTTCGGAAAGAGCGCAGCATTGCAAGCTTGCAATGGAGGCAGCAATTTTCCTCCTTCTCCTGAGAAGCCCCGTTGAGTTTAGAGCATACAAGAGTCAGCGTTGGAAAGCCCGTCCCTCTCATTAGGCCTGCCGGAGGCTGCCTCTCCGTTGGCCGCCGGAGCAAAGATCCGCCCCACTGTTGCTCCTCCTTCTCAGGCTGGATTCAGCTCCGGGAGAAGGAAGATGGCGGCGGCGAGAGCGGTGTGGGTGCGATGGGCGTCTGTGCGGGGCGGAGGCCCTTTTTTCTTAACCCGTGCAAGCCACGAAGGAGCCCGGTAGGAGGGGAGACAGGGAAGGAATGCAAAAGGAGGTCCGTTGCACCCCCGACATGACCCCCCCATGCAGGGCAGCGTGCAGATCTCCGAGTAGAGTAGACCACTGTATGATCGTGGTTTACTCGGGTGTCGAGAGAGACCCCGTGAGTCGAAAGGGCTCTTTGGAAAGAAGTCCCCACCGGCCGGTTACTCCCTCGATTCTGCCCCCCGCGCAACTTTTGCGCGCTGGCCTTTACTCCTTGCCCCAGAAGGAGGAAGAATACGGGGGTGGAGACATTTTGGGGGGAAGTCTCCTGCTTGGCTTGGAAAGACTTGGAACTTGGAACAGGGGACTGAAGATGATTGATATCAGTGTCCTTCCTTTGGAAACAGATGATTGGGGGTGATTGGTTTGGGTGTCCTTCCTCGGGAAGGAGGTGACTGGGGATGATTGAATCCTGAGATATATCAGCATATCCATAAAACCAGTGAGGAAATCAGTGTTGTTGTTTTTAAAATAAATTTGCCATATTTTTTTTTCGTAATACTGAGGGCTCCTTTCCAAGTCTAAACATGAAATTTACGTTTCTTGTATACCTTAAACACATAATTTTGTACCTTAAAAATAACTTTGTGCATGAAACCAAGTTCGTGGATTCACTGAACCATCAGAAAGCAAAAGGTGTCACTGTCTCAGCCTGTCCATGTGGACTGTTTTGGAGCATGTCAGATTTCCAGATAAGTGGTGCTCATTCTGTATAACCACTTTTGATTCTTGGCTCATTCTTTCTTAACAAAAGCTTTCTGCAGTGAAGTAACTAATAATATCTTGGAGGGAAAAAAAGAAACTTTCCTTCTATGTGGACCAAACTCACAGAAAAGATTTTCAGAAACAGTGGACCAGTCTAGGCAAAAATATATGGAGGACATTCAGTTGGAGAAAACGCCTGATTTTGGGCTAGCCTTTTTAGCCCTTGGTTCATGGCACATCGCAAGTGTTCAGATGACCGGAAGGGACTAGTAACTTGTGGGGCAATTTGCTTCTCCAAAGAGATGTTTACTTTCTCCATCCTGGAGTAGTTAATGAATGACCGGTTTTGAGCCGAAGGTCCTCATCAAAAAGAAGTGGTGTGATTTTTCTATTTGATTCTTAATTTATTTTTTGGAATTTTAAATCAGTGGCAGAATTTTAACACAGTAGCTCCGTCAGGCAGGACGTTGAGCCTAACACCTTGCAAGAGAAAGCATCTGTTTTTAATTTTGGAAGAAGAGATTGAATTCCTTTTGTTGTTGTTGTGGCCTTCGAGTCATTTCCGACTCATGGTGACCCTAAGGCGAACCCCCTTAGGATTTTCTCAGGGCTGAGAGTGTGTGACATGCCCAGTGTTACTTAGTGGGTTTCCATGGCCAAGCAAAGTGGAATCGAATCCTGATTTCCAGAGTCTGTAGTCTAACACTCAAACCACTGGTTCTGCAGTACTATTGGTCCAGAAAATGCACGCCCAGTTGCAAGAATAGTTAAACAGGCTACTTGCTGGTGCCTAATGAACCTTGCAACTGGGCGTGCATTTTCTGGACCAATAGTGCTGCGGTATCAGCTTGATCAATAGATTTCCCTGTTTGTTTTTGTTTGATTGGAGTTATTTTCAGCTTCAAGGTTCAAGGCGGTGGGTTGGATTGGTTCCCTTTGCCCTGTGCTGGGGGAAACAGCACAAGAAAGCTGGTTTATTCTGTGACTTCAGAGATTGTTCTTAAACAGAAGCTGGATGCCCAACTGCCAAAGGGAGGGCTTTGATTGTGTCTGGCAGAAGAGGGTTGCACTAGATGGCCCTATGGGGTCTCTTCCACCTCTAGGCCTGTATAAACAACAACAGCAGCAAATTTCTTTTTGCTTACTGTGCTAGCATTACTTTAGGTCTATGTGAGAACTGTTTGTTGGAGCTAATGTAATGTGTGAAGATTTCCTGGCCGTAGGTGATTTGTTCTTTGCAGCCTCAGCCTGATTTTATTGGTATCATAACATCTCCCTCTGTGCCCCTTGGCTTATTAGTGTTCCCTTTCTGATTCCTGTTCCTTTTTCTGCAGAGACTGCTTTTATAACTTCTGTTCCTTGTTTTGCAGGGACTACTCCAAAGACAATGAAAGCAGTTGGTTCCGCTCTCTCTTCGTACACAAGGTGGATCCCCGGAAAGATGCCCATTCCAACCTCCTCTCCAAGAAAGAAACCAATCATCTGTACAAGATTCAGTGTAAGCCATAAACAGGCTCTCAGCGGCACCCCATTTCCTTGATGTAAGCCCCTGTGTGTGTGTGTGTTTGTGTGTGGACACATTCAAGAAGCCCCTGCCGTTCGACACCCCGTTATCTGAAGTCTTGCTCTGTTGGTGCTTCCAAATTAAGAATAAATTCCATTAATTCGAAGTGGGGGCTTTTGTTTCGTCAATTCTTCTTGCTTACAGAGGCATGCTTGGGGATGTTGACCCAAAGTCTTGCCTATGGAAAGACCAGATACCCTGATTGAATTAATGGAACTTGATCTAATGCATCTCTGTTGTATTTGTTATTTGTTTATACAGTTTTGCACTGGCCAGATCCCTGTGTCTGTTGTTCCCAGTGTAGTCTAAGAACACTTTGGGCTGAGAGAAACCAAAATCAAAGATTGGGTTTGTGGGAGTTTTTGTGTCCCACAGAGGCTTGGGAACTATAGTACCAGAGCTCAGAGACCTGCCCCATAGCATTGTAAGCCCTGCCCCAAATGACCAGTCTCAGGATTCCACTGGGTGCAATCCATCCAGTTAAAGTGCAAGTATGACCTTATTTTTGATGCTATGTCTCTCTTTTCTTCTTTCAGTCCACAATGTGAAACCTGAGTGTTTGGACATTTACAACAGCCTGACGTAAGTGTCTCCAACCGAGGGATTCTGGAATTGACAGGGGAGAGCTTTCATATAGCCTCCTCACCTCTGTTGATGTTGTGTCTTCCTTTGCAGGGAGCAAGTCCTTCCAAAACTGCACTCGATCCGGATTATCCCTGTGACCTGGTTGGCAACTGGAACACCTGGTATGGTGAACAAGACCAGGCAGGTGAGGGGGTGGGCAGCAGATAAAAGTAGAACTTTCTGGCCCAGGAGCAGTATATCCCTAGTCCCAGATACTTTGGGCAAACAAAGATGATATCCTGCCTTTACATCCTTTCAGAGATGTTTGGCTTTTGGAAATCCTGGCTTAGTTTCTTGCATATCATCCTGGCGCAGTAGCAATCATGAAACTGAAGTATCTCAAAGACCATCTAGTTCATCCCTCTGCTCTTATTCTCAGGAAGTTCTTCCTAAAGTTTAAGTGAAATCTGTTTTCCTGTAGTTTGAATCCATTGCTCCGTGTCCTAGTCTCTGCAGCGGCAGAAAAGAGGCTTGCTCCATGTTCCATACAACACCTCTTCAAATATTTAAACATGGCTATCGTGTTGCCTCTTGACCTTCTCTTCTCTAGGATAAACATCTCCTGCTCCCCAGAGGTCTAGACTGTGGAATTTGCTACTGCCTGGGAGTATGGTCTCCTTCTTTGGAGGTTTTTAAAAAGAAGCTGGATATCCATCTGTCAAAAGGAGTGCTTGGATTGTGTTTTCCTGCATAACAGGACTGGAATGGATGGCCCTTGGGGGTCTCTTCCAATTCTAGGATTCCATGTTTTTTTGGGGGTGGGGGGTGTCTTGATTATAGAAGGCTGACTTTAGCTATATTAGATATATATGCTCCAGATACCCTATCACAAGGCCTAGAGTTGTCTCTAGGAGGGGTGTCAAGGTGTAAAATCAAACCCAGGGCTTTGCTTCCAGATCTCAGGAGGACATTTTGCCTCTGCTGTGGTTCAGTCCTAGTTGAGTTTTGCCCTTTTCTCCCCATAGTGCACCTCTGGAGATTTACTGGTGGTTATCCAGCTCTCATGGACTGCATGAATAAGTTGAAACAGAACCAGGTATTCAAAGTTGTTTTTCTTCCTTTTTATATATATATGTATGTATCAGTATTTACACAGAATTACACAACACAAAAATCTATCAACATAAAAACTCCAGAAAGGATTGCTAACATAGACGTAAACTATGATTAACACACTAAATAAAATAAAATTTGAGCATCCTTTATCCAGAAATCCAAAGTGCTCCAAAATTGCTGCGATAGTTACACCTTTGCTTTCTGATTGTTCAGTGTATACACAAACTTGGTTTTATGCTCAAAATTACTAAAAATGTCATATAAAATTACCTTCAAGGTATGTGTAATGTGTACATTAAACATAAATGAGTTGTGTTTAGACTTGGGTCTCATCTCCAAGATATTTCATTTTGTTGGTGTATGACATCAAGTTGTATCCGACTTTTGGCAGCCCTGAGGCAAATCTATCATGGATTTTCTGAGGCTGACAGTGTGTGACATGCCCAAGGTCACCCAGTGGAAAATTGAACCCTGGTCTCTGCACCATAGCCTTGCCAGGCCATATTTAGACAGGAGTGCCTGACACTTATAAAATAAGAGGCAGTGAGGCTTGGTGGCTAGACCAGGACTATGGACTCAAAATTTGGGTCTACAGGTCTAGTCAGCCATCCCCCTCAATGATCCCAGTAGCAAGGGATTGTGGGAATTGTAGTTCAGAACACCCAGAGGGCAATATGTTCTCCCAGAGGTTTTTTTATTTTTATTTTTATTTAATTTTCCCTCCCAGACTGTGGGAATAATTGCATATACGTAATGATATTTCTTGGAGGTGGGAGCTGTCAAAATCTGGAGTAGATTCAGTGCCCCACTGACATAGATCTCTGTCTCTCTCTTTCCTGACTTTCTCTTAAAAAACATACACAAAGAGTCACTGCATCAGCACAGTTTCACATCCGCAAGGACTAGCAACTTGCTGAAAAATAACATCTCTGGTTCCCATACTCGTGCAATACATTTGCAAGGAACTCAGCTTGGGCCCTTTCCCTTTTCTGGTAGCCCACATTTTCAGGCTCTCCAAGAAAGCTTGTTGGCCCAAATGTGACTCTTTGGCTTTTTCCTGTCTGCAGGAATACCTGGAATTCCGGAAGGAGCGGAGCAAAATGCTGCTTTCCCGAAGGAATCAGCTGCTGCTGGAGTTCAGCTTTTGGAATGAGCCACTGGCCCGGGCTGGGCCCAACATCTACGAACTGAGGACATACAAACTGAAGGTGATCATAGGAGATGGCTAGCGGGGATGAATAATGTATAAACACTTATGGTGACCCTATCATGGGGTTTCTGGAGGCTGAGAGTGTGTGACACACCCAAGGTCAGCCAGTGGGTTTTCACGGCCGAGCAACACAGACTTTAACCCTGGTCTCCAGGGTTGTAATCCAGTGTTCAGCCACACTGTCTTTTGCATTTGTTATTTTGTGTTAAATACCGGTAAATATATACAGGAAGCAGAATGATTCATATTAGCTGGTGGCTCTCCTATAGCTGGATGAGGAGGAAAGCCCTTTCTGGTTCCTTGTCTGAACTTGAAAGGATGTGGAGCCTAATTTGGAACAGGAGGCATATTTAGTCCTCTTTGCAAATGTGTTTAGGATCAGAGTCAGGCTTTAAAATGCTGGATAGGGGGAACAGAGGGCTCTTGTCATAAAAATTTTTGAAACAACCACTCTAAAACCACATCTCGGTTTCAACAATTCCTCTCTCCCTTTTGCTTTCAGCCTGGAACCATGATTGAATGGGGGAATAACTGGTAAGTGGCATGTATTTCAACCCACCCCTTTTGTTGTTGTTTGATTCTTATTAAATATTTTCAAATATAGTAAAAAAAATCAAATTATATGCAGTTTTTTTATTAAATATTTCCAAGTACATGCAAACAAAGGAAAAAAGAAACAATGAACAAAAAAAGCAGAAGAGAGAGAAAATAATAAATAAAAAGCAAATTGTTAAGAGAAAAGAATATACATCTGACTTTCAGCTTTCCTAATGACCGTATAAAATAATTTCTCCATTTGTAAATACCATTCAGATATTTTGACTGCTTATTTTGTCCAGATCCACTAATGATCAAAGCCTCAGTTAACATATTTTACTCTTTTTTCTTGCAAAAAGGCCCCCAGATTAGAGGTAGTCAACCTTTATTACTGCTACAAATGATGGTGAGAATGATTATTTTTTTCTCTTGTTTGTTGGCTTATAGCTTTATCTCTTGTTTTTTTTTTTGCAGGGCTCGGGCCATTAAATATCGCCAGGAGAACCAAGAAGCTGTTGGGGGCTTCTTCTCCCAAATTGGGGAGCTATACATCGTCCATCACTTGTGGGGTAGGCCTCTGCCTTGAAACTATTAATTTCTGAGTTGTTTGTTCTCTCTGCTCTGGCTTGGGCACTTTCATCCATGTTCCCTAGCAAGGCCTCTTGGCTCTCTGGCCTTCTTCCACCCCACTGAAATATACAGCAGATTTTGCCTTCGTTTCTAAAGTATGCCTCTATAACTAGATCTTTCTTAAGCATCCCTTGGTAACTCACAGGGGAGCCCATAAATTTTTTTATAGGCTTTTCTCAGGCAAGAAATCCTTAGGTGGTTTTGCCAGTTCCTTCCTCTGAAATAATTTTCTACAGCACCTGGTATTTGTTGGCGTCTCCCATCCAAGTCCTAACCAGGGCTGGCCCTGCTTAGCTTCCAAGATCAGACAGGATCTGAGTGCCCTTAGGGTATTTAGGCCCTGTGCTATGTTGTGTGTCTGCGCCTTCCAAGTTAGACTATTGACTGACAGTGATGCCATGAATTTCACAGGCAAGGAATGCTCAGAGGTGGTTTTGCCAGTTGCTTCCAGCAAAACTGGGGCATTCAGACTGATTTTGAAGAGATTGTGGACATGAGAACCAAATAGTTTTGAAGAAAGGCCACCCAATGAATACGATTTGGAGGAGGCTAGGATCTAGGCCTCCCCCTGTTCCCCTTGGCATCGGACGGAAGTGTCTGCCCTTTGGTCTCTTTTGCTCAGCATTCACGGGGACATATGGTCTGCTCTTGTCCCTGCAGCCTACAGGGACCTGCAATCACGAGAGGAAACCAGGAATGCTGCCTGGAGGAAGCGCGGATGGGATGAGAATGTTTACTATACAGGTGAGGCTTCTGCTGCAGTTCGGACTTCTGCCCCCATTGCTAGAGACAGAGCCTTCTCTCTTGTCTAAAAAGGGCCGTTAAAGAGAGAGTGGGACTGTCTTTAATTTTTTTTTATCTCTATCTGCTTCTGTAAACCCTCTTCCATTCCAATTCAACAAAATAATCACAATGCTATCATTCCCAAGAGGTTCTTTGTGAACACAGAATCTGGTTTGCAAACCCTGAGCGTTTGCAGGATTGCAGGATTGTCCTTGGACTACCAAGCTGGCATGTGGCTTCTTTGTGAGTCCAGGAGTGCGCCATGCTGGAAGTCAAGGGCAGCAACACATCCTTTTCTGAGTTAGCTCTGATTGGCAACAAGACCACGACTAGGGAACTGTCAGGTCTGAGCTCTTCTCCAACATCCTCCTTCTTTGCTTAGAACAAAACCTGGCTCAGTCTCCCTTCTGCCTTTGCAGTGCCTCTGGTTCGAAGCATGGAGTCGCGGATCATGATCCCCTTGAAGATCTCCCCGCTGCAGTGACACCATCGCCACTTTCACCTGCTGCTCTCGGGACCACCGTCGCACAGGAAGAAATGACCCTTTCCAGATATCCCTCTCTTAATCTGCTCCGTTCCCAAGCCAGTGTTCCCCTCTTCCTTTCTCATGCTGCCTTGGCTGGGGGCTCCCTCCTTTGAGGTATGCACACACAAATAATCTTTCCCCCAGCTGTCTCAATTTCAGACAGAAATCAGGTTTGCTTCACCTCCACTTTCTATTTGGTTTATTTCTGACTCAGGGCGGGTAATAGGCAGATGAAATTAGTATTCTTTCTTCCTCTGAAAGAGGGCCCAAAATGTACCACCAGAACAGAATCCTGCGCATTGTTGGCCCATCTACTGCTGGGTCATCTTGCCCGTACTGGAATGTCTACGCTTTATGTGTTTACAGACAAATCCGCTGCTACAAGTCCTTATCCTTTAGGGGGAAATTTCCCCTTCTTTGGTTACTACTATGTCAGTCTTCACAGAAAGCCTTGGTCTCTTAACATACAGGCATCTCTTTGCCACAGAGGTCTGGGACCATTCTAATGGCAAGATGCCATCTGTGGTTCAGTAGTTGCTTTGATCATGTTGGTGTGGGAATGACACAAAAACACACAACACATACACACAGGCTTAGCATCTTCTCCCTTTTCTTTTGGGTTTTCCCAAAGCTTGTTGGAGGTGGCTTCCAAACCAGAAGATTTCCCGGGGTTAGGACTAAAAAATTTCGGGGAGTGGAATTAAATTTCCTGGCCTGCCAAAATTTTCCAGGATTTTTATCTTTGTTTGCCCTTTCTATCCTTCTCCTCTAGGGTGGTTTTTGGGACAAAAAATCTCTGGTGAAAGGGGCTAGTCCTTTTTAAAGTTCTCTTCACCTTCTCTTTTATGAGTAGTGTGGAACTGTAGGAATATTTAGGCTTTGCCTGTTGCCTGTTGTTCAACCAGAGGCCTAATTATCAAGCAAGAGAGACGTGTTGGATTGATTTAAAGAGTGCTTTAATTGTGTAACACGCACACAGCTCACAGAGGTGATAAGATGGGACCCTGCTTGTTAATACCAAGTTCTCTCCTTTTGATGAGGGACCATGTAACCTGCCTAGCTGCAACTGTAATTAATAAAATATTTAATATACTAAATGTGATAATTTGTGTTGTCCTTGGGATCTTGGAATAAAATCCACAAATATCTTAGTAAGACAGTTATTCAAAAATTCCCTGGGAGGAGGAAACACTTTTTCAATTAGCTTAAGCTTTGACGTAGGTGGATGGGAGCTACATAAAATAAATGTCATAGAATTGTAAAGTTGGAACAGACCCCAGGGGCCATCCAGTCTAACCCCATTGTGCCATGCGAGAAGACACAGGCCATTTCTGCACTAGACTGTTATAGCGCTATTCCACTTTCAACATCCTATGGAATTCTAAACTGCAAACCCCAAGATTCCATAGGATGTTGAAAGTGGAATAATGGCACTATGACAGGCTAGTGTGGAAATAGCAACAATCCAAGCACTCGTGGCAGATGGCCAGCCAGCCTCTGTTTAGGAGACCAAAGTTTGATTCCCCACTTGGCCGTGGAAAGTCACTGGGTGACCTTGGGCCCGTCAGGTGCTCTTAGCCCCCTGAAAACCCTACGATAAGTTTGCCCTAGAGCTGCCATAAATCAGAAATGACTTGAAGGCACAAAGAAATAGCCTAACTGTTCTAGCTGGATAGATATTATAGAAGAGCAACATCTCGTTTCCAAGAAGGCCTTGGTTTAATCGCAAGATGGCATCTCAGTGAAGATAAGAAGTGCTTATAGAAGGGAAAATCCACCCACTCTTATCTCTGATCTTGCTTGGGTCCAAGGTACGGTCATGCTATAAAGAGACCCAAAACTCTATGCCATCGTTGTCCTGCTGTCTTTGACTGCTGGCAGAATGGGCCTCATCTACCTGCTTCTCCTTGGATCAGGTAAGTTGCGGTTAGATCCTCATTTCTCTTTTACAGTCTCAAATGTCATAGCAACAAATGAGACTGGAGGCTGGAGAGAGACATGAGGACCTGTGAAATGGCAACAATGAATAGTGTTTGGGGCAAAATATGGCAAAAATGCCTCCCTTATCTCCTAGAAGAGAACTGGGGGCATTTGGGGGGCAGTATATTTTTTGTAGGATTTTTCTTTTAAATATATTGATTCCTGGGGGCCATATACACAACTGGCCCATACTTTACCCAGCCCTTCCCTACATCGAGGCCTTCTCTGTATTCAGATGGCATTGCCTGGCACCTGAGCAGGTGGCATTTCCTTCCTTCTGTCTCCAGATGTCAAGGACCATGTGCAGCGTTTTGTGTGCGACTGTGACCACAAGGCAGCCGTCTGCTTTGCGGGGGCGCTGTACAATGAGGAATACAGGGATCTGGACACAAGCAAGTACTGCCAGTGAAGTGGGCATTGTAATTAATACAAGGGCCTTGGTGCCAATGTGAGTGTGTTTGTTCCTTCCTGCACAAGTGGAACCAAAGAAACCCAGATAAGACAGCACCTTTCTCTTGTGGTTTTTGCAGCAAAGAGTTTGCAGTAAAACCAAGCATCAAAGTTGTGGTGTCCTATTTGTTTTCATTTCTTTTATTTATTTTCAGCCTTGAAAAGTTGCTAGGCATGGCCAATTTAGTTCAATCTGTGGAGTTGCTGAAAGTGCAAAGGCAGGTTTACTGCTGGATGTTAAGAAGGCAAAAATAAATGACCAGAGATGTTTTGCATTACTTTAACGAAGACCTTGACATGGTTCAAGATTTTCCATACCTTTTACATTGAGCGCTAGTATGGCAGACAGAGTTAAGCCCAATGACACAGAGATTGGTCATCTCTCACTGAAGGGGTCCAATGTGGGAATCCATTACTTCCTAGAGGAGGCAGCAAAATGCAGCTTTCCCCCAAACAGTTATTTCCATGAGCCTCTAGTCATGTCCTTTCTCATTGGAGATTCATTTCCCTGTGCAAAATAAGAAAACAAACTACAAACTCAGTAAGAGCAGTTTGAGAGTGGAAATATGCTGCTGCCTCAATGGAGTCTGGTGGAGTCTCCTTCTCTGGAGGTTTTTAAAGGGAGGCTGGATGGCCATCTGTCTAAGGGAGGGCTTTGATTGTGCTTGGCAAAATGGGGTTGAACTGGATATCCCATGAGATCTCTTCCAACTTTTAAGAGTCTAGGTTTCTGTACTTATAAAAGCACAGCAACAGAGGTTGCTTGAATAAGTCAGCAAGCCTAGAAAAAGCATGTTTTCTGAATCCATGACAAAATGCTTTGGATTTATAATGTCATCCCGGTCGGCTGGATTATGATGGAACACCTGGAAGAGACACAATTGGCTGCTTGTCCTCTGACATCATAATGGCTGTGGGGTCCTGACACTGGAGTAGCTCAGAGAAAGATCGGCTGCCTCTCAGAGCTGTTTCCTCCCAGCCATCTCAGGGCCTAAAACTTGGCTCCTTTCCTGGCTCTGGGCTTTGGCTACCTGGCTATCATAGGCCTAGAGGGTCTTTGGGGAGACACGAAACTTGGGCGGCAGGGGCGGGCAGTGCATCGGGAATGAACACCTGGTCCTAATCCTCCGTGTACTTCCCTGAGAGTAAGCCCCATGCATCATAGAAGGAGTTACTTCTTTCCATTTGTGTTTATTGATTTTAATACAAACTGTTTCACAATAATAGCCCAGAAGAAGAAAAAAGCTGTATACAGTTGGCCCTCCATACCTGCAATTTCTACATACATAGATTCAACCAACTGTAGCTTGAAAATATTTATTTAAAGAAATCCAAGAAGCAAATTTTGATTTTGTCATTGTAATATAAGGGAAGAGAAGGTGAAAAGGTAACATGATAGCTATGTTGGAATATTGGAAGGGATGTCGTATGGAACATGGAGCAAGACTGTTTTCTGCTGCTCCAGAGATTAGAATATGGAGCAATGGCTTCGAACTCCAGGAAAAGAGATTCCCTCTAAGCTTTAGGAAGAACTTCCCAAGGGTTAGAGCAGATTGATAGTGGAATATTCTGCTACCAGGGCATGTGATGGAGTCTCTTTCTTTGGAGGTTTTTAAGCAGAGGCTAGATTTCCATCCATCGAAGGGAGTGCTGTGATTTTATCTTCCCTCATGGCAGAATGGGATTGGACTGGACAGATTATATGATTATATGATTAAATGCTAAAATAAAACTCTATACACTAACCTACCAAAACACCAAAGAGTTCTGACCCCTTCCAAGTCAAATTGTAATGAAAGAAGAAAAATAAAGATCTAAGTATTCCTACTTGAATAACTAGTAACCATAGTCACAGATTACTGCATTGTTAGATTTCTTATTGCTCATAAAGTCCATCAACAGTTTCCAATCTTTAAAAAAAAAGTCTTCAGTTCACTTATCCAATATCTTTCTCTCAGTTAGCATCAAAGGTCCCTGTGCATATTTATTCAGACTAATATCCATCCACAAGATGGAAAAATTTTCTTTGAAAATAGATAACATTTTGGAGGAAAAATTCACATTTTGCTTTCCTCTTGTGGACAGGCATGGTCTATGATGGAGATTCTGGGTGAATTTGACAACGAATCCCCTCTATACGTCTCTTTCTGCCAGCGGATCTCCCTGGAGGAATTTGAAAACCAGTCCCTCAGCTACACGCAGAAATCCCTGCAGGATCTTTATGCCACGATCGATCAGAATCCAGGAATCTGTCAACCGATTGTGCGGAAGAGGAAACAGCTGGCAAAAGAAAAGGCTGGTTTGGCATCTTATCTAAAGGTAAGATTGCAGCTTTTGTTCCTGATGGAGAAGAATTAGGAGGTATGGAGATAAATGCCAAAATGAACATGGCAATGCTCCCCAACACTCAAACAAATGAATACTTCTCTGCAAGTAGAAACATAGCACAGCAGGGAAATGGTGGCTTTACAACCTTGCCATAATGGGCTAAGTTTCTGCTTGGAGGGAGCAGCATTGCATTTCTGGGAGCTGCACTGGGTTTTTTACTTTTGTGTGCGTTCAAATATTAGATTGATCTCTACATCTGTGCACAGAATGTACTCATCCTGCCTCATGCCATGGGGCCCGGCAGCCTCTCATAGGCAATTTCTCCTCCCTCCTGTCTTCTAGGCCAGGTTGTCTTTGCTGTTTAATTCTACCACCCCACCAGGAATGGAGGAGCTACAAGAAGAGGCAGAACAGCTGAAACAGGAGATGCAGAGGGCAAGAAACTACGCTTTGGGTAAGCCTGCCTTCCTCTATTTAGAACAGGGGGTGAAAATCTCTGGATTTTGTCTCAACTGGCTCATTCCTGCCATGACCCCATCCCTTCCAATTACTGCTCCCTCATCCTTGCTTCCTCAAGTTCTGATGCAGTAAATGTACCATAAGGTTGTGGTATTTGTAATTCTGAAATGGAAGATGGGGCCAGCTTGTTTTCTGCTGCTCCAGAGACTAGGATGGGGAGAAATGGATTCAAATTGCAGGAAAAGAGATTCCATCTAAACATTAGGAAGAACTACCAGATGGTAAGAACAGTTGGACAGCTGAATACGCTGGCTTGCAGTATGTTGTAGTCTCCTTCTTTGGAGATTTTTTAAAATAATTTTATTCACATTCAACAGATAAAACAAACAATAATCTCTGCAATGTTTACATGTAATGTTTTTCCTTCTTCCTTTCTTTTCTGGATTACAATTATTGATATTCCCTCTATTTATTATATCACGTATCGCAATAAAATGTTAATAATCTATGATTTGTTAGTTCTTGCTATATCTCTTCTTTACTTGTTACATGATATTTCATTAACTATTAACTGTATAGTAATAGTTATCATGAAAAATGTATTAGCCCCTGTCTGTCCCCAACCCAAATCTGTAACAATCTTCCACTCTTTGTTAATATCCTCATCTGATTTCCCTTTCAATCTTTGTGTAAGTATGTCCGCATTTCTGTTTTCCATAAAGGCTGTCCACCACTGTTCTGTTGTGGGTGTAGTTTCATTTTTCCAAAGTTGTGCATATTCAATACGGGCCTCATCACCATGTACAATATATTTCTCCAGTGTCTCTTAGCTGGCGTTCCATCTAATGTATGTGTCGTGTTTAACAAGTAAAATTCAGCTGTCGTCCCGAATTGAATCTTCAAAATTGAACTTATTTTCTTATGTATTTCTTTCCAATATTTTTGCACTCTAGGACATGACCACCACATATGAAATAGTGTACCAGAGTTCTCCTGACACTTCCAACATTGGCCTGTACCTGTCTTATAAATTGTCTTTAATTTTTCTGGTGTCATGTACCATCTATGAAATAGTTTATAGTAGTTTTCTTTTAAATTTTGGGCAGCGGTGAATTTCTGTGTACGTTTCCAGCTCTGTCCAATATTTTGTGCCCATTGTATCCTTGCAGCTTTAAGTGTCTCTTCCTCACATTCTTGTTGTAAAATTTCTTTATACAGATATGCTAATAAATGTGGTGGATTTTCTCTTAACATTCTCAATAAGTGAATTTGTTCCTTTTGTTGTATTCCATCTAAAATCTTTCCTTTAGCTGTCTATAGGGAAACCAGCTTAATTTTATTCCTTCAATTTCCAGTTTCTCTCTTGATTTCATCTTCACACCGGAATCATCTGTTTTGTCTAGTAAGTCTTCATATCATAACCATTTATCTGTGTCTTTCCATCTCCCAAAAAAGGCTTCTTGTGGGGAGACCAAATTAGGTAACTGCCTTATATTCTTCTTCTTGTAGTCAATCCATATTCTAAGTAGCGATTTCCTTATATAATGATGTGTAAAATCTTTATCGCCTACTGCTGCTTTTCCATAAAACATATAGGCATGCCATCCCATTCTTAAGTCTGCTCCCTCTAACGCCAACATTCTCGAGTTTTTAAGATTTAACCAGTCTTTTAGCCAAGTGAATGCTGCAGCCTTAAAATATGTTTGTAGGTCCAGCAGGCCTAGACCGCCTCTTGCTGTTGTGTCCGTCATGATTCTCCATTTAATTCTTGGTCTCCTCCCCTGCCATATGAACTTAGTTATATCTCTTTTCCATTGAACAAAAGGTTTAATGCTTGTTATAATAGGCACATTTTGAAAAAGATAGTTCATTTTTGGTAGAACATTCATTTTTATCACTGATATCCGTCCCAACAAAGATATTTTTAATTGAGTCCATTTTTTCAAATCTTGAATTATCTCCTTCCATTTTTTATCATAGTTGTTTTGGTACAATTTGTTATTTCTTTGTGCAACCCAAAACTCCTAGATATTTAGCTTTCTGTCCTTTATTGAATCCTGTAATTTGTTTGAATTCAGCTTCTTCCTTCTCCCTTGTATTTTTTGATATATATACTGTTTTTTCCTTGTTAATTTTAAAACCGGAGTAATCTCCGTACTCTTGAATAGTATCCATCAATCTTTGGGCGCTCTTGAGGGGATCACCCAAAAAAAAAAGTACCAAATCATCTGCAAAAGCTTTGAATTTATATTGAAATTTCTTTATCTGGACTCCTCTTATTGCCACGTCTTCTCTTATATTATTGTTGAGTGTTTCTAATGTCAAAATAAATAGCAAAGGTGATAGGGAACAACCCTGCCTGGTGCCTCTCAAAACTTCAATCGGCGCAGTATGCTCTCCATTTATAATAAATCTTGCTGTTTGTTGAGAATAAATTGCTTCAATCCATGAAATGAAATTTTCTCCCACTTGTACTTGCTTAATAGCCGTCTTAAAAAATGACCAACTGACAGTATCAAATGCCTTCTCTGCGTCAACAAATACCATAGCCAGCTTTCTTTCATTATGCTTTTCGAAATATTCAATTATGTTTAATACTGTCCTGATATTGTCATGCATCATTCTCTTAAGCAAAAAGCCATTCTGGTCTTCATGAATATGTTCTTGAAGTACTTTTTTAAGTCTCTCTGCCATGATGGCAGCAAAAATCTTATAGTCCATATTTAATAATGAAATAGGTCTGTAATTCTTTACATCCGTTATGTCTCTGCCTTCTTTTGGGATCAAAACAGCATTAGCTTCTTTCCATGTTTCTGGTATGCCTTCCTTTTTAAATCTGTTTATTGTTATTTGAAGTGGTACTGAGAGCTCATGCTTCAAAATTTTGTAATATTTTGCTGTAAAACCACCAGGTCCTGGGGATTTATCATTCTTAGTGTTCCTAAAGCTTCTACTATCTCCATCATTGACACTGATTTGTTTAGTGTCTCTCTTTGTTCTGCTGAAAATCTAATTTTATTCTTCCTCTCCAGTATTCTTCCAATTCTCTTTGATTTTTTTTTCAAGGAGGTATTGCTTAATAGCTTTGTGTAATAAGAATAAAATGCTTGTTTTATCTCCTCTTGCTTTGTTGTCTTCCCCTTCTTTGTTGTGATCTCTGTTATTACGTTTCTTGATCTTCTTTTCCTCAATAAGTTAGCCAAAAGTTTTGAAGGTTTATTTGCCTGTTCAAAAAAAGTGTGTTTCAATCTATGCATCTGTTGTTCTATTTCTCCCAGATTTAATTGGTTCAATTCTGCTTGACACACCTTGATCTTTTGTCTTATAGTATTATCTGCCAGATTTTTCCTCATCTGTTTCTCCAATTCTTTCTTTTTCCCCCAGAATCCTATTTCTGTACACTTCCTTTGCTTATTGATTTCTGCAGACCATCTGATAAAGTTGCCACGCATCACTGCTTTATTTGCATCCCATACTGTCTTCATAGGCAGTTCAGGTGTCGTGTTTTCATTAAAGTAGTTGATTAGTTATGTTTTTGCTTTTTGAATGTACTTTTCCTTAGTTAAAATCTCTACATTCATCCTCCATGTCCTCTCCTGCTCATGACCTTAAAAGTCACTTGTAGCGGAAAGTGATCTGAACACAAATTTGGAGGACTATCTATTTGATGTGTCTTCAGGAGTAACTCTTTAGTTGCCAGTATCATATCAATTCTAGACATAGATTTGTGTCTGTCTGAAAAAAAAGTATATCCATCCAGTTGTCCATTCTTATATCTCCAAACGTCATATAACTCTAAATCGTCCATCATCTGGAAAATCTCTTGGGTAGCTTTTTCCCTTATTTTGCAGTATCAATTTTTGCGTTGTTCTACTCCATTGAAATCTCCAAGAACCACCACACTTGAGTTGCCTGTATCCTGTACTTATCTTTGTATTTCAGCATTTATTTTGGGGAAGAATTCTCCTTTGGCTCCATTGGGTGCATATATTCCTACTATTAATATCTTTTCTTGTTTTGTGTCAATTTCAACCACAAGATAACAGCCATTTTTATCTTGAAATTTTATTTGCACACCATATCTTGAATTCGCATATATCAGTACGCCTCTTTTCTTCTGATCAATAGTAGCCGTGAAACAGCTGCCTAGTTTGGGATTCCATACATATTTCAAATCTTGGGTTCTTATCTGGACTTCCTGTAAGCAAATTACTTCCAGTTTTTGCTTTCCAGATGGTGGAAGTTTGTCTTCTTTTGTATTCTGAGTTAAATCCTTTAATGTTCCAGGTATATATTTTAAGTCCCATTTTTTTCTGTTTTTATTATTTAAATTTATACAGTCCTATTCTATTTTACTGCAATGCCTCTCCTGCAAGCTCTCCTTCCTCCTCCATTTCTTGCTCTGGGTCTGATGTTTGTCTGGTTAAATCTTCTGCCTCTTCTTCTTGCCTCTGTATTTCTCTTCCTTCTTTTTCTTCTTCCACAATTTGTTGTTCGTTGTCTCTATCTACTTCTGATGTCATCTGAAAATCCTTCTTCAGTCTTTCCATCATTTCTTTGGCCTTAAAGACCAAGTTAATTCTGTAATGTCACTGTTTATAATTGAAAGAGATGCCCTCGATCTTTTCCCACCTGTAGTTTATCTCATATTTCTTCAATAAATTGGCCAAAGGTCTGTAGTCCTGTCTCTTCTTAAGGACTTGAAATGGTATATCTTTAAAAAAAAATTATGTCTTTGTCTTCCATCTTTAATGTTCCTTCATAGCTACATTGTAATATTTTGTCTCTAGTAACAGTCCGATTAAAGGTTCTTATTATGTCTCTCGGAAGTTTTCTTTCTCGCCCGTCTGGAAGCAACTCGAACATTCTGTCAATACACATCTCCATTTTGTCTTCATCTATGTCTAGAAATTCTGCCAAGGCTGGAATCATTTTCCCATACAAGTCCTCCATATTTAATCAGGAACTCCATGAAAACGGAGGCATCTTTCACGATATCTCAATTCCTGGTGAATGTTTGAAGTTCTTCTTCTTGTTGTTTCTCCTTCATCTCCTTCATTTCAGTTTGTACTTGTTTAACTTGCTCCTTTATTTCTTTGGTCTCTGTCTTTACTATGGAGACATCCTTGATCAAAGTTTCCAGCTTCTTCCCAAGCTTGTCGATCTCATGTTTCATATCTGTTCTCATTTCTTTCCTTGTTTCCTTTAAATCCTGTCTATCAGTCTCTATCTTTTTTATGTCTCCTCTGATATTCTTTAGTTCCTCTATCATTTGCTACATAATGTCTGGGGGTTTCTGGGATGTATCCACAGATGTTCTTCTTACTGATTGGGTAGTCGTAGTTACAGCGACGCTGCTGCTGCTGTGGCTTTTCTTGTTCTTTGATCCATTGACCTTTAAAAAAATATAATGTTCTGTTCTTTGCAAATCTACCTTCTCCTTTACCAGTAGTTACAGTTTTAGAAAACTTGTTGGACTGACACCTTCACTAAGAGATATACTTATACAAACAATAAACTTTAGTTATAAACAGTCTTAAATCATAATGTTCAAATATAGTCAATTGTTCTATATAATGTTAATAAAATACTAAATTTATATACAGTACCAAATGCAAATTGAATAATCAAATCAGGAAATAATGGTAAGCAATTGATTTCCCTTTAACACTCCTGACTCCCCCTCCCAGGCCTTACAGGCCTTTTCTAAACACACAGTATTCAGAAACACAAATGCCAGCTGCAAAGTCAAACCGCTTTCTGTGTGGGCGGGAAGTGTACTGTTCTCAGGCCTTTCTCCAAAGACAAAACAAGCTGGGGAAAACAGCTTCAGTCTGAGTATACCAGCGGATGTCTGCTCCGTCGTCTGTCTTCTAACTTATCAATGTCCAAAATCCCAAGTCCATTTAATTCCGTAAAAATAAATCTTGCAAAGCAAAAGTCCGATGGTAAAATATCAATATTCTATCAATTCCTCTCAGTTCAGTTCAAACATAAAAGTCAATCATATTCCAAGTCATATTCCACAGTCCTTTTGTCTAATTCCTCCCTTCCTCCAACCATAATACAGTCAATTGAATATTCCAGTAAGTTATTTAAAAAAGATCAGTACACAATTAAAAAAAGGGGGGGGGGAAACCCCTCAGTCCTTGAAATCTTAGATTCATTCAGTACTGTCAGTTTAAAACCAGTTCCCGGTGTCAGCTATAAACAATTCAATAACAGCTGCAGCAGAAATTCAAAACGTGGATTCTTCTCTTTTAAAAACCCCCAAATCAAAATGACAGATCCAAATAAAGTGTGAAATGTAAAGTACAATCCCAGTAAGGCAAAAATAAAATGTGAAATACAGTCCAGGTAAAAAAAGTCAGTCAATATTTTACATCTCCATACGCAGGTTTCAAGTTTCAAAGTTTGCAACCTCCACACTTTAGTCTCTTATAAAAAAAAAAGGAGAGATATACTCTTCAACTTTTATCAGAGAATAAATCTTACTCCAGACTCCAATGTCCAGTGCACAGTCTCAATTTATCTTTAATGTTAACCTCCAAGAAAAAGGAAATTGAAGTCAGCACACTCACCAATTGAACTGTCCCTTTAAGAAATCCTCCATTTTATTCCCTCTTTCAGTCCTCGGGGTCCTTCCAGCAGCTTACTCTCTTTGCAGAAGGTACATTCTTTTTACGATCTTACTTGTTTGTAATCCAGATTGGGCTTTCTAATACTCAGCTTTCTGAAGTCTTAATTTAAAAGTCGGTGGCGGCACTTGTGTTGCTGTCACGGCAACCCTAGAGGTCCCATCGTGGTCTTGCAATCCTGCGCACCCCCGCTCTTTCTCTTTTCAGAGAAGGCTCGGTGCGGCTTCACGGATCCCCTTCAGACCTCTTCCACATCCCCCTTACCAAGGGGATAGGTAGCTGGAATTAGATGAACTTATTCCAACTGGAAACCTTCAGGTGGGGGTTCGGAGTTGCGCAGCGCTACTCCCTCTCACGTCTACCATGCAGCCGGAAGTCCTTCTTTGGAGGTTTTTAAACAAAGGCTGGAGGGTCACCTACAGTTCTACAATTCCCCAAATCGTAGAGCCAGCATGTCTCAATTCTGGGAGTTAGAATCCCCCATCTCTGGACCTGGCTTTTTGATAAAATGTTGCCTTTGTAATCGGCTTGAATTTCTTTGCAGCTGCCAAGAGAACATCGTCGTGGCCATTGGAGAGAAAAGACTGGAGGACTCGGCCGCAGAGACAGCCCAGCCCTGGTCGAACCAGGCTGAATGCACACACCTTTCCGCCTATGCCCAAAATATTTGGGCCATACCCCACGCAGGTTTGTGTTGCTCCAAACTTCAGCCCTGCAAAACTAAACCATTATATTACACTGGGTTGCAAAATCTTATAGCTGTTCTTTTGGGGAGGGGGCTGTTGCAGAATGTCATTTCTTTCTAATTAGTGGTTACATTACATTAATAAAAAGAGCTAGAGTGATTAGTGGTTTGAGCTTTGGAACAGGTTTGTGGAGACCAGGGTTTGAATCCCCACCCAGCCATGGAAACGAAGGTCACACTCTCTCAGCCTCAGAGGAAGTCAAAGGCAAACCCTTTTCTGAACAAATCTTGCCAAGAAAAAAATGTGCGATAGATTTGCCTTAAGTTAGAAGTGACTTGAAGGTTTTCTTTCTTCTCCTCCCACCTTCCACCTTTACCCTTGCTGCAAACAGACTTCCAAAAGCTTATTTGCATTTCATTAATTTCAGTGGGGGAGAAAGGAGGGCGGGCAGTACAACCTTGCCCTTCCCAGCAGGCTCTGGCAAAAGCAAACTGCTGCAGACTCTCTTAGTTTGTTTGGTCTCTCTCATTCATAACTTTTGTCATCTTGACCACACTTGGCCTCTCACATGTCCAAGTTTTCGTCTGTGGGATATTGGAAGATGTATCTTTGGGGTGAATATTCTAGGAAGGGAGCAACCTAGCCATCCCTTTAAATTGCAATGGGCAATGGCTCTCACTATGCTTGATCTTTCTTTCTCCCTTTCCTTGCTGCAGGTGGAGAGAAATGCTGGCATTTTGGACACAGATTCAAAAATTTCCCAGCCGAGCTTCCTGCCAGTCAATCAAAAAAGGTTGGTGTGCATTTAAGTCTAGATTACTGCACTGTAATATTGCATGGATCCAATGTGGGTTAAGCAACTTAATTTATTTTGTATTAAATTTCTTATGTATGATTTCAGCCATCATATTTACTGTCAGCTGCTTTGAGCATGTGGAAAAGTGGCATAAAAAAAGTAGCGTGGTGTAGCATTTTGAGCTTTGGGCTATGACCCGGCTCATCGGTGATAGGGTGACCCTGGGCATGTCACACACTCTCAGCCACTGGAAAACCCCATTATAGAGTTGCCTTAAGGTCACCATAGGTCAGAGACGACTTGAAGACACAACCAACAGCAATAGCAACAAACCCTTAACAAACTCTGCCGTCTCAGAACTACACTTTGTAAAGAAAAAGAGAAAAAAGAGGGGGGGACCGTGATTTTTTCCTGTTTTTTCCACTTCTATTTGAAGAAGGCTGATTCTCTACCTGAAATATTCACCCTACCAACCCATCAAGTGGGGAAGTTCATACCTTTCCTCTCTTTTTTTTCTTTTCTTTTTCTCTCTTCTGCTTCACCTCTTTTTTTCCCCTTTCTTTCCTCCTTTTCTCTTTTTTCTCCCTCTCTCCTTTTTCTTCTTTTCTTTCTTTTCCTCTTCTTCTACCTCCCTTCTATTCTGTTCTTGGTCTGTATTTCCCATATTCTCTATTTGTTCACTGCATAGTAAGGTTGTAATGGATTAATGCCATGGCATAAGTCAAATTCTCCCCCCCTTTTCCCCCTTTCTTGTCTAATGTATATACCACACTATGTTATATGTTATATTTGGCAACATGCCTATGAAAATTTGTTAACTTTATTAATAAAACTAATTTATAAAAAGGACAACACTTTGTAGGGGCCCTTAGAAGATATAAAAGAGCTTTGTTGAACAAAAGAGGCATCTTTGGTCGAGATGCTCACAATACCGAGAACACAGGGGGCTAGATAAAGGGGGAAAACCTGATTCTGTCTGTTTTTTCCTATTGTCACACCCTAGCATGGTCGACCACCATCCTTTGATGCTGAACCCTGGAGGTTGTCACCCCTCATTCCTGGGGAGCAATTGCATCCACTGGTTGAACGCCTCTAATCTCCCAAGGTAGCGTTCACTTCTGAGGTTGTCCCACACATTCTTTCCCAGTATCCACACACAATATTCATGCACATGAATGAAATATGGAATCAAATTTTCTCTTTTCTACTTGACCTCTTTTATTTTATTTTTCTTCCTCCTTTTCTCTTTTTTCTCCCTCTCTTCTTTTTCTTCTCTTCTTTCTTTTCCTCTTCTGGTTATTTCATTTTCTCCAGGATGACTACAGACCATCCCGTCGAACCTTTCCAAAGCACCAACCCTTCCCGTCTGGAGCAAAATCCTCCGACCCCAGACAGATCAAGAGTCCGTGAAGAAGACGCTAAGGAAAAAGAAACCCCGGGCCCCGATTCCCAACCTCCAGCAGCCTGAATATCTCATGGCATAGAATAAGATGCTAGGGTCCTGAAACTTCAATGGTGGAGCCTCACTTGAGTTTTGACTCTGCAGGCTCAGTGCCCAAAAAAACCACACGAGAGAAAGAAACTTGGGCTGAGATCTTGTTCAGTGGCTATGCAATTTAAATTTATGCCAGTGGAGCTACACCAGCGTTGTTTTCAATTGTTACTATATTTATTTATATCCCTCTCTTCCCCCTAAAATTGTCTCAAAGCAGCTCACAATTTAAGAAAAACAAACATACATAAGGTGAATACCGCAGACCCTTGGGTTTGGTTCCAGAAGCCTACGGTGGATACCATAATTCTTGGATGCTCCAAAGTCCCATTACGTAATGGAGCAATCACTTTGGTTATGATATATAGATGGATCAATAGGAAAATATGTGGACAAAAGATTTGAAATTTACACAATGATCTTAAATATAATCTTTATACAGTAATCCAGCAGGGTTTGGTTCCAGAAACTCCCCAAAACACAGCAAAATTCATGGGTGCTCAAAAAGTTCCATTATGTACAAGGGTCTCATAAAATGGTGTCCCTTATATAAAAAAGGGAGTGGGAATCAAAGTTTGTTTCTTTTTAAAAATATGTTCAAGCTGTGACTGGTTGAATCTGTGGATACAAAACTGATGGATACTGTATTGAAATTGGATTAGACTATTTGCAGTACAAAAACACACACACACCTCAGTAAAAGAATAAAATGTGACTACAGATGATTTAAATTTTAAAAATGAACAATTACAGCAATATAGCACCTCCTAGCCCATTCTTCAAACACTTCTTATTTTAAAAGCCAGATTTTAGCCAACCACTAGAAGGACAACAAGGGCTCATTCTGACTTCCCTAGGAAGGGGGTTATGGCGTTTAGGGGCAGCCACTGAGAAGACTCTCTCTTGCGTCCTCACCAGTCGTGCTTGCAAGGGTGATGGGACTGAGCAAAGGGTCTTTTCTGATGATCTCAAAGCCTGGGCTGGCTTATACAGGATTATATAGCCTGCCAGATAGCCCAGACCTGAGCCACGTAGGGCTTTCCACTTCATAGTCAGCACTTGGAATTTTGCATGGAAATAAACTGGTGTTAAGGCTATGCCAAAGTTATACTAGATGGCATGATGGTCACTCGATCCCACGGTGGGCAGAAATCCTTGCACGCTGCAGCTGGTTCACAATGGATTTGCCACTTTGCACGATCCTGATTAGAGTCATGGTATTTACACACAAGCACTGAGCTACCAACAGGATTTTGGCTTCTATGGCTAGCTGACCATCTTGAAAGCATGCGTGCAAAAAGGACATCCTCCAGTGTATATCAACAGCATCCTGTGCGATTCTGGAGTTTGCACTTTAGCAAGGATAGGGTCCATAGTCAATGCTCAAACCACGCTGGCCCTCAAGGATTTTGGTCACACTTTCCTAAATTGCAAATCCCAGATTCCATTTGCAGTTAAAGTGGACAGTGTAAGAAATAGCTGATAAGACTCATAAAACAGTTTAACACAGGATCAGCTGAAGTACCAAATGTTTATTTAAGTGCCTCCTGAAAGAGAAGGACCCCCCACCATGGAATAGCTCACATTTTATCCCTCTGCCCGACGGGCAGGAGTTTTTCCCTCCCCTTGGACAGAACCCAAAAGTTACAGCTGCCCCTTACTAAACAATGCCAACTTTCTGTTATCAACTTGGTTTTTACTCCTTACAGCCTTGTCCTTCAGACTTGTGGGTACCTCCCAAGGTAGGAGACCTCATCTTTATCTATCTGGTTCCCTGCACCTGGAGATTCTAGGTCTTCCTTCTGCCAGCTCTAAAAATCTGTTTATTTAAAAAGCATGTTAAGCCTTTAACAGAACAAAATGGTAGACTAAAATGTGTTATACTTATAAGCTAATACATGTTAATAATACTGCAGAAACTAAAATATATTTTATTTCTCGCATTGTTCAAACTGTGAACAATCTTAAACTTTTCTCTCTGAACCTATTTTTATTTCACCATGCTCCCCCTAAACAAGTTTTTCTATTACCATTACTGAACCAAGAACGTGAGAGACAGTTAGAGACCTGGGCAAATGGTTCAGGCCCATAGTATCTCCACTAGGCAAGATTTTCTGCTGACAAGGGAATGTGAATGTGCAGAAGCCCTTTACCATAATCCCTGGGCATTCTGGCAATGCCCATCCCTCAGCAATTTCTCCTGATAATTTGTCCTTTATATCATGAGACATCCTAATGAGTGTATTATCTTCAAGTGTTTGGATCCCAATACTCAAGGCTTGTATGATACAGAATAGGAACTCCATGGTTAATTTGTGAGTTTCCCTCAGGGAAAAAGGAAAGTGTTAAAGGTTTTACAGATTCCTTCTGACACCTCTGAAGTGTGCTGTTACAAATAAGAACCCATATGTAAAACAAAGATTTCTGCCAGCCATCTTTAAAAGAAAGGATGTGGATCCCATGCAATACATCTAGTTTGTTGTATGGATGAGACATTCAGGACCCTTTGTTTTGGCTTCCCTAAAAAAAGATAAAATGAAATACATTTCCATAAGTCCTCAAGCAAACATAACCCAGATATGCATACTAAGACTACTAATACTATGATTGAGTAAATTATGAAATCACTTATCTTGCCCATTTAACTCCACCTCAATGTTCTCAAGTCAGGATAAGGATTTCCAGCATTTACTTCTGTCAATACATAATCAACTTTGTTTTCTCTTCCACCTGATGTGTTTTTTACAGTCACTGGAACAACTCGAGGTCTCCTCGGTGCCCCCCTGGAATTGGCTGATAAACAGCTGTATGGTTGCTTATTTTTGGTCCCACTTCTCCAGTCATTTATTAGTCTTTAGGTGAAATTATACAGTTCAGTCCTCCTTTCTCTCTGAAGTCTAAATTAAGACCTGGTCCTCTCCGAGCCTCCCACTTGTTATCTGGATATGGTATCAAAAGTCCTCGCCTATGGCCTCCCTCTTCCACAACTTCACTCTACTGTGTTATACCTACGGCTCTACCACTTGTAGTTTCACCGCTGCTGGTGTAGTTAACAACACCGTGTAGTAGCTGTTGTCCTTGAGGCCTTCCAGCGGGGCTGCAGTTGTTGTTTCCAGGCTTGCATCAGTGCCTGGTCTCCAGGCTTGAAGTTGTGTAGAGTCGTTCAAGGACAGTGGGACCTGCTGTAGAGCTGCCCTGTGTAGAGAACACAAAACTTGGGACAGTTTTTGCACATAACTTCTTGGACTGGCTTCCACAATCTCATGCATACTTTCAATGGGATGTTTTCTCAATAGAAATGATTGCCCATAGAGTACTACCTCCTGAACCCTTTAACCTCCACCCATCCTGTTAGTTAGTCTACTATAACCAATATGTCTCTTCCACCTCTGTATCAGGGAACTTTTGTGTAATCTATCTGCATACTCTGGAAGGGTCTGAGTGCCCATTCCCTCCCTCCTGGGTCAGTATTTTTTTTCATTTCCTTTCTGCTCACTTGCTGACAAGTCACAAATATTCTCAAATTTGTTTAGCAACAGTGTATATTACTATGCATCTATAATGCTGTAACAAAGTCTCACATAATGCCTGGGTACCCCAATGATTTTCCTGATGTCAAGTAGCCAAGAGTTCCCTTTGCCAGTTCTTTATTAATAATTACCTCCCACTAGGGAAAGCCACTTTCCCTCCTGAGTTTTTTTATTGCTCTTATTTGAATGAATATAGGGATACGAAGGCATTTGAGTGAAGGTATCAACACCCTAATATGCATTTCTTCTTGTAAAGCTGCCCCTTTGCAGCCTCATCTGCCAGCCTGTTCTCTATAGCCTCTGGAGAGTATCCACATTGATGCCCAAGTACATGAACTACAGATATCTCCAGGGGAAGTTGTAGTTCATCTAGTACTTGAATAATTAATTGCTCATGCCAATTCTTTTCCTCTACTGTTAATTAGTCCCCTTCCTTTAAAAAAAAATTTTTTTTTCCAAATGTGTGCACTTCTCCAAGAACATATTGGGAATCTGTGTATATGGTTTCTTTTTTATTTTTCAGAATTTGCAAGGCCTGCTTTAGTGCATACAACTCAGATGTTGTGTTGACCATGCGTTTGGTAGTCTCTCAGCTTCTAAGACCTCTTGTGTGATTCCATCAACTACTGCATATCCACTGTGTCTCTTTCCTTGTATACATATGTGTGATCCATCCCCCCTTCAGGAAGGGGAGAATCCCCCAAATTGAGCCTTATGTTTGTTTGGTATTCAGTGATGTCTAAACAATCATGGATAGGATCTGTTTGTTCCTCTCCTTTCCACAAAAATTCAGCTGGATTCACACAAGAGTCTGTAGTTAGCACCAAATCATCCCCCCAGTAATATAGCCTGGTGTTTAAAAAAAAACACATAAAAAGTATCCTTGGATCTGTTAACCATTTTACCCCTTCATGTTAAGATAGTCCTGGCTGAATGTGGAGTGCTCACTCTATCAAAGCTCTCCCCCCAAATGTATTTACTCTTTTCTACTAACATTGCAGTAGCTGTTACAGATTGTAAGACACCTCTGGATACAGGAACCAGCAATTTAGATAAGTAAGCCACTGGATGTTTTATCCCTCCCCTGGTCTGAGTTAATACTCTCAAAGCTGCCCCCCCCCCGCATTTGTAGTAACAAACAAATGAAAGAGCTTATTCAAGGAGGGGAGTGCCAACACTAGGGCATGAATTAAGGCATCTTTACTTCCTGAACTTGTTTTACTTCTTCTGATGACCACTTGGGGTTTGCAAGGTCTTCTACAAGTTTGGCATATAAAAATTTAGTTTTTAGGGCATAATTTTCTATCCACAATCCCAGCATCCCCAAAAACTTTCTTATTTCCCTTTTTGATTTTGGGAGAGGAAGATCAACAATCCCTTTTATCCTTCCTGGGTTTATCCTTCTCTGTCCCTCACTAATTAAATGTTCTAAATACTTCACTTCCTTTTCCACAGGTTGCAATTTATTTCTTGATACTCTCAGTTCCTGTTCTCCCAGGAAGTTTAAAAGGGCTAGTGTGGCTATTGTTTCTTTATCCCAGTTATCAAAAGATCATCCACATATTGTAATAGAACAATTCCCTGGGGAACTGGGAATTTTTCCAAAATCTGCTCCAATACCTGCCCAAATAGGTTTGGGGATTCTGTGAAACCTACACCAAGACTCCAATGGAATTGTTGTTTTCTTTCAATCTGGGGATGCTCCCACTTGAAGGCAAACAGATCCCTGCTTTCCTCAGCAAGGGGAAACACTCAAAAGGCATCGTTCAGGTCTATTACACTGAACCATTTATGGTCATGAGGATTTACTCATAAGGGTGTAGGGATTTGGGACCACTGGGTGTCTTACTTGTACTATCCTATTCAGGGGTCTTAGGTCCTATACAAGATGATAAGTCCCATCTGGCTTCATGGGGATGAAGAGAGTATCATAGCTAGACATACAGGGTTCAGTTAAGTCATCTTGTATCAATTTTTCCATCACTGGCTGGAGTCCCATTCTACTCTCATGTGAAATGGGATACTGTTTTTGACAAATCACCTCTCCCTCCTGTTTCAGCTTAACTTTTAAAGGAGTTACTTTTAGTCCACCCCGATTTACCCAAACTTGACTATTTATTTTCTTGTATTGTTAAAGTCATAAATTTTGTCACTACCCTGCTGCCTTGAGGCTGGGTGGCAACTCCCAGTTCAAGTTGTAAATCTCTCCCTAGAAGGTTCATCCCAGTCTCAGGAACAACAAGATTTCCAAATGCCTGTCTGCCTTCTCATTGAATACAGACTCCTTTTTCCTGTGGCACAAAAAAAAAACCTTTCTCCCTTTATTCCCATGACTGAAGGCTCTTGATCTGATGGCTGTATTATTTTAATTACTGAAGACCCATTAGCTGCTGTACCAGGGTCTCCTTTTCCTATTAAGCAATTGATCCACCCCCCATCCTATACTTTCACCATAGACCTCAGAATGAACAGTGCCGATGTTGCACAGATCCAAGATCAGCCCCAAATTGACAGAGTCTCCATTTTTCACTAGACTGCTTAAAAAGAAGAGACATACAACACCATGTTTGATATCTCTCCCCTCCCACACACTTCTCTATATTATTCTTCCCCAGTTCCGTTGTTACTGTCTTTTCCCTTATGAATCCTCCATTTTTATACAAATACATTTTTACCTAATCCTCACATGTATTTATATTTTTAACCAATCGATTACCCCTTTCCATTCTCTTTCAAAGTTATGAACAAATTTGGTTGTGTTTTGTTTTAGAGAATATGCCAATTTTCCAGTCTCAGCCATAGCCAGCACTTTTAGTTTCCATTCTTATAAATTACTTTCTAATTATTGTTATTATTGTTGTTGCTGTTGTTGTTGTTATTGTTGTTATTGTTGTTGTTTTCAATGCTAAGCATAATCCTGGTGACTTTTACAAGGGGTTTTTAATCTCTAGTATTGCTTTGATGTCATGTGCTACAAACAGTTTTATTCTTCCCCATACTGAAAACATTTCTTTCCTCCCACTGTCCATTCTACCTTCCCTGGTCCACTTTCTCTTCCTTGTCTCCTTCCTTCCATTACTCCCCTTCCTCTCCCTGCATCTGGGCCTTGCTCCAATCTTTCCTTTACCACATTATCTACTGCACTCACCATTATTCTGGCTTTCTGCTTATGCTTCTCCTCCCCTCCTTTCCCTCACTGCCCAACCTCTGTTTTCCCTTTGAAATAAGAAACTCTCCAAAAAGAACCCTGACTTTTCTCCTTGCAATCACTGCACTTTCCTTACCAACTTTGTATCTCCCAGAAAATTGAGCCTATTCCATCATGGCAAAATTTCCCTTTTAAGCTTGGGGTTTTAAATGACCAATTTCTCCACCCTGAAAACATTTCTGAACAAAAAAAAAAAACTGTTGCCAGCTCTCAAAAGCAAAAACCTCCTAGAAAAAAAGAAAAGTGGAAGATGTAGAGAGATCCTATAGCCTTTCTCTCCCAGACTTGAAAAGAGAAAAGAAAGAAAGGAAAAACAAACAAACAAAACCAACAACTCTGAGATGCCTGTATACTACAAACAGGCAAATTCCAGCAGTTGCCTACTCAGTACTCACTGTAGAAAGTAAGGGGAAAAATGCCAGCTGCTGGCCCAAAAAGAGCGATGCCAGAGTTTTGCAGCTCTAAGAATTCACCTCCCCTATAAAAGCAGGAAGGTGATAAATCACTCACTCCTAAAAGTGCCTTGCTATGACTCTTGCAGCCCCCAGCCTTCGCTTATGCATCTCCTTTCCCAAGACTGGGAAAATCCCCTTCTCCTGTGAGGAGGAACAGAAAGGAATGAGAGAAGAAGAAAAAACCTGTAAGCCTGCTTAGGCAAACACTGCCTGATTTCTTGCAAGACACGGAGAGACAGAGAGCGAAAACTTAAAAATCCTGCTTTCTCTCTTTTAACCTCTAACTCTCCAATTTGGACTTTCTTTATCTTTCTTACATTGCTCGACTTCCTCCTTAACTTCTGATGCGAATCTTTATTTTTCTCCTGAGGCTTTTGTTTAACCACTGCATCAAGATTCCTCCTCCTTTGATTTTAAAGGGGTAGAGATTTACTATTCTCTACCAACATTTAGCATAACCCTGGTCTAAGAGTTTCTTTTCTCATTAACATACTGATTTAATTTCTGCTATAGCCAAGCCTCTTGGCTAAATGGGCTTGTTTTTCTGCAGCATCAGTCCCTATCGACTATTGGACTAAATGCTGGGGCGTTTGCCACTCGCCCCTCCCTTCTTTTTCTCCCTTGGACATCCAGTTTTCCATAGTGATGTCCTCAGAGGTCATTTGCTCGATGCTTTATTCCACACGCTTCGTCTGTCTCTGGCCTCTGATCCCCTCACGGAGAGCCAAAAGCACAAATCCAGACTGCCACTCGCTCCGCACCTAGGTACGTCTCACTCTCTCACCTCTGAGTTCACTATCCTCCCCCTGGCCACCAAAGGTAATACTTTAATAGTAAATTTTCTTACCTTTGGTCTGTATACAGAGTTTCCTGACCAAAGCGCTTCCGGTGTGTCCTCTCTCTCTCTCTCATTCACAGACTCTCTCTCATTCTTAATGCTTCATCCGATCCCTCGTCCTTGGGCACAACCAGTTGAAGGGCTGTGGAGAAGGCAGAAGATAGGACCGTCTAAAAGAGAGACGGGGTCACCTTCCTTTTTCTGTCAACTACCCAGGTTGCCTCCAATGGATGCCCCCAATCTGTAAGAAATAGCTGATAAGACTCATAAAACAATTTAACACAGGATCGGCTGAAGCGCCAAATGTTTATTTAAGAATAAATACGTCTCTGCAGAGCCGGGTGCCTCCCGAGAGAGGAATAGCTCACATTTTATCCCCCTACCCGATGCAGGTTTCCCTCCCCTTGGACAGGACCCAAAAGTTGCCCCTTTACTAAACAATGCCAACTTTCTGTTATCAACTTCATTTACTCCTTACAGCCTTGTCCTTCAGACTTGGGGGTGCCTCCCAAGATGGGAGGACACCTCATCTTTATCTATCTGGTTCTCTGAACCTGGAGATTCAAGGTCTCCCTTCTGTCAGCTCTAAAAATCTATTTATTTAAAAAGCATGTTAACCCTTTAACAGAACAAAAGGGTAGGCTAAAATGTGTTATACTTATAAGCTAATACATGTTAATAATACTGCAGAAATTAAAATATATTTTTTCTCTCAGACAGATAATGCTATAATAGTGTGATAAGCCTGGTACAAAATCCCTTTGCATATTGATCCAAGCGTAGCAGGCCTATGTCTTTAAATTCTGCAACGTCTAGCGTTAGCTAGGCTGAGGGGTGGGGCTGCTGGGAATTGCAGTTGCAATTGCAATCCATCCATAGTTGGGGGTCTCTGCTTAGAAGCCACTGAGGAGACAAAAAAAAAACAAAACCTAAAGTATCGCTTGGGAAAATTGCAGGGCTTTCCTTCCCTGCAGTGATGGTGAGGCACCACTGGAGGCAGCAGAGAGACTGCGCTGACGCTCTAGCCTCGCCTCCAAGGGGCCTATTGTCACCCCAACTTCCAGCTGGGCACTTCTGGCAGGGGCCAGGCAGCGCCAGATGAGGTAAGAGCCGGTTGGAGAAGCTGGAGCTGCAGGTTTGCTATCGAGTGTGCCTTTTTTCCCCAGGTTTTCCCCTTTCCTTCACTCCTTGTCTTTCAATATACCAGCATGGTATACAGCTTTATTTCCCCTTGGAACCTCTTCGTGCTGAGCCAGCGAACGGAAGTCAAGGGTTCCCCAAACATGTGCAGAGTGCTCCCGGTCATTATGGTGCCAGGGCCGTTTCTGCGCCAGGAAGGGGAAAAGGGAGCCTTTTTAGCTTGGCAGGACTTTTAAAGGGTGTTATTCCCAAATAAAGCAGATCTATGGGATCAGTGGGGTTTGCACAAGGACAAAATTGCATGATTTAGTGGGTCTTCTGTATTTTTGAGCTGGATTTCAGGCCAGGGGTTTGTGTCTCCTTGTATCAGAAGCTTCGGAATTTCATTTCCCTTTATATATTTATAATGTATAACCTGCTTTTCTTCCAAATGATTTCGAGGATGGCTATTAGCAATTCTATCGAAGTTCAATGTATGTAGATCTCTAATGGTAGTAAAATATACAGGATGTTAATTTGTTTTTCCTTTTCATTTCAATTTGTATGGGGGAAATTCAGAGTTTTTTGGTGTTTTAATTACTGTAGGAAGGATGCGTTAAGTGTAGTGGATTAGTCTTTTAATAATGGATTTAGCTATTATGTCGCAGTCTTAGGTTAGTGTAATTTTAGTTATACATGCATATTGTTTATATATAGCTTATATGTGTGTGTGTAAATATGTATGTGTGTATATATATATATATATATATGTATGTATGTATAGGTGTGTGCGTGTCTTGTTTTTTGTTACAGTTTTTATGGGAGGAGGAATTCAGAGTTCCTTTGTTTCTCATTTAGTGTAGTTAGAATATGCCTAGTGTAATAGATCAGTGTTTTAGTAGTGAGTTTCCGACACCAAAACCACTGCACCATGCTGGTTCAGTAAAACCATAGGAATAGAAAAATAGAAATACATAATACAGCAGAAAAGTGTAGCAAATGGTACTAGAGAGGGATAGTTACTGAGATGAAGGAACTGGTTTTACATGTATATGATCCCTAAATTGCCATATCTTAAAGAGGAGGATTTAACAGCAATCCAAGTGTAGTTCTCAGTGAAAATTCACCGTCTCTTTTCTTTGCAAATTATTGTTCTGACAATAGCTTTTTCTTGTCTCCTCAGGAGATCAAACAATTCCCATCTTTTTTTTTCCTGGATCCAAATTTTCTGAAAAATGTCTTCGGATTCCAGCAAGAAGTGGAAACCAAAGATCATCCGCACAGATGGAGGCCCGCAAGAAGGCAAGAGAGGCCGGACAGAGATGGATCAGGTAGCTTGTGGGTGCCAGGTGGGCTTGTTGGATGTTTGTTATAGGAAGAGAGGAAAAATAGAGTGGTTTGTGCATGTCTGTAAAATGGACTCAGTTGCATTGAATGTGGCCTTTCAGTGTAAATATTTGCAGTTTTTATTAAATCTAGAGACCCCCTGTCGGGAGTCCTCCATGTTTTATTGTTTTAGGATAGCAGTAGACTGAGGAAATAGTGATAGTAGGCTGTTAGCTATTCCCAGGCGCCAACCATTCCTTCTGGCTGGAATTTCAAAGGAACCATTTGGCATGATGACGTTCGTTCTTTTACAACTATCTTAGGAGAAACTGTCTGTTAAAGTGTAAGGTGGGGGGAAAACGTCCATTCTCGAGCTTTAACGTCTGAAGACAGCATCCCTTACTATGTTACAATAAATCTTCTATTAAGTTTGTTGATCCGTGTAAGAGTGAATCTGTTCCTGACAGAAAGCTCGAGAATCCTTTCAAAAAATGCACCAATTGATGGACCAGTCGATTACTGAAGAAGAGCAAGGATCTGCAGAATCTGATGGAGCTACAGAAACTGAAGTGCCCCTGGATACCAAGACAAAATTGCGCCTGACCGAGGCTATGGAAACCCCCACAAGCGGCCAAACCTGGGTCTGGGGAGAAAAGCCACATACGTCGTTGAGACAACGCAGAAGGGCTGCTAGATGGGATACATCAGCAAAAGACCTATCCCTTTTGGAGGAGATAAAGCAAATGGAAACCGAACTGGAAAGAAAAGATGAGGAGATACTCGAACTCAAGACCATGCTACGCGAGATGCGCATCCGTCCCTCGCAGACAGGGAGATCACCAGGAGGAGAACCACGAGCGGCTGTCTCGGCGGCAGGCACCCCTGGTCCGCCCCAGCAACCAACAGGGCACACGCCAGCGCCACTGTTACTCAGAAATGTGGGAGACCTGAAAGCGACCTTCAACGGGAAGGGGGAGAAACTCTCCTTTTTTTTGACTATGGCAAACAATTTCATGATTGATCACGGCCATCTATTTCGGGATGATGCGGCCCGAATTCGATACCTAAGCCAGAGGATGAAAGGACTGGCAGCAGACTGGGTAGCGAACCTATATGACTCCCGCACCCCCGAAACTGAAAATCTGCAGCTCTTCATGAACCATCTGCGGGAACACTTTGAAGACCCCCATTTATTGGAAAACACCAAATATCAACTGAAACGAATGAAACAAGGCAGGAACGATGTGGGGACGTATTCCCGTGAATTTAGAAACCTGGCCACCAAAGTCCCGTGGAGTGATGAAATTCTAATTGAGTTATACAAAGATGGACTAAATCCTATATTCTACACGGGTGCTTAATGCAGGCCAATCCACAGACCCTGCTAGGTTGGGTCAGACTAGCTACTGAAATGGAAGGCATAACCCAGACTGTTCAGCTGAACCGACAAAGACAAGACGTGCCAAAACGACAACCTCGCGGTCCCACCGTCCTCAATGCTGAGGAACGGAACAAACGTCTCCGTTTGGGCATGTGCTTTAACTGTGGAAAACCGGGCCACCTCGCCAACACCTGCCGCGGAAACCAAGCTCCGACTGGGACTAAGGGAGCACGAGCAGACCCAAAGGATATAGAATTCACACATCAGACAGCGGCCGCCAAACAACCACTTAGATGCACTTCTAAGGACCCTGCAGCGGCGACAGGAGACTCCGATCCCGATTTTGAAACCACCTCTTCGTCCTCATCTGACATAGATGGAGATTCTAAACCTGACTGCGATGACTGGCAAGCGGTGGGAACATCTGTAAGTACTCCTAAAATTCCCCATTTCTACGCCACGGTTGCGATTAGTGGCAGCGATGGGACTTTGCATGTACATAGGGCATTAATTGACTCTGGCTGCTCCAGAAGTTTGTTACACCCCAAATTGGCCAAACAATTGAAAACTCTTTATGAGCCCTTGGAATGCCCCATCAAATTAACGCAAATGGATGGGACCTCAATGACTGGGGGAGTAATTAGTAAAATCACTAAGCCCATCTCATTTCAAATGGACAAAAACAATTACAGCATGCGATTTCTAGTTCCCAAGGCGATGCAGTTCAAATTGGTCTTGGGAATCGATTGGTTTCGTGAATATAACCCCCAGATAAACTGGACTGCTGGCACTATGTCCTCTTCAGATGAAAACTTTTTATTCCCCATGAAGAATTGCAACAAATTCCTTCACACTACCGAGACTTCCAAAAGGCTTTCCACGAAAGGGAGGCTGACAAATTGCCTCCACACGGACTTTGACTGTAAACTGGAATTAGTTGACGGGGCCACCCTGCCTAAACCGAAAATTTATCCCATGAGCCAAAAAGAACTCCTTGCTCTCAAGAAGTTCCTAAATAAAAATTTGGCTGCGGCTTTATCAAGCCCTCTCAGCCCCCACGGCGAGTCCTGTCTTCTTCCGAAAGAGAAAAGATCCCAGCGCGGTCCGAAACTGATAGTTAACTACTCTGCTATTAACCAGGTTATTTCCTCCAATTGTTACCCCATACCTCTGATACGGACTGTTTTGGACCATCTTGTTCAAGGAAAATATTTCACCAAACTTGATCTTAAAGAGGCTTTTCATAGGATTAGAATGGACCCGGACTCTGAGTGGCTCACCACCTTTGCAACTCCTCTAGGTAACTTTAAATGGACGGTTCTTCCCTTTGGCTTACAATCGGGGCCATCTGTGTTCCAAATGTTTTTGAACACCATTTTCCATGACTTGTTGTATCAGGGGGTTCTGATTTATCTGGATGACATTTTAATTTACGCAGATTCCATGGAATCTCATGTGTCATTGGTTCGTGAAGTTTTTCGAAGGCTTATAGATAACAACCTCGTGGTTAATCTATCTAAATGCCAATTTGACACCCAAACTTTTGATTACTTGGGATATAGGATTCAAGATTGTTCACTTAAAATGGACCCTTCGAAGATTAACTCCATTTTGCAATGGCCCGTCCCTAAAACTGTGAAGCAACTGCAGCAATTTCTTGGTTTTGCGAACTTCTACCGGAACTTTATTGAGGATTTTGCTGCCATAACGTTTCCCCACTCACCAACCTTCTACGGAAACCTAAAGGATCCACTGCGGGCAAGGCGCATAGACTTTGTTGGTCGCCTGAGTGTCAATCGGCGTTTGACCATTTGAAATCTAAATTTACGTCTGAGCCCTTACTCCTTTTTCCCGACAGTACGAAGCAATTCATTGTGCAAACGGATGCTTCGGACTTTGCCATGGCAGCCGTTCTTTTACAACATGACACCACAGGAGCACTCAGGCCTTGTGCTTTCATTTCAAAGAAATTTTCCCCTCAACAAGCTAATTGGCCTATTTGGGAGAAAGAAGCCAAGGCTATCCATTTTGCGCTGTCCTCTTGGCGTCATTTGCTTGAAGGGGCTCGACTCCCCTTTGAAGTTTGGACTGATCATAGGAATTTGCAAGCCTTACAGTCTGCTAAGAAACTCTCCCCTAAGCAGGCGAGATGGGCTGAATTTTTCCAGAGATTCCGATTTAAAATTGTTTTCAAACCTGGCCGAACTAACCAACTGGGGACCCTCTCTCTCGACTTCCCTGTTTTGCGGAATCCCCTGCTACGTCCTCCCACTCCAATACCTTGTTTCCTGCCTCCTCTCTGGCTTCTCAAGTGACTACTCGTGCATTAGCAAAGACAAGGCTTTCTGCCTCCTCTCTTTGTGACTCCGCTCTCCGCGATGCTATCATTCATGCAGCGCATGCAGACTCCTGGCTACCGGCAAACAAGGATAAAATAGAATGGGTTGACAATCTCCCTTTTATGGCACCAAGGTCTACGTTCCCCCCCGCTGCCCGCGAGCAGGTACTTCATCGTTATCATGATTCCAAACCCGCTGGACATTTTGGGTTTTTGAAGACATTGCATGCGATTGCGCCTTTTTTGGTGGCCTGGATTAAACCCCTCCGTGCAAACTTACATTAAGCAGTGTGCCACTTGCAACGTTTCTAAGTCGCCCACATCTAAACCTCAAGGGCTCCTGCAACCTCTGCCTGCGCCTGCTAGCCCCTGGTCGGTCATCGCATGGGATTTTATCGTGTCTCTTCCCTCTTCACACGGCTTTCATGTTATTTGGGTTGTTACTGATCACTTTTCCAAGCAATGTCATTTTGTGCCTCTAAAGAAACTACCCCGTGCTGACCAGCTGGCTGACCTGTTCGTTAATCATGTATGGAAACTTCACGGACTACCTTCGGTGATATTCGGACAGGGATCCAATTTTCACTTCCAAGTTTTGGACTTGTCTACTGAAAACCCTGGGAGTCACTCAGAAACTCAGCAGTGCTTATCACCCTCAAACAGATGGCCAATCTGAGCGTGTTAACAAATCTCTTGAACAATTTCTTAGGTGTTTTGTTTCTGAGAACCAGAATGATTGGGCTCCGCTCCTTCCGTTCGCTGAGTTTGCCATCAATTCTGCGGTTCATACCTCTACTGGGAAACCCCCCTTTGAAATAGTTTACGGCTTCCTTCCTTCTCCTTTCCCCCCCCCCTCCCTCTCTTCCTCCGCTCCTCCTTCTGTTTCTGCTTGGGGCTCTAAATTTTCTGGCATTTGGCAATCCGTCTCAGATGCTATAGCATCCGCTAAAGCTTCCCCCAAACGTTTCGCTGACCGTAAACGGCAGCCTAATCCCCTTTACCAGCCCGGGGATTTGGTTTCCTTTCTTCTAAGAACATTCCTCTCCTTCTCCGTCTAAAAAACTTTCCCCTCGTTTTCTCGGACCTTTTCCTGTGAAAAGGGCTATTAATGATGTCTCTTTTGAACTAGATCTCCCTTCTTCCCTCAAGGCTATTCATCCTGTTTTCATTCCAGTTTGCTGAAGAGGGCACCTTCGCTGACTTCTTCGCCGGCTGATGTTCCTCAACGCCCCGACTGACTTGCTACTGCATTCATATTACTATTTAGTTTTCTTGTCTTTCTACTGTTCCGTGATATTTTCTATATTTTGTGTATCTTTATGTATATATTTTTTTAAAAAAGTGGGGCAGGATGTGGGAGTCCTCCATGTTTTATTGTTTTAGGATAGCAGTAGACTGAGGAAATAGTGATAGTAGGCTGTTAGCTATTCCCAAGCGCCAACCATTCCTTCTGGCTGGAATTTCAAAGGAACCATTTGGCATGATGACGTTCGTTCTTTTACAACTATCTTAGGAGAAACTGTCTGTTAAAGTGTAAGGTGGGAGCGGCCCCTTCTCGAGCTTTAACGTCTGAAGACAGCATCCCTTACTATGTTACAATAAATCTTCTATTAAGTTTGTTGATCCGTGTAAGAGTGAATCTGTTCCTGACACCCCCCCCACCAAGAGCCTTCCAATCCAACCCCATTCTGCCATACAGGAAGAAAACCTCCAAAGATGGAGGAGACGCCATCACACTCCATTTATGCAGCAGTGGATTCCACCGTTGAACTGCTCTTACCCTCAGGAAGTTCTTCCTAAGGTTTTGGTGGAATCTCTTTTCCTGAAGTTTGAAGCCATTGCTCTATAGTGTCCAAGTCTCTGGAGCAGCAAAAAAACAAGCTTGGCCCATCTTCCCTGTGACGTCCTTTAAACAATGCTATCATATCACCTCTTAACCTTTTCTTCTCTGGGCTAAACCTACCCAGCTCCTTAAGATGCTCTTCAGAGGGCTTCATGAATATGTGTTGTTGTTGTGGTCCTCTTTGTGTTGTCCTCACGACACCCCTGTGAGGTAGGTCTAGAGTGGCAGTGCAGCATGAGCCTCAAAATAGGGTTAAATGGAGAGACACCAGCAGCACTGGTTGATAGACACCAGCAGCACTGGTTGATAGACTAAAGTGAGAATCATTCAGCTTTCCAAGTGTGGTTGAACTGCATCTCCCAGTGTTCCTCATCGGAGGATGAGGGATGCCAACAGTTGCATACTAGCAACATCTGAGGGCCGTCAGAGTCTCATGCCTGCAAAAGCTTAGCTTGCTCTTCTGTTCTGCTTAACAAGATGCCAGGTACTACAGCAAAGAGGCCGAGATGGACCTCAGGGACCCCAGCAAAGATTTCAAACTCTACAAACAGACCTGCCAGGACCTCCAGAGATTGATGCTGGAGATCCACGAGCTGAAGAGCAAGGGAAGCAAAGACAGCGTAAGGCAGGCCTACTCAGAACAGGTTCTGTGGACCAGTGCTGATTTCAGGCCATGAAGTAGCAGTCCACAGACCATTCTCGGGAAAGAAAGAAACGGTTATACAGGCGTCCTCCGCTTTTTGTCAGTCAGCTCTTTCATCACTTTTAAAATTACTACCAAAACCAATTTATTTGATGCAGGTTCTTGTTGTATAGTTGACCCTCCACATTTGTGGGTTTGACTTTCATGGATTTGATTATTTGCAAGTTTCTCCAACCCCTGCTCGCCTACCTCAGGTGCTTCTTCGAGGAACCTCTCTCTTGGCAGCTCCAGTCACTCTATTAGGATTCATATAGAAAGCTGTCCCACAAATAAATAAAAACATATATGAATACCATCCACCACTATTCTAGAACTCCATACTTACTCCCCAATACCTCTGTTTCCTCTGCAGTCCCTCTCAAAATGGTGACAGGAAGTATAAAATGCTTGCTCACTTCCTGTCATCATTTTGAGAGGATGTGGGTATTTGGGGGATGCACCCCCAGGGGGAAAGATGGGGGAGAATTGGTCCTGACTCCCACAGACTTGCTTATCTCTGTGTTAGATATTAGAAATGGGGTTTTGTAGACTAGAGGGGACTGTCAGGCACAACATTTAAGCTCCTCTTGCCTTTGTGTTCTCCAGGCTGCTGAAATAGAGGAACGTCGCATTCAGAGCTGCGTCCACTTTATGACTCTGAAGAAGCTCAACCATTTGGCTCACATTCAGCTAAAGAGGGAGAGCCAGACCCATGAGGTACAGTTGAGTCCACCTACCTGGGAAAATAAATCAGCAAAAACTTTCAGTGTTTTGAACCTTTCCCCCCCCTTGGTTACCCTTTGGTAGCCCATTTCCATAGGTTGTACCCTTCACCTTTCCTTTCTGCCATCTGACCTTTCAGTGTGTGCCTGTTGTATCTCTGTGTGTGTTCACAGGCAAAGCAGAAAGTGGACACTTACCATCTGCAACTCCAGAATCTGCTCTATGAAGTCATGCACCTGCAGAAGGAGATCACAAAATGTCTGGAGTTCAAGTAGTTGAGCAGAGGAACGTGGGCAGAAGACAGGAAGGCTAAGAGTTTGTCAGTGGACAAGAGGAGGTATAAACAGAGGGAGATGACAGGAGAGAGACTGAGAGAGTTTCTCCTTTGTAGTTGGGGAGAGAACAGCAATTCCATGAAGGCCAATTTGGATGTCTCTGGACCTTCAAGTCGCCTGTCGACTTACAGCAAGACCATGAATTTCAAAGGATTTTCTTAGGCAGGGAACCCTCAGAGCTGATAGTTCTACTTCTTTCCTCTGAAATAGAGCCTACAGTACCTGGTCTTTGTTTCTGGCCTCCTATCCAAGGACTAGGCAAGAAATACTCAGAGGTTCCCACAAAAATGTTTGCAATGGTCTACAACAGTACATTCATATCCCTCTACCCATGGGAGTGTCGTCACAGAGAAAGGAAAGAAAGACCCCTGTTTATCTAACTTTTAGGCCCTGCATTCCTCTCCTGTCAGACATTTTGTTCATTCTGCATATGAATCTCTACATCTTCAGCTGGGTAGACCTTGTGCTCCTTATTAAAGCCCAGCTCCTGACAGGCAATGGAGTGTTCTGCCACCTGAGATACATACAAGCCTGTTGGGAGGGGAATCTTACCCCTCCCTTCCACCCAAGATCACAGCATCGCTCTTGGGCCCTTTCTGCAGGTCCAAGCACAGAGGAGATTGAACTGGTGAGTGTGGAAGAGTTTCACAAGGAGGCCCCTCCAGAGATCAGCAAACTGGAGATCACACGCAATGACCCTCACCAACAGACGCTCTCACGCCTGGACTGGGAATTGGAACAACGCAAGGGGTGAGTCAGGGGTGACCTCTCAGCCATGAGGTGGCCTTGGGTCCCTCATTCTTTTTCCTTGGCTTCCTCTCTTGTTCCAGCATGAAACATCACTTGTTTGAATAACAAACTGAGGTAGCTGGAGCTGACAGGATTAGAGCTAGTAGAGGGCTTCTATTCCCTTCCCCATTTTCTCACTCAGCTTGCCAGCTTTCATACATGGTTGGTCCCAGGTGAACCTCCATGAGACCTTCACATTCCCTACAGTAAATGGGTCCCATTTTTCAACCATTTCCACTTTCTGACAGTGCTCTGGTTCCTAACCTGTCAGATAAGCAGGGGAAGCCAACATAAAAAAATCTTGCTGATCATCAATTATGACCCTTCTTTTACCCAGGTTGACTGAGAAATACAAAGAAAGCCTTGCCCACAAAGAGAAGATTCTGAAGGAGATAGAAGTGAAGAAGGAATACCTTAGCAACCTTCAGCCTCGACTCAACAGCATCATGCAGGTCAGTTATAATCTATGCTCTTTCTTCCTTTTTTGGTTAGAAATGTCCATAGCATGTTGCCTTTAATGATCCACTCACAACCTATCTGTGATCTGCACCTTTTGTGGGAGTGTAGGAATGGGCAATGTGACCAAGGAGATTTAGGAAGAACTTCCTAACAGTAAGAGCTGTTTGACAGTGGGATATGTTACCTTAGAGTATGGTGGAGTTTCCTTCTTTAAAGAGACACTGAATGGCCATCTGTTGAGAATGCTTTGATGGTGTATTCCTGCATGGTAGAAGTGTTGGACTGGCTAGCCCTTGGGGTCTCTTCCAGCTCTAAGATACTCTGATTATAAAGATTTTTGTGTCCTCTAAAGTCACCCCCCAGTCCCTCTGCCAGCCCCTCAACCCCTTCCATTTTTTTTAAAGTGGCAAATTTTCAGTAAATTTTGCCCCCTGTGATGTACTGGATAGCTCCCAGTTCAAGGAATTTTGCTTAGAAGTTGCAATAGCATTATTCAGGAACATTGAAGAAATAGCAACACACCTTGGCATTGCTAAGACCAAAGGGATGTTGACTATATAAACCACTACATTTCAAAATCAGCATGCACTAACATCCCATTGGAGGGTTTACCCAAAAAGCTCTGTCTTCTTTTCCTTTTGTAGGTCTCGCTGCCTGTCCAGGAGTATCTCTCGATGCCTTTCAAACAGGTTCACAAGCAGTATGCGACAGCCCGGCACCTCCCACTGCCTCTCTACATCCTCTTTGTCCAGGCGAGCGCCTATGGCCAAGCATGTGGTGAGTCCTCAGAAGTTGCCCCGAAGGGAGGCATTCAGAATGCTTTGGTCTGAAGGGGAAAAGAGGATCAAAATTTTTTGCAGCCCATTGGGTGTTTATCTGAAGAGTGCCCGTAAGGGTTTTTTGTTAATTGGCTCAGCCTAAGTTCTCTTGAGTGCTTCCTAACTAAGTCTATAGTGCTGAAACAGCAGCTGGGTTTGAAAACATCACACTTTCCATTCTGCTTTCCTCTTGAAAATTGCCCTCAGAAGGGCACTGTCTGCCTGTCCAGTTTTTGACAGACAGCAGGAATTGCGAGGGGAACAAGACAGAGCTTTCTCCTCTCTGCAGCCATAAGACTGCAATCTCACAAGCCTCTCTTTAAATACAGACTTTTCCCACTTATTTGACAGGGTAGGGACTGGAGCGCAGTCAGAAAACAGAATGGATTGAAAAGTGGAACCCATGACATGGGTCCAACTGCACACATGCTGCTTGCGAAGTCTCTCAGCTGGCTTAGCGCCTCAGCTCATTTTGCAAGCAGTACGTGCATACACAAACAATCCCTAATGATCCACTGTAGGCAAGAAAAACCGATGAAAGAATGGAACCGCTGTCAAATTAATGGAACTTGCCTTTTAATTTGGAAGTGTAAAAGACTGAGTCATCAGATTAAAAGGGGTATAAAAAGGTCAGGAGTTTCCTGTAAAAGCTTTGGTTCATTGCTGAATTCTTTGCTTAGGGCCACATGAGATTTTCCTGTGCTCCAGACAAACCTCCGGGTTTGGGCTGAAAGTAACTGCTTTAGACTTCCTCTCTCTAAACAAACACACCACAATGGGTTACCGCTTCTTTTCTTCTTTCTTTCTCCCTTGTCTGTTCTTCTGTCCATTCTCCTCCTCTTGTGTTTTTTTTTTCTTCTTTTCTTTCTGGCCAACCCCATTAGCTCACCTGAAACCCTCCATCCTTAGACACAGATACATTCTTTAGATCAGCCAGCCTCCAAAATAACAGAAAAGTCCCTAACGCGATTAGATAACTATTTCTAGTACTCACAGATGTTCATTGCTTAGATGTTCTACGAGGAAGAAGCCAGGAGGCGAGGCCTACAGCCTGCATGCCTGCGACTGGCAGAGATCCCCTCTCCCTTTGTTGTTCTCCTTTGTTATCTCTCGGCCACATGGCCTCCCAAGAAGTTTTATAACTTCTCCTTGGAAGCATCTCGAAGCATCCCGAAGATGCTCACCTCTTTCCTTTTTGATTGGTCAAGTCTCACCCTATGACCTATGATGCTGACCCACATGACCTATGATGCTGACCCACACTAAAATGTAATCTAATCCCAACACCTCATTAACCCTTGGTTTACCTGAAGAGGGAAGTGTCCCCTTTAGCTAAGTCTAGATAATGGGAAGCCCCATTATCACACCCCCCCCCCAAATCTCAGACGGTCTGGAAACAGCTGAATGCTGGAGCCACACCGGCTGGGATTTCATCGTGGGCCTAAGAAAGGAAAAAGTAGAGAATACATCAAACACACAACAGTACAGGTTAACCATATTTCAATAACAGACATGTGAAGCCATCCCCAACCTCCCTCCAGTTCTCTGCGTGACAAGGAGTCTGCAACCACTTTGGAATTCCAGCCACATGCTGAATGTCAAAGTCAAAGTCTTGAAGGGACAGACTCCATCGGAGTAGCTTCTTGTTAGCCCCTCGGACTTATGGAGCCATCTGAGGGCAGCATGATCAGTCTGGAGAGTGAAGCGACGTCCCCAGACATATGGTCTCAGCTTCTCTAGTGCATACACAATGGCATAGCATTCCTTCTCTGAAATGGACCAGTTGGACTCCCTTGCAGACAGCTTCTTGCTGAGGAACAGAATGGGATGCAAGATTCCACCCGGACTCTCTTGTAGTAAGACCGCTCCAATACCTCTGTCAGAAGCATCTGTAGCCACTATGAACGGCTTGTCAAAATCTGGTGCCATGAGCACAGGATCTGCCATGTCCTCTTCAAGGCTGTAAAGGCTTTTTGACACTCTGCTGTCCATTTCACTATCTTAGGCTTCTTGGAACCTGTCAGATCTGTTAGAAGTGCTGCCACTTGGCGTAGTTGGGCACAAATCTCTGGTAGTACCCAGCAAGGCCAAGGAACACTGTACCTGCTTCCTGGAATGAGGAAGGGGCCCAGCTATTAATAGATTCCACTTTGGCTTGCAGCGGAGGGATAGTCCCTTCTCCCACTTCATGGCCAAGGTAGGTCACTCTGTCCAGTGCAAACTGGCACTTTTTTGCTTTAACTGTCAGTCCAGCATCACTAATGCGTTGGAAGACAATCTCCAGGTGTTTCAGGTGGTCTTCCCAGGAGTCTGAGAAGATTGCAATGTCATCTAAATAGGCAACAGCAAAGTCCCCACACCCTTTTAGCAAACAGTCCACCAACCTTTGGAAAGTTGCAGGTGCATTGCGTAGCCCAAAGGGAAGTACATTGAACTCAAACAGGCCCATGTGAGTGATGAATGCTGTTCTATGCTTAGACTCCTCTGAGGGCATTTGCCAATCCCTTTTATAAATCGAGGCTGGTGTACTTAGCATCCCCCAATTTCTCCAACAGTTCATCCACTCTGGGCACGGGAAATGTTCAGGGCGTGTCACGGAGTTCAGTTTTCTGTAGTCCATGCAAAAACGTATATCTGTCTTGCCCTTTTTGGGCACAAGGACAACTGGAGATGCCCATGGACTGCGTGATGAGCGAATATCCCCATGTCCAACATCTCTTTAACCTCCCTCTCTATCACCTCTTTCCCCTTTGGTGACACCCGTCGTGGCTGTTCTGCTGATGGCCTGCTGTCATCTGCGGCTACCACGTGTTGAGGATCTGTGGTGCGACCTGGGATAGGTAAAAACAGGGAGGTGAACTTACCCTCAATTGAAAGAACTGCTTACGTTGGATAGCATTGGTCTTGGGGGGGGAAACATCTTCTAAGTTACCACCCTCCCGATCATAGAAAGCACCTTCAGGCCACTCTTCCTCCTCATCTTCCCTGACAAAGTGTGAGAAGTATTGGGCCTTCGTAGAAGGGTTTCAGTGAATTCACATGATACACTTTTGGCTTAACCCTAGAGTCTGGAAACTGTATGAGGTAGTTCACTGTCCGAATGCGTTCTTGCACTGTGGCAGGACCTTCCCAGGAATTTCCATTTTGTTAGACTGGAAAACCCTTTAAGACCATCACTTGGTCTCCTTTCTCAAAGCAATGTTCTCTGGCATACTGGTCATACCAGGTCTTCTGTTTCTCTTGTGCCTGTTGCACATTCTCATGAGCATCTCCCATGCTTCCCTAGAGTATTCTGCAAGTTAGTACAAAATCAACCACATTAGTCTCTGAAAAAGGATCCCCTTTTCACATCATGGCCATAGACCAGCTAAAAGGGTGAGTAACCCAGGTTTGGGGTGTGGAACAGATCTGTAAGCAAACAAGAACTGCTGAGAGCCAAGTTCCAGTCATTGGAATTTTCATTCAAAACTTCATATGGCCCCCAAAGTTGCATTAAAACGCTCCACCAGCCCATTAGTTTGGTGATGGTAAGGTACTGATGAAAGATGGCGCACATCATGTGCCTCTAACAGGCGTTGCATGACCTTGGAGTTGAAATTGGAAGCTGCATTTTAAAATCTCTGCAGGCCAACCTAATCTTGCAAATATGTCTGTAAAAACTTGGGCTACTGCTTTAGCTGAGATCCCACCTAGTGGAATGGCTTCTGGCCAACGAGCGCAAAAGTCCACAAGGGTGAGCACATACTGCTTTCCCCTAGCAGTCTTCCTAGGGAAAGGTCCCATGATGTCCATAGCCACTCTCGGGAATGGGACATCAATGATAGGAAGTGGTTGGAGAGGGGCCTTGGCTTGATCCTGGGATTTCCCTACTCTCTGGCAAACCTCACAGGATCGGACATAATCAGTAACACCTTGCCCATCCCCTCCCAGTAGAAGGATTTTCCCCAGCTGTCCTTCGGGTTACCCCGCTTCCACTAGGATGATCATGAGCCAGACTAAATTTGGCTCTATACTTAAAAACCAGCAACTGTCTCTGAGCGCGTCGTTCCCCTTGCTACCTCTTGGGCCAGACTCACGATATAATAGGCCCTCAACGATTACAAATCTGGGCCCCTTCGTTGTTGGAGGTTTTCCTTTTCCTTTGCTCTGGTCCAGGAGCAAGGCTCTGATCTTTTCCGGTTTTCCTGGAACTGCTGTCGCTGAACAGGAACCAGCTGTTCCACCTGGAGTGGCAACTCACCTCAGATTTATTGCATTGCAGCTTCTCCAGGTTCTGTTCCTTTGGCTGGAGTGTCCCTGGAGTTTCAGCTGCTATTGAAACCCTTGCTGACTTTGAAGTCAGCATTGTTGGGTTCTCCTCCTCTGCACCAACCTTTTGCATCTCAGGCAAGTTGTCCAGCACCTGACTCTGCTCGGTGCCCACTTGAACCTGCCCCCCCGGGGAGCACTGAGTCAGGTGTGACTGGAATCACCAACTGTTGGACAGGGACCAGCATGAGACCAGGCTGACTAGCCTCTTGGCATGGAGAAGCTCTTCCTGGACTTCCACCAGCAGCTGCTCTGACATCCGAGCTAACAGCATAGATGGTCTCATTCTCTGGGCCCACATGCTACGTTGAGAGTCTGCCCCAGGTTCCTCCACCTCTTCTGGCAGGGCCCCTTTTGGAGTAGCAGGAGGCAGTGACTGCAGTCCAAGTTCAGGTGGTCCTCAGGTTGCAGGCTGTGGGTTGTCATGGCATGCTGTCTGGCAATTTCTGGGCCTGACTAGCATGGAAGACGAGATCATCACCCAACAGAGCAGGACATTCAAAGTCATCATAAACAGTAAAAATCCAAAACCCTTCCAGCCCTTGTACTGAACAAAGCGAGCTGTTGGTAGTTGAGCTGGAGGAGCTTGAATGCCCATGGTGATCTTAAAGTGGTCATCAACAAAACCAGGATCCAGATATGCACAATGAATAGCAGAAAGTTGGGCTCCAGTGTCTCTGTAAGCCACATCTTTCCTGCCCTCTACCCCCAGCATGTGTCTTCTGTGATGAGGGATCATGTCAGGATCAGGATCAACTGAAGAATCATTGGCAGTGTCCCTGGAGGCTGACGCAACCACTAACTGGGCCAACTTAGGCTTCTGCTTACAGTTGGCTTTTTGGCCAAGCTCTCCCCAGAGAAAGTATTTAGGGCTAGCCTTTTTCCCTGGCTGGCCCTGCGCACTGGCCACAGACTGCTGGCTGGAGCAGGGCTGTGACTTTTGGGGGAGCTGTTCACCGGGCTTAGGTCGTTTAGTGATGACCTTGGGGCAGAAATGTTGTGCTTCTGTACAGGTCGTCGAGAGAAACTTGGCGTGGTTGTTGGAATTCCTGTTTGTCTGTAGAAGGCATTACCACAGTAGGCTGGAATACCTCCTCACCTCTGGAGGCAATAAACCAATCTGCTGCCCTGGCAGCCTCTTCCAGCGTCCTAGGCTCTTGTTGTAACACAAAGGACGATGTCTGCGGGGGGATGTGTTCAAGAATTGCTAATGCTTTTGGAACAGGGCATTTCCTTGGTGGAAGCTTTAGCTGCTTGCATCCAAGAGTCCAGTGATCGCTGAATTGTACAGGTCATGTCCTTGTATGTTTCATCAGGTTTCTTTCTGGTGTTGCGAAAGTGGGCCTTAGCCTTCTCTGGTGTGAGTCCAAGTTTCTCCGTGTAAACCACAAATTTGGAAAAAACATTCATGTCAGCAGCGGACATGAGGGATTCAACTTCTCGCAGTTCCTGTAAGTAGAGCGACGTTCACTCATATAGTTCTTCTCAGGAATCCCCCCAAAACATTCACTGCATGAATAAAGGAGATGAGAAAAGCTTCGAAAACCCCTTTAGTCCCTTTTAAACTGGAAGCTGTCTGAGGTGGGTAAGAGCAAATCGTGGGTTTGCGTTCCATTGATAGCTTCCTGATTTCTAGCGAAGGCCTGTGTAGAGTTAAGGCGCATCATGTCTACTGCTTTATCCAGGAACACTGAAATCTGTTCAGGTGTTAACTTGGCATGCATGAAGCATACTGTGTCCCAGAAAGCAGCAGGAGGGCCAAAGTCTGTTGCCGGTGTAGCAGCCCCTTGCTGTGCCAGATTACTACCACTAGGGGTAGCTGGTTAGCAGATGAGCTATCTTTGTAGCATCCTGCTGTGTGGCATTGCTGCCACTAGGAGTCGCTGCAGCTTATCCCTCTGTATGTTAACTGTAGACTGACTACCTCTGTGCACGCGAAAACTTAAAAAAAACAAAACGTCTGATTGGCTGATCAAAAGAATATATAGTGCCAGAATTCCAAAACCAAAGAAAAGTGGAATAAATCTTAAAGCCTTTCTCCTACCCCCTTCTCATCACCCCCCTCCTCCTGAAGGAAAAAAGGGGAAAAAGAAGAAAACTCTGCCTCAGGTCTTACAAATTCCTGCTAGAAGCACCTTCCCCTTCGTATGAAATTTACTAGCTTGGCTGCTTGAAACAGACTGAAAAAAAATGCCGGCTGCTGACTCAGAGCACAATGCCAGAGTTTAGCAACTTTAAAAATCCATCTCTCACTACCAAAGTAGAAAAAAAGGGAAAACCCCCAAAAAATCACTCCTTTCCCAAACAGAGGCTTTGTATGAAAGACAGGTAGCTCTTCGCTGAAAGCCCAAAAAACCCCCCCAAGAGTGACTCTCAATGAGCAGGTAGGAACTCCGCCCCCCCCCCCCCTCCCCCTCCCTTTCCAGCTGCAAGGAGGGAGGGGGGGAAAAATTCCAAAGCCTGTTTAAGCAAACAAAGCCAAACCAAGCTCCCTCAACCTCCTACTCCCCCCCCCTTTCAGACTGCAAGGAGGAAGGAAAGGGGGGAAAAAAACCCCTCAAAGCCTTTTTAAACAAACAAAGGCAAGCAAAGCCCCCTCTCGCCCAACCCCCCCTCTTCTGAGCTTAATTCCTTCCAGGAGACACAGGGATACTGGAGAGAGACTCAAAAAACCCCTATTTTGAATTTAACCCCAACTCTCCAATTCGAGACCGCTGCCACCATGTGATACTGGTGTCACCATGTGATACTAGGATGTAGATTCCAGCCTTTTTTAATTTTAGCTGTTAATTAATCTTCACTGCCACCACCCACTGAATTCTGGACACTTGGACAGTACAGTGGGACACTGTCCAGTCATGTCAATCCCTAAGTTAAAGGGTCTTCCTTTTCCCCCAGTTATCTGGGGTTGGCATGGGAAAGGGGGAGAAATCAGAAAGTATTTATTAAAGGCATGCAAATGAACAAGGCAATAACACACATGGGAAGGCCCCCCCCAGGCACGCTTAGTTACAGGTAGTTACAAACGAACAGATATAAAAGCACAGATACGTTCTTCAGATCAGCCAGCCTCCACAATAACAGAAAAGTCCCTAACGCGACTAGATAACTATTTCTAATTACTCCCAGTTGTTCCTAGGCTTAGATGTTCTAGTAGGAAGGGGCCAGGAGGCGAGGCGAGGCCTCAGCCTGCTACTGGCAGTTCCTGAGTTGTTCTTCTTTGTTATCCCTTTGTTCTCTCTCTCCGACCACATGGCCTCGCAAGAAGTTTTATAACTTCTCCTTGGAAGCATCTCGAAGCATCCTGAAGATGCTCACCTCTTTCCTTTTTGATTGGTCAGTTCTCACCCTGTGACCTATGATGCTGACCCACATGACCTATGATGCTGACCCACAATAAAATGTAATCTAATCCCAACACCTCATTAACCCTTGGTTTACCTGAAGAGGGAAGTGTCCCCCTTTAGCTAAGTCTAGATAATGGGAAGCCCCATTATCACAAGGGTGAGTAATTGTTTTTCTTCTTTTTCTCACTTACAGAAGCTGCAAAAGAGTTTGGTGCTTTGTGCTTTGTTTTTGCTTGGTCTAAATGCATGCCTTCTCCCAAGCCAAGCTTGAAGGGCAATTAGGCATGAAATTGTTGCTGTGTGCCTTCAAGTTGTTTACAACTTATGGTGACCCTCATGGGGTTTTCTGGGGCTCTGTGTGTGTGTGTGTGTGTGTGTGTGTGTGTCACACACCCTAGAGGGTCTCACCTAGTGATCACCCAAATGGCAGGATTTCAATTGTGGACCAAGAAGCAAGAGCTGTGAGTTTTCTGTAATGTTTTGTTCTGTGATTCCCTTTTTTGTCTCTTTTATGAAAATTTGGGAAGGAAGCTCTTCTGACCAGCAGCTCACTGAAGAATAGATCATATTTTTAGCCACAGAACCTCAGTTCCTTGCCTTGCTGAGCAAGGTGGCTCAGAACACACAGTTTAACATACTTTTAATAGTCATAAACAAAAGTCTGCATGTGTATGTATCTTCAAGTCATCATCGACATCATGACAACACCCTAAGTTTTTCCTAGGAGTTTCTTAGATGGGGAACATGCAGAGGTGGTTTTGCCAGTTCCTTCCTCTGTAATATCACCTATGGCATCTGTTATTTCTTGGCAGCCTCCCATCCAAGCACTAACCAGGGCTGACTCTGCTTAGCTTCCAAGATCAGACCTGATCTGGTGGTTTTAGGGTATTTAGGTCTTTACAAATGAAAGCATACAAATAAGATTATTATTAAAATGCATTTAAATCACCCACTGGAAATAAAACCACTTAAAACAGGTCCATTGGAAACATTAAAATCCATTAAGATCAACACAATATTGAAAGAGCGCTACCAGTCAGTATTATCATGTTTGTGATGAGTAACACATCTTGGCTTGCAAGAGGCTGAGTTTTGCTCATTGAAAACCTTCCCATTAGTTGGCCTGCATGCTATTTTCCCTTGAGTTGCCATTTTTGTTTGGACCTCTGTTGTTGTTGTTTATACAGACTACAGAAGGAGGGTTGGGGGTTGCTGAGTCACGCCGTGAGCCAGGGCTAAACTCTTCCTTCACCTTTGACGAAGGCCTGGTGCATATCGCCCTCCTTGCTGAACAACACACAGAGCTTAGAAGTGTACCTGTCAGCCAGATAACGCTGCCACAGCTAGCTGGGTTTGCAATTTTGCCTGTAACACCTGGGGGGGGGGCTTGCATGTGAGAAGCACTGGGGTCTTTGGCGTCCCCAGTTCAGGGTTAGAATGGAAAAGAGTCTCTTGCTATGAGTCTCCGGGGAGCTATGCTCAGATGTTCCAGCAGCCCTGCACTGAATGGACCCCTGCTCTGACTTGCTCTCAGATGGTGTGTGCTTGTACTGGTTGAGCTTTCTTTATCCTGGAAATCTGAAAAATTCCAGAAACCAAAACTTTTTGCTGCCAGCTGCCCACTCCCACCTTCAAGGCAGTGGTTGCAGGTGTTTCTGCCTGTTTGTCTCTCAGATCCTCAATCTCTCTCTTTGCTGCCAAGCTGCCTGCTTCTACCTTTGAGGCAGTGGCTGTGGGTGCTCCTGCTCATTCATCGTTCAGATCCCTCATGCTTTTTCCTCTTAAATCTGAGGAGCACCATAGCCACCACCTCAAAGGCAGAAGCAAGGGCTGGCAGCAAAAGAGAGACTGAGGATCTGAGAGACAAACAAGCAAGGGCACTGCAACCACTACCTCAAAGATGGAAGCGCTTGGCTAGTGGCAAAAAAGAGACTGAAAATCTGTGAAACAGCAGGAGGCATGGATTTGCACCAAGCACTTTACTTGGGGTTCCTGACATTTCACTGACCCTCAGTTTCCAGCCTTGCGTCTCATATACAACACAACATGAATGAGGTGCTAGGCTGTTCCAAAAAGGTACTGTATTCTAAAATGGAAGAAAATCCAAAATATAGAACACTTCTGGTGCCAGGCATTTCGGATAAGGGAGGCTCAACGTTTTTTGAGGTTAGCTCATTTTGGTAGATGTTGCCGAGATACTGAACGGTGCTGTCTCATACACAGATAAGAAACTGGCTGTGGCTATTGAGGGGAATGTTGAGGAAGCCAAGGCACTCTGTAAGCCACCAGAAGACTCGCAAGGTAAGTCAGAATCTATTATGTACACCCAGTTAAAGCAAGGGTAGGGATCCCACAGTCCTCCCAGCATTATTGGACTGCAGTGCTCAGCATTCATAGGAGTGATGGGAGTTGCAGTCCAGGAACTTCTGGAGGTTGGCATGATTCACATCTCTTAGTTAAAGGTGCTTGAGTCGCTGTCTCTGAGAATCATTTATTTATTTATGTATTTATTAATTGGATTTCCAGATGATGAAAGTGATTCAGATGCTGAAGAGGAACAGACCACGGTAGGTCTTCTTCCCTCTCTTCCCCATGCTCGTCCAGTGAATTAGTTGGCCCTTTTTTGGCAATCCCTTCCCCTCGCCCTTTGTGTTTTGGGGAGGTGTTGGGGAGTTTTACAGAGTTAGGAGAAGAAAAACTCAGCATTTTAAGGCAGCTTTAGCCCATTTTCAGACCAAAAAAAGAAAAAAATGCCTGAAAATCAACAAGAAAAAAAGAGGACGAAAAAGAAAAAGTGAACCTCCTCTGAATAGACCTTGCTAATAAAACCCAATGATGGCTTCACCTTAAGGTTGCCGTAACTTGGAAGTGACTTCATACCTTTGCTCTGAGCTTTGGAACTGGGTCACAAACTTGGAGAGGGGAAAAGGGACTGAGGGGGATAAGGATTAATGGAGGAAGCTGAACATCCTGTGATTGTCTCTTCCCTAGAAACGCCGCCGCCCGACCTTGGGGGTGCAGCTGGATGACAAGCGGAAGGAGATGCTGAAGAGGCACCCACTTTCAGTCACCATCGATCTGCAGTGCAAAGGTAGGGGAGGAAAATAGTTCCTGGGGTGTAGTTTCTGAAAGCTACGCTCTTCTCTTGGCTAAGGAAGCAGATGAACACTCCTTTCTTGGGCGAGAGAGGCATGGGAAGTGTGCCTCCACAAAGCCACGTCCCTTTCTAGGCCAGGGAAGAAGACAGACACTTCTTTCCTGGCTAAGGGAAGCAGACAGCTCCACGCAGCCAGGCCTCCAACTGGATTTGGTTCCCAGGCTCTTCAGGCCCTTCTGGGAAGGCTCCCTCGCGGCCTGGCCTGGCCTGTGTTTTTCTCCATTCATGTTAGATCTGGGAACATTTCTTGCAGATGTGGTGGACCTATTGTGTAAATTTTTTGAAAAAAGGGAGAATGGGAAAAGAAAGATAAAATACATAGAAATACAGAAAATATTTCCAGTTTTTGTACTTCATCTCAGCATAATCAAACCTCTTTCATTAAAGTTGCATATTGCACTTCTTTTGCATATGAAGCCCAAAACCAAAACAATGATAATAAATTAGTTAATAATTGACTTGTAGACTCCCCCCCCACCCTCTGATCTTCCTGACTAGATGAATTCCTTCCTAACCCCTGCCCTTGGCTGTATTTGTTGCAGATGGGAGTATGCTCCACCTGACTTTCTACTACTTGATGAACCTCAATGTCATGACGGTCAAAGCCAAGGTGACTGCCGCTGCAGAGATGACCATGCCGATCAGTGCTGGGTGAGCTTGGGACAAGGGGACACGGCTTTGCTGCTGGGGAACTGGGGTCAGTGATGAGAGTCACAGAATCATAGAAGAGTTGGAAGAGACCCTAAGGGCCACCCAGTTTAACCCCCTTCTGGCATAAAGGAGGACACAATCAAAGCATTCCTGAAAGATGGCCATTCAGCTTCTGTTTAAAAAACTCCAAAGGAGATTCTTCCACACCCCCAGGTGTGAGCCTATTCCACTGTCTAACCCCCTTACCATCAGGAAGCTTTACGTACTGTTTAGATGGAATCTCTTTTGCTGAAGTTTGAATCCATTGTTCCATCAGGTCCTAGTCTCTGGAGAAACAGAAAGCCTGCTTGCTCCATCTTCCCTGTGACTTCCCTTCAAATATTTAGACATAGCTATCATGTCCGTTTCTCTTAACCTTCTCTTCTCCAGACTAAACATACCCAGCTCACTAAATCACTCCTCACAGGGCTTCCCGGTTTCAGGCCTTTGACCATTTTGGTTGCCCTCCTCTGTACAGTAGGAAAAATCTCAGTCTGCTAGATTTGGGTTCGTGTTTCGTAAAGGTGCAGCAGGGGGAACTCTCATCCTTCAATTCAGGCTTGTGAGAGAAGTGTGCTGTTTCCCACCCACTGGATAGCCCCATCCCTCAGAGGCATTGCAGCCACATCCCTCCTGGGCCTGGGAGACTTAATCAGGAGAGACAGGCTTGCTCTCCAATCTCTTAATTTGTCTTGGCTGCAAGACGGGGAGGAGCCTGGCACGGGGGAAAAGTTCAGATATGTCTGTCCTCTGAGAAGACAGCACACACTCTACCCTGCGTATGCTGATGCGTGAGAGACTTGGTGCCTGAATTGGAGACTGATGGCATTGCCTCTTCTTGTCACAATCAATTAACTCTCTTGCCAAAGAAGAGCTGTCTCTGCTCTCATGTGCTGGCTGATTCCCTCCCTCGCTCCTTCTCCACCTCCTGTTCCCTCCACACTCCTCTTCTGCTGTGTCGGTCACCTTGCTTCAAGAGATGGAGAGGAAAGGCCCTTTGGGTTTGGTAATTAGGGACTCAGGAACGTGGTTACTGAAACAGTCTGGATTAAGCAGCACCTTCTCTGCAGACTATAATTGGCCCTTCATGTTCACTAGGGGTTACCCTTTTGGACACCCCCAAAAGGGGAAAAAACTGCAAATATGAAAATATGAAGAAGGAGAAAGGGACCAAAGCATAAGGGGTCCAAACCAGGTCAGGGAAAAGAGAGGGAAAGGGTATTGCTTGGATTTGGTGGCCCTTTCTTTTGTGCATCTTCCTTGGGTTTGTGGGAAGGCATCAGGAGAGGGTTTGTGGTGCTGAGAAATTGGGCAGTGGCTGATGGTGGACCAGAAGTGGGTTTTTAAAGGGCTGTGTGGCATGATCAGAGATGCTGAGAGGGAAGGTTCCCTTGGAAAAGAATCAGTTACGGTGGGGAGGGGCAGGATTTGGAGAAACTCACAAATAATCACAAATAATGAAAGTCAGAGTTCACAAATGTGTAGAGCCGACTGTATTTCAGCAGCCAGGGTGAAGCCGTATCTGTAATATCAATATTAGTCTGATTTTTAATGCTTTGCTTGGTTGTCCACCTGAGCGAAAGAGGCTGGGAAAACTATGGAGAGGGCAGAAGGCACAGCATGGTGTTTGTGCTTGGTACAGAAGGGGGTGGGAAGTGATGTGGGGTAGGCTGACTGAGCACTGAGAAAAAAGATTGAGGTATGATGCGTTCAGTAGGATTTAGTTCAAGAGGAGCTAATCCAGAACTTTAGCTGAGATGACAGAAGAGAATGGAAGGATCTTCACAGTATTGGACAGGGAGAAAATGCAACATAATTCGGGAAGAATAGATAAGTTACATAACTTTAAAGTAGAGATGTACACATTGGAATTGTTGAAGATTTTTCATACTTTGGCTCAGACATTAATCAGAATGGAGACTGTGGTCGAAGAAATCAGAAGAAGGCTAGAACCTGGAAGGGCAGCTGTGAAGGAACTAGACAAGATCCCGAAGTTTCAAGATACGTGATTGAATACTAAATTTAGGATTGTCTCTGCCACTGTATTTCTCATTTCTATTTATGGTTCTGAAAGTTGAACAGTGAAGAAAGCTGATAGGAAGAAAATCAACTCCATGATATGTTGTGCTGGAGGAGAGTTCTACAGATACTCTAACTGCCAGCAAGACAAGTGAATGGACCCCAGAGCAAATCAAGCCTGAACTCTCTGCAGAAGCCCAGATGAATAAATTTTTGTACTTTGGCCATCTCATGAGAAGACAGATCTCACTAGAAAAGACAATAATTCTTGGGAAGGGTAGGAGGCAGCAAGAAGAGAGGAAGACTGTATGACAGCTGGATGGACTCAAGGAAGACACATCCCCGGAATCTGCAAGACCTGAGCAGGGTGGTTGAGGATAGAGGGTGACTTGGAGCTTTCTGATCCAAAGGGTTACCATAAGTCAAAATTGACTTGATGGCAGTTAACAACAGAAAAATCTTGGTAGCCAAAGATAGAGCCAGGGTTATTTCTACCCACATGTGGCAGTGAGCATTGACAAAGAGTAGTCTTTGACACAGCGATTCCCGAATTGCAGAAATGAGCTCACAGGTTCAGTTGAAATGGATTTCCTCATGAGCTGTCAGGACTTGTCCTCTCTGAATCTCTTCCATACTTGGCATTAGTTTTCCTATCTCTCTGAATGCTGTTCCCTTTCTCAGGTGCAGCTTTTGCCTCTTCTCTAAAAAACTGAAATCCTCTAATAACTGACCACTGTTCCAGCGGGCTCTACGCCTTTTCTCATCTTTTTGGGATCGTCTGCGGGTCTCTTTGGAAAGTTTGGATTTGAGTCTTCTCCAGTTCTTGGTCTTGAGCTGGAGTGCAGAATTCTCCTCAGTCTAGAAACCATGAGCATGCTGTAAGGACTCCTCCTGCCAACCAATTCCAGTTTGATAAAGTTGGGTAAGCCAATGTTCGAGAAAAAGAAGAGGGTATCTCGGTCTTGTCTTATGTGATTCTCACTGCATGTCAGTGGGGTGTGGTGGTTAGAGGTAGGCAATAAATTGGGGATCAGGGGCCAGTTGCATGCTCACTGCCTCACTGGGAGAATAAAGGGGAGCATATTCTGCTTGCTGCTCAACAGAGGCGGAGGAAGGGCAAGCATGAAGCCCAACAGATCAGGATGTGCTCTGTCTTCTCTTTCCAGCATTCTGAGCCTGAGCGACTATGTAATGGAACTGGGCCACCCATACATCTGGGTGCAGAAGTTAGGGGGACTGCATTTCCCCAAGGATCAGCCCCAGGTAGGTTCTGAGCAGCTTCTTTAGAGACCCCTCTAGTCCAACCTGCTTCTGCCGGGCAGGAAGACACAATCAACCCCCTCCCCTTGCCAGATGGCCATCCAACCTCTGCTTGAAAACCTCCAAAAAAAGAGACCCCACCACATTGCACTGAGGCAGCAGCAGATTGTATTGCTGAACTGGTCTTACTATCAGAAAGATCTTCCTTAACATTCAGGTAGAATTTCGTTCCCTGTTCTTTGAAGCCATTTTCCCCAAAACATTGTCATGTCAGTGTTTCTCACTGCTTCAGCCCCAGCTCTAATCTCACACAAAGTTTTAGCATAAGAAAGAGTGCATACTTTGCTGAGAAATGTGTATTCCAAATTGCTGGCCAAAAAGAAGGTGGAGAGAAGGTGCAGAGTAGTACTGCAATATATAATGAAATAGTCTCCCTTGGCTGTTTTTCCTCTGTTCATCCATAACCTTTAAGATCCTCCACTTCAATGTAGGTATTTGAACCCGGAATTCTTTAGCCTTTTCACATGTCTTTTGGATGAGGTGGGTGAAAGAGCCATGCTGTCTGTGAGTGGGTGTGCTCTGAATCCATGCCCCTCAAGTCCAGGACAACTTGAGGCTTGGGTGCCAGCATTATCTTTGTCTCACCCTTCCCATTGCAGAGTCCCGTGGTTGCTGATAACTCGCTGAGTGCCAGCCACATGGAGCGGACGATGAAATTGCTCAAGACACGGCTGGAGTCCCGCCTGGCCCTCCACAAGCAGTTTGCTTCCCTTGGTATGTCGCTGTCACTTTCCCATCCTCAGAGAGGATTGACAAAAAAAGGCCCCCAAATCCAGGAAAACGTTGATCAGGATTCAGGACTTCAGGGTGAAGAGGAGGGAACTAGCTGATCCTGCCAAAAGCAAACTCTTATTAATTCATTAGTAATTGTATTTACAGTCGGACTTCCACATTCACTAGAGTTCCATGTGCATGTCTTTTTTAGTCTTTTTTAGCTCCAAGGAGAATAATGCATTTTAGACCAGAGGAAGGCAGGTTGAGGAAGGTTAGTCTTAACACAAAGAGGCAGAAAGTTAGATGTGAGATTTGGAGGTGAGGTGATGAGGATGCAACACCAGAGAAGCAGTCCTTTTGTCCCTTGTAATAAGTGCATCTTAGTTTTGGTCTGTCTCCTCTCATTTGTGCTTGGCCACACTTTCTGGGAGGACCAGTCAACTGGAAAGGTATTCCAAGTGACAAGCAACTGGCAAAAGAACAAAAGAGTTCAGGAGCTCTGACAGCAAGTATCATTTGAAGAAAAGAGGAGATTTTCTTTCCACCTGCTGAAATGCCACAGGCCAAAGATTTTTTTAGAAATTTATTAAATAAGAAAAACAGCACAGTCCAAACATACAAGATAACAACAAAAAATATATCCATACAAACGTGAACAGACATCTGCAGAAAACTAAAACAAATACTAACAGAAATAACAGATTGATTCCCACTCTTGTTGTAAATAGTTACTTAAACATTTACACCTAACTATTGAGTCATACATTTTATCCCATAATTATTAATTATTGCTTATCGCTTACCATTGTAATTAATTAGTTAAGATATTTAGTGTTTTTTGGTAACACAATGATGATTTTGGAGATAAGGGCAGATTACACGACCTGATCGTTAAAAAATAAAAGAAAAATGTGAGGGCATTCCATTAAAACAACAAACAATACATCTTCTAAATTTACTCTTATACTTATTTAGTAATGTTAATTTTAATTAAGAGAACCTATTGTCATCAGATTGCCTCCATTCTTTTTTAAAGAAATCAATCAACTGCTTCCATTCAGACCAAAATTCTTTTTGTGTTCTGCCTTTTAGCCTGTGCGTAAGCATATCCATTGTGACAATGCCCTCCACGGGCCAAAAATTTGACCATTTCACCCATATAGATTGGCTGCTATGTGCTTGCTTTGATGCTTCTGGTACTAGGAGGAAATTTCAGTGTGGTAGGCAGCGTCCTTGCTAGAGCTGTCAGATTAGATCAGGATGTGGATGATCTTTTGGAGTCCTGGGGGGAGGATTTAGGGTATCCTGCCCTCCTCTTGCCCTTTCTGGAGACGGTTGTCCTGTGCTCTTGTGTTGAACTCCCTCTTTTCTCCTTCTTTCAAGAGCATGGTATACTGCCAGTCTCCAACGAGTGCCAGCACCTCTTTCCTGCCAAGATTGTGTCGCGTTTGGTGAAATGGGCAGCGGTCACCTATGAAGATTACCTGGTAGGTGAGAATTCACCACAACCAATGTTGGCCTTCCCATATTGAACTGAACGTATTCTGGCAGAGGAGAGATCAGAGTTCACTTCCTCATTCAGCCATGGAAACTGAGTGGGTGACCTCGGGTGTGTCACACACTCTCAGCCACCCAGAAAACCCTGTAATAGATTTGCCTTGGGGTTGCCATAAGTCAGAAATGACCTGAAGGTACACAACGACAACATGAAACTTTGCTGGTCAACATCACTGGCCTGAGCTACCCAAAATATGTTATGACTGAAAGCCATCTGATTCATGTCACACCCATGCTAGTGACTGTAAACAATGTCCCTGGGCGTCCCTGAAACATCACCAATGTATCACTCTTCCCCTTGTAGGAGCTGCCTTACACAAAAGATGTGGTCCAGGCTGGATTGGCTGAGGACACCCACCTGTATTATATGGCACTTATAGAAAGAGGGACAGGTATGTATAGTCTCCTCCTCCTTCTGGATGACTTTGAGAAGAAGACATGGCTGTCAGATGGAGTGAAAGCCAGAACATTTAGCATGGCTGCTCCACCTATAGGGCTGAGCCTAAAGATACCAAAGTGGCCTCTGCCACACTAACAGATCGTTTACCATCTGGGTAAATGGAGAGTGAGTATACTCATAGGTTCAAGCCAGCATCCTCAAGGAAGGAGGGGAAACAAAAAGTCTTTTCTATTGCTCCAGTCTCTGCCAGTCAGAGTAAACAATACTGGGCCTAATGGAGGAAAAAATCTGACTCTAGTACTGGAGAGCTGAGTATATTTGCATTCAAATGAAGCAGCTTTGCTTAAGTAAAAGTAATTTAGAAGCAGCTTTAATGTGGGTGAAATGTCAAGGTGCCGTTGCTAGCGGTGTTCGTAAGAGATAAGCGACGCTCCTGTTATTGAGGACAAGGGTTAAGATGTTTAGAGTACCACGTCCTGAAATGTAAACAGAGTATTGTGAGGAAGGAACTGAAAATATGCTAGGTTGCAGATCTGAAGAGGGCAGGCTAAGGGAAATGGTTTTGCAGTCTGTGTCTATAAAACAACTTTGTAACCTTACTTCGGGGCTTTTGGCACTTTTGGAGAGATCCTAGCCACTAGCCCGTGCGTAATAAATTCTCTTTTTCCTACTTTTTGGTCTCCTTGTCTCTGTGGTCCTGCAACATATGGTGCCGTGACTCGATCCTTGCAGGTGCTCAGACAGAGAGGTGGCTGTTGGCTGCTCTTGAATCGCCTCGCCAGGAGGGAGGCTCAGCACACGGTCCCTTCTGGGTGCCACCAGCTGCTTGAACCGGGAGGAAGTGGAGCCTGTGCTGAGAAGCGCCCAAACGGCAAGCGCAAAACGGAGGGAACCCTTTTAAAGCAGAGTATGGAAACTGAGCCTTGCCTCCATTGAAAATTCCATCTGAATCTGGTTCAAGCCCTGTAGTCAACGGAGAATTGGTTCGTGTATAGCTGCACCATCACAAGACCTAGGCAAGTACATTCCAGTTAAAGTCCAGAGAATTGCCCAACCCGCTTTTAGGGTGGAAGGCAAAGCTGATCACTTCCCAAGTAGACGCTACTGCTTAGCTGTAAAAGCGCTGAGGAAACTGTTCTGCTTTTGTTAATCAGGACGGCGAGAGGTAGGGAAAGTGTGAATGAGTGCGTGACAGCTGTGTTGAATGGTTGCTGCGGTTCCTGCTGCTGACCGTGATCATCCGGGGGTACAGGTCAGTGACAAGTGTGTGGTGTTTTGTTTCTCTTGTGTCGGCCAGTGAGACCCCTCTGGTCATTCCCTTTTCCCGTTTGTGTTTGTGTTTATTTTAGAAAGAGGAGGACATGAGAGGGGGAAAGCAAGCCTTGCTTCCCCATATAGCGAATGCTGAAGAGTTTTAAGAGTGGGCACCCCGATCAATTTCACAGGAAGAAATATTTGTCTACCTCATTGTTCCAACCCCCCCCTTTACTGTGGGTTGTCATTTCGGGATGGAAAGGGGTGAGGAAAGCAGCCAAAAGGCTCTGTTACTATGTAAGTTGAAAATTCCAAGAAAGGGTTAAGTAGAGACGTACTTATCAGTAGTTTTTGCCTGATTAGAGGTAACAGACAAACACTGCTTTAACGATTTAATGAAAGTAGGATTTGTGTGTAAGCAAAAGCGGCATTTCTTTGCTTTCTTTTCCTTTCCTTTCCTGTCTTGCTCGAAAGCAGCACCATCCCGCAGCCCCTCCTTCCTCCCCAGGCTCTCAGGCTTAACCCTATAATTGCTGGTTTTAGGGAATGGAAGTATTTTTTTAGCCAAGTGCCTTGGCAAACTATGAATTCTGTTAGTGTGTAAATAAGGAAGCAAACAGGGACAGGGGATAGTGAACGAGAAAAGGAAGGATTGATTTTGTGTAACGGGAGCCATGCCTAAGAAACTATAAAAGTTCCAATGCTAAAAGACAGAGAAAGGCAGGCAGCAGGGATTTCCCTTCTCTTTTGACAGAAGCGAGGTCTGAAAGCAACCTTCAAGGCTGCAACTGCAAGACACATCGGAGGCAGCATTAAATTATTCAAAAAAAGCAGACAATGCAAGATGGGGCTCAGCAATCTGCCTTCAAGTAAGTGGATACAGGATGGCAAAACTTTGGAAAACATTGCTTAAAACTCTGAAGACAGTTGTCTGTCTCATGTCTTACAGAAACACCAAGAAATCCCCTCTGCTAAATAGAATGGAAGCTTAGGGCGGATTTGATGAGCTGGCAATTTACAACTCAAAGGGCTTCCAATCAATCTACAACCCTCTCCAGAGGCTGAGGAAAGCCAGTCCTTTAATTCAGCAAATAAAAAGAAGGGGAAGTTTAAGAAGAGGCTGTTAAAAAAATCTGAAACCAGCGTTGGAAAATGCAGCTGCTGAGCTGGAACTTTGGGCACATGGGAATTGTAGCAACTGGATAATTCCCCCTGAGACTCACAAAGGAACAGAGAAAAAAAAGTATTAGATAGCCCCTTGCAAGGGGTTTAACACACCTGGTCTGAAGATGAAGCAGCTAGGATAGCAGGACATAAGCACCTTTAAGGCATAGGCTCCTTTAAGCTTAACAGGAAGCAGCCAAGGCAGAAAGCATGGAAGAGACTACCCCTCTTTTGTCATTCCCGAAAGGGGGGATTTTCCTTAGTTCATCTGACTTTTGGGACTTTTAGAATTGAGCAGAAGAGAAAATAAAAAGCAAAAAGTGTCAGGAAGACATTCACAGGCTACACAAGCAGCAGAACCAGAAGCCATGGTGTCATGATTTTTATTAAAGAGGCCACTCAACAACTTAGGAAAATTGTAAACTCCCCTCAATAGGAAGATTTGCCTGTGGACATTCGGACTAGGAATGCAGCTGCCAGGGCAAGCCCAAGCCCTACTTCCATTAAAACAGCTAACCCAAGTGATGCCAAACCCACAATCCCCAGCTCTCATAAACTTACAACACGGGGAGAGGGATGCACCTCTCCTACATACCTGTACAGGCTTATGCATATATGCCCTTCACCATCTCTGATCTGTTGAACTGGAAGACCCATTATGCTTCATATACAGAGAACCACGAATCTCCAGCTGTCCTTTCCTGCCCAAGGCCAATAGGAGGTGCCATCTAGCGTAGTCAGGACTGGCAGAGCTGCACGGAGCTGAAGAGAGCGAAAAGGAGCAGCTCAGCTGCCTACGGCCATACCACCCTGAACACGCCTGATCTCGTCTGCTCTTGGAAGCTAAGCAGGGTCGGGCCTGGTTAGTATTTGGATGGGAGACCACCTGGGAATACCGGGTGCTGTAGGCTTTTGTCACCTAAAGTTACCCACATATTTGGAGGAAGCTTCAGAAACTTGAAGGGTTTGGAGGGAAGAATTTGCAAGAATTACTGGAAGTAGTAGAAGGTGTTTGTGAATGGGGATCAAGAGGAGAGAGAGAGGAGAAGGACTGAAAAATGACCAAGAAGGAGAACTGCTGGCAGCTACTTTGGTGCAGCAGCGCAGAGGAAGGTTATGGACAAGGTAGAAGTCAGAAGGGACATAGGCAGCAGGAATGCCTGAACGGGAAGGACTGGAGAGATGGTGAAAGAAAGTCAGAGAGGGTTAGGTGGATGTGAAGTGGATGTGGAAGAGGACAGCGGTCCAACTGGCAAATGCAGGGACCAGGTGAGATGTATGACGAGAATTCCTTCGTGGGAATGGTGGAAGCAGAACTCCTTGAATAATGTCTGTGGCCAGCAGTCAAGAGAAAAAGTTTTGTCCCTCATCCCACAGACAGAAGGGCAAGGGCTTGGAAATGTGACATCCTGGAAGGAGAAATGGGCATCTGGAATGTGGAGAATGCAGGGAAAGGCAGAAGTACAGAAGTCCTAGAAGTTCCCGACAGGGTGGCAACTGGAAAGGCTCCCTGGCGCAGCCCCAGCAGGCTAGGGGAGGTGACCCGGGAAGCAAGCTGGGAGGAGGAGATGGTGAGGCATCTCTGAGCTGGAAGAGGCAATAGGGCGCCCCTCCAGGCAGAAGTGGAACTGCAGCCAAAGGACTTTGACTGAGAAGGCAAAAGAAAAAGAGAGAGCTGAAGCCTGTGAGATAACCAGGAGACCCACGACAGCCCTAACAAGCCTACACACAATATAGGCTCAAACAACAGACCTGCATTGTCCATAAGATCCAAGATTAAACCATTGTTCAAGGAATCATTTGAAGAAGTCACATTGTTAACTTCAGGATTCAAGAAAGGTGGAGAAGATGAAAACCAAACTTTGAAGACACAGTTGTTCAACATGTATGGCCCAAATAGCAGCCAGATGCCAACACAGGGCAAGTGGTATGATACCACCTAACTGGCCCATTTTACAGAGACTTTTTACTGTTATTCCCTGTGTAGCCTGCAACAGAGAAATCAGGAGTGTTTTTGTTCTTCCCAGAGCCCCAGTATGATAAGGCATAGGATGAGGTGCACACCTCACAGAGGTTGTCCCTTTTTTTAGCCCAAGCAGGAAGCTATTTTTAGGTGAATTAAGGAGAGGCACAATGAATTGGGAAACATAACTCTACAGAAAGGTGCATTAGGAAAAGCTAGGAGTAGAACAAGGGCAAAAGGGGTGGGTGGACTGTGACTGGAAATCCTGACAATCCATTCAAGCTCATCCTAAAGAAGCAGCAAGAAGATACAGGCTAGCCCTTACGGTTACCACACCCAAAAGCTGGTAATTCTGTACGGGCAGGCCTGCAACTGGAGAGGAATGAAGAAAGGGAGCTAGGCTTTACTGCTGCTGACTGGAAAGGCAGTTCTACGTACAGCCAGACTCCTGAAGAATTAAGAGTCAACATTAATAGCACTAACATAATATTATTTGTGTATTGTAGTTCTGTAGTGGTCTCATATAACTGCTTGTCTATCTGATACTCAACCTTGCTGTCTCAGTCGTTTAGTGCCTGTTCTTCCCCCTTGGCCACAAAATCTTCGTCTTAGAGTTAAGTCAGCCCATCTGGATGAGAATAGCGATAGTTACCTCTACTTGTATTCAGATCAAGAAAAGCTAGCTCTAGCACTATCTCTAGTCGGGGTTCCAGGCTTGGCACAGGCAGACAGACTGGAAATTCATAAATTGGCCTGTGCGTTAGAAATATAAATGCTACATCAAGAGCCTTCTCTTTGCTTAATAAAGAGTTACATGATCTGAGAAATGCCATATTAGAAAATCGAGCTGGTATAGATGATCTTTTCCTCCTCCATCGTATTGGATGTGAAGTTCATCAAAAGCTCTGTTGTTTTAATTTAACTGATAATAGCAATGCTGTAGAAGTGTAATTACGATATTTCTACTATGTCTTTGTATCCCTTGTTTCATGTGGTGCTTGAGTAATCAGTTTCAGTTTTCAGCCAGTAAACAGCAGCACACTATGCCCTTATGGCTCAACGGGATGTTAATTGATATGTCTTCCATGGAATAATGTGCAAACTGTGTTATGGGTTTAAATTTGCTATGAAATGCTATAATTGTGTGGAAATTATGCATTTAAGGGGGGAAATGAAGCAGCTTAAGTAAAAGTAATTTAGAAGCGGCTTTAATGTGGGTGAAATGTCAAGGTGCCGTTGCTAGTGGTGTTCGTAAGAGATAAGCGACGCTCCTGTTATTGAGGACAAGTGTTAAGATGTTCAGAGTACCACGTCCTGAAATGTAAACAGAGTATTGTGAGGAAGGAACTGAAAATATGCTAGGTTGCAGATCTGAAGAGGGCAGGCTAAGGGAAATGGTTTTGCAGTCTGTGTCTATAAAATAACTTGTAACCTTACTTCAGGGCTCTTGGCACTTTTGGAGAGATCCTAGCACTAGCCCATGCATAATAAGTTCTCTTTTTCCTACTTTGTTCTCCCCCTGTCTCTGTGGTCCTGCAACACACAGTTTGGATCAATTGCATCTGTTTGTAAACCTCCTTTTAGTTGGGTTTTTGTGTGTGTGTTGGAGCTGAGCCTAACAGCTGCATTTAGAAGAAAGGAGAAATTGGTGGGCAGGTGGGAAAGGTTTTAAATCTTTCTGAAAACCTGATGTCCCAAATGAGGTGGCAGATGGGCTGTGCTCCTTAAAACTGTGGATGTGGGATTTCTGTCCCATGTGAAAAAGCATTTTGAAATCTAGAGCACATAGACCTGCCTGCTTTCTCTTTGCATAGCATCTCTGAATGAAAAATTGGGAACCTGGGAATATTTGGGCAATGATCTGTGATCAGAATGAACAGATGCAGCAGTGACCCCAGGAAAAGTGCTGTTTTGAGTTATCAGCAAATGGTATAATAGCAGCACGGGCTAATTTTGAAAGGTAATGCTTCATACAGTCCTGCAAATCCAACAGTTCTTTAGGTTTGGAAATTGCCAAGCTGTGCAGCTGTTTCCTTACATGTTCCTGAATAAACGTATTGTATGTCTTTGAATAAACATCTTGTAAAGCTGTAGTCCTGTTCTCTGAACATGGAGCTCTCCTGTACATCACAAGAAGGAACTTCTTGACAGTGAGGGTGGTTGGGCAGTAGAACCAGTCATCCAGTGTGGTGGCATGTCTCCTCTTTTCATCTTGGAATGAGCAGAGGGCTAGACTCCATGGCCCTTGAGGTCTCTTCCAGTACTGTGGTTTTGTGATGATGTTTGCTTTCTGTTTCATCGTAGCCAAACTCCAAGCCTCTGTGGTACTGAACCTAGGCTACTCTGCCATCCCGCCCATCTTCAGCCTCTGCCTGAACTGGAACGGGGAGAGGACCAGTAGCAACGACGACAACATCCGGGTAAGGCAACATCACCGTGAGGCTCAAGTAGGGAAGAGGTGGCTGCCATTTCCTTTGGTGGCTCCTCATTCCACAGTGGGGTTTTGCCAGTGACCTTGGCTCCAGATTGTCTCCTGTGGGTCCAATCTGCTTTTCCCCATCCGGCTGCCTTTCATGCTTTTCACAGCTGCAAACGCAGACCTCCTGCTTGCTGGGAGGCCTTTATTCCCTCCCCTTTCTTTCATATCTCTGTCACTTTATATACCAAGCTTTTTCCCAGACTGGGACTCACCAGCTCCAGAACAGACTGGCAGCCAGTGGAATTGTGTTTTTTTCTTTGCAGGCCATGGAGAGTGAAGTCAGTGTCTACTACAAGGAGCTCTGTGGCCCCAAGCTGGGCTATCAGCTCCTCACCAACCAGCTCCAGCGCTTGTGTGTCTTGATGGATGTCTACCTGGAGATGGAAACCCACGACAACAGCGTGGGGGACCCAAGGAGTTTCCCCAGGAGAAGATGTGCCTGCGCCATGTCAGGTGGGCAGCAGGAGAGGCACATACATGGGCATGTGCGGGGGGGTGTATGTGCCTTCAGGTTGCCTGTCGACTTGTGGTGATTCCATTAATTTTTCCTAGGCAAAGAATCCTCAAAGGTCGTTTTTCCAGTTACTTCCTCTGAAATACAGTGTCCAGCACCTAGCATTCATTGTTGGTCACCAAGTATAAGCCAGAGCCGACCCTACTTAGCTTCCAAGATCAGATGAGATCTGTCACCTTTAGAATATTTATACCGCATCTAAAACCCAACCCACGGAGGGGTGTTTAAAAGACTGGGGTGACATGGAGAGACTGGAGATGAGGTGTTTATAGATAATTGATGTGATGATAGGGGAATGATTTATCTAAGGGAGGAATATACCCTCCACACTTTGTTGTGAGAGGTGACTAGATGTCCAAATTGAAGTCCATTTCTAAGCTTTCAGCTATATGTCATTGTTTCAGATGCTTCAGGTGTTGTTATATCTTCTGTCCATGGGATGACAGGTGGAGAAAAATTGCCTTTCTACTAAGGAAGTATCCAGCTTTTTGCAGTGGACTTTTTCCTTCAAAAAAAAAGGAAGAGACTCCACCACATTCCCAAGCAGCAACAAATTCAACTGTCAAGCTGCTCTTACTATCAGGAAGTTCTTCCTTATGTTTAGGTAGAATCTCTTTTCCTGTTGTTTAGAGCCATTGCTCCTTGTCATATGGACTTGTTGTGGGAGCTTTCAGAAATAAGTAAGGCTTCCCCATGGCGGCCTTTGGACCTTCTCTTTCTCTCTTGTTCTCCCTAGGGGCCCCAGTCGGATGAAGCCGTTCAAGTACAACTATCCTCAGGGCTTCTTCAGCCACCGTTGACCTGTGGAACCTGAGATCTTCCCTCCAGACTGCTCTGTCCACAGGGAAGGAGTCTTGCCCCTGCTGGGCTTCTGAGTCAGTCGACTCCCTGCTTCGTTCTCGTGGGCCACGCCAACTATCTCATCCATTCCATGGTCTGTAGTGCTAGAGTGCTAACAGAATTAAAAGTGAAGAAAGAATATTGTTTCTGAAATCACTTGTAAAAGACTGTTGGGTTTGGGTTTCTCCCTTAGAACCGTAGAATCCTAGAGTTGAAAAAGACCTCAAGGGCCATCTAGTCCATCCCCCTTCTGCCATGCAAGAAGAATAATCCAGGCCCTCCTGACAGACGGCCATCCAACCTCTATTTAAAAACCTCCAAAGAAAAACCAGATTTCAACTCACCGTATTGAGCCAGCAGTGTATTCCATTGTCAAACTGCTCTTACCCTCAGGAAGTTCTTAAGATTTAGGTGGAATCTCTCTTTCTGAAGTTTGAAGCCATTGCTCTGTGTCCTAGTAGAAAACAAGCTTGCTCCATCTTCTGTATGACATCCTTTGAAATATTTAAGCATGGCTATCACTTCACTAAAGCCAGTATTCGGTACTGGTTTGAGCATTGAACTACTACTGTGTCCAGTTCTGCGCACCTCAATTCAAGAAGGATGTTGACAAGCTGGAACGTGTCCAGAGGAGGGCAACCAAAATGGTGAAGGGTCTGGAAGCCATGAAGCCCTGTGAGGAATGGCTTAGGGAGCTGGATATGTTTAGTCTGCAGAAGAGAAGGTTAAGAGGGGACATGATAGCCATGTTGAAATATTTGAAGGGATGTCATGTTGAGGAGGGAGCAGGCTTGTTCTCTGCCACTCCAGAGACTAGGACAAGGAGCAGTGGATTCAAGCTGCAGGAAAGGAGATTCCACCTGAACCTCAGGAAGAGCTTCCTGACAGTCAGAGCTATCCATGAGTGGAATATCTGCTGCCTCCATGGAGTGTGGTGGTCTCCTTTGGAGGTTTTTAAGCAGAGGCTGGATGGCCATCTGTTGGGAGTGCTTTTGAGGGTGTTCCTGCATAGCAGGGGGTTGGACTGGATGGCCTGTGTTGTGGTCTCTTCCAACTCATTATTCAATGATTCTACTACAACCCTGGAGACCAGAGTTCAGTTCTTCTCTCAGCCGTGGAAACCCATTGGGTGACCTTGGGCATGTCACACATGCTTAGCCCTAGAAAACCTCATGATAGGGTTGCCATAAGTTAGAAACAACTTGAAGGCACACAACAATGGCATTATGTCACCTCTTAACCCACGAATTGTTATAATAGTATCTCCACTATCTCTTGTAGCTGCAGGCTTTGTTTCCTGGCCCTTGTGACTCAGAAAAAGCAACCCTCCACTTTGTGTGCTACACTCATACCTCTCCTTGTCCTTTCAGCACCAAACTGTTTAGGCTGTGGGGAATCATGCCCAGATTTAGGCTGTGCAGGCAGCAGAAATAAAACTGTCTGGCAGCTGCAAGCAAGACAGAAAAGTATGATTAGAGGCGTTGAATAGCAGATGGTGCTGCGGGAGAAAGAGGGGAATAAGTATGGTGCGGAAGGTAGCAGGGCTGGCTCAGAGGAGTGAACGGGGCAGCCCATCTCCTTCCCTGCCCTTGGAAACAACTTCCCAGTGTCTTGTCTTGTCAAGCCAGCTGGCTTCTTTCCAGGGCAGACAAAGGAGCTGCATTGCAGCTTCCATCCAGAGCCTATCTTTAGCCAGCCAGTTCTCTTTTATATCATCGTTCTGCAAGCCAGGAGCTTTTGAAGGACAAGCTGGTGGCAAAGAGAAGATTGGGAGGTGGGATGAAATCCAGAAAATTGTCAGCTAAGAAGCCAGAATTCTCAGCTGTGAAGAGACTGACTTGTTTGCTGGATTGCTATGCACACAGTGGTTAAAACACTGCTTGGCAGGAGTTCACCCACAGAATTACTTTATTGGAACTGTGCAGTTCCAATAAATACCTTTTTCTGGTTGAGTACCCCTTATCCAAAATGCTTGGAACCAGAGGTGTTCTGAATTTTAGATTTTTTTCTCCCCAGAAATCGCATTGTCAAAGCCCTCCCTGTGGGAGATGGACATCCAGGCTGCGTTTAAAGACCTCCTGAGAAGGAGACACCACCACATTCCAAGGCAGTATATTCCACTGTTGAACTTCTCTTACCCTCAGGAAGTTTTTCCTAATATTTAGGTGGAGTCTCTTTTCCTGAAGTTTGAAGCCATTGCTCCCTAGTGTCCTAGAAAACAGGCTTGCTGCATCCTCCATATGACATCCTTTCAAATATTTAAACATAGCTATCATGTTACCTCTTAACCTTCTCTTCTCCAGGCTAAACATACCCAGCTCCCCAACGTGCTCCTCTTAGTTCCAGACCAGGTCCCTAAGCCTTTCCTCACAGTGCTCCATGGTTTCCAGGCCTTTGATTGTTTTGTTTGCCTCATATATATGACCTTGTGTATTTGCAATCTCTTCCTTGAATTGTGGTGCCCAGAACTGGACACAGAATTCCTCCAGCTGAGGTCTGACCAAAGCAGGTGGTACTATTACTTCACTTGATCTAGACTTTATACTCCTATTGATGCAGCCTAGAATCAAACCAGAATAGAACAAAACAGAATTTAGTGGGACTGTGATTTCCCTCGACCTAGCATCCTTGGCACACATGGACATATAGAAACAGAAACCCAAAATAGAGACCGTAACATAAAACAGAGACAAGTCTACTTTCAAGTCAGCATTTTTATTTGCTTTTATTGCAGATAAGCAATTGGATGTGATTCATTGAGATGGTATAGTGCATTTCTTATCTGTGTGTGTGTGTAGTATGTGATGGTTGATGACAATGTCAGCAGGTATGTCTGTGTGACAAAACTTGAATCAATATTTTTTTCCAACTAGTGTGGCTGCATCTCCAGAACCCTGGAACCCATCGTTCTTGTGGGAAGGGGCTGGTGCCCTCTGGGGAGAGAAATCCCCAGTCCTCCCCACAAAAAAATGTTCATTCCCGGAGGGCCCTTTGAGGCCGGCAATGAAGAGTAAAGGCAAGGCAACTAGTAGTACCAGATGATGGCTTCCACATAGCAATTTGGGGTAGTGTTGGTGCTAAAACTGCTCCAGGCTTCAGTCTGAACTTGAAAGGACCTCTTTAAAGTGCTAAACCCTATCCCTGGAGTAGGTTCAGGGCCTTGGAATCATTCTTTTCAAATCTGGACTAATCTGCACTGAAAATCACTGCCCGCAATGACATGGGAGATTCCAGCTACTCTTGGAAACTGGCTTGAACTCATTTAGCTTCTGATATGAACACCTTTCTCTCCGCCCCCCATAAATGACCTTCTTCCTGAGAACAGCTGTGGATGAAGTCCTCGAGGACTATGTGTGTAAAATGAAAGACAAGGCATTTCAGATTGTTTTGGGGTTCTCTAGCCTACCCTCCGAAAAAAAGCATCATTTTAGCTCTCTACTAACAGCGTACATTCGTTTATAGCATTCAACCCATCGGTGCCCTTCCTGGAAATATAAATGCACTTATTTGGACAGGGCAGTCAAGTTTTGTGTGGTTCTCCCCACCCACCCACCCCTCGTAATAATTCAAGTGCTTAAATGTGGCATTCTGCATATATCACATTTGGCTACGAAAGCTATCATAACATAATCGAACTGCCCCAATTGCGGCGGCTCGGATCATTGCTTGTTGAGGGCTTGGTTTTACTTAATTTTCATTCACAGAAATGTATTGCTAACAGGAGTTCCCCTGGCCTCAGTGAGAAACAGGTGTCCCCGTTCACTGAAGCGAAGGGCGTGTCTTTTATTAAGGGCAAAGGGGGAGTGGCCTCCCTTCTGGGGAGGCCCTCAACAACTCTGTGGGTGCTCTGTTCTGCCCCCCAACCTTTCCCATCTCATTTCTTGGATTTCTCGGAGGCAGCTGCTTTTTCTGGGCCTTTGCTGTCTTTGGGCTCCGTGCTGGAGGACTTCTCCACCTTCTCCGTCTTGGGCTTGGGACTCTTTGCAGCTTCCTTAGCAGGCTCAGCCTTGGGGCTTGGCTCCTTCTTGGCTTCATTTTTGGGCTTAGCTTCTATTTTGGGTTTCTCTTCCTTTGGCTCGACTTTCTTCTCTTCCACTTTGGTTTTTTCCGCTCCCTGCTCAGAGGGCTTAGCCTTCACTTCTTTGGTCTCAGGTTTCGGCTCTGGTTCCTTCTTGGTTGCTTTCTCCATTTCTTTCTCAGGTTTTGGAGATGGCTTGGTGTCCTCCTCTTCCTTCGCCTTGGTCTCCTCAACCTTGGTGGCAGACTCCTTCTTCTCTTCAGGGGCTGGTGGTTCTGGCTTGGTGGCTTTTTTCTGGCTGTCTTTGTCTTCAGTCTTCTCTTTCTTTCTTCAGCTTCCTTTTTTCTTTGGTCTTCTCCTTTTTCTCTTCAGTCTTCTCCTTTCTTCACCCTTGACTTCTGGTTTCTTCTCCTCCTTGGCTGGGGCTTCTGGTTTGGGTGGTTCTTCCTTCTTGGTCTCTTTTTTCTCCTCTGTTGGTGGTTTTGCAGACACTTTTTTCCTTCACCTCTTCTTTCGCAGCTCCCTTAGTCTCCTTCTTCTCTGGTTCCTTTTGGGGAGCTGTCTCCTTCTCAGGTGACTTGACTTTGGTTAGTGTCTTGGCCTTCTCTGGAGACTTGGCCTCCTTTGTAGGAGACTTGGCCTTCTGTGGAGACTTGGCTTCCTCCTTTGTGGGAGACTTGGCCTTCTCTGGAGACTTGCTTCTTCCTTCATCAGGGTGGCTGCTGCTTTTTCTGGAGACTTCACTGCTGCTGGCTCCTTGGTTGGAGACTTGACTTTGGTTGGAGACTTGGCTTCTTCTTTGGTAGGGGAGGCAGCCTTCTCAGGAGACTTGGCAGCTGCAGCTTCCTTGTTTGGGGACTTGGCTTAGGGAGGCAATTTGACCTCCTCTTTGGTGGGAGAGGGCACCTTCTCTGGAGACTTGGCAGCTGGAGACTTGGCTTCCTCCTTTGCTGGAGATTTTGTCTTGTCTGGAGACTTGTCTCCTCCTTTTCTGGAGGTGTTGGTACCTTTTCGGGAGATTTGGCTTCTTCTGCCAAGGGGGACTCTGCCTCTTTTGATGGCACCTCAGCAGCTTCTTCTTCTTCACCCACTTCTTCCTTTTCTTCCTCTTTTGCCTCACCTTCTGCTTCTGCTTCTTCTTCTTTCTCCTCTTCTGCTTCCTCTCCTTCTCCATTTTCTTCTTCCTCTTCCCCTTTCTTCTCAGCCCACCTCTTCCTCTGTGACTTCCTCGGTCACCTGGACTTCCTCAGTTTGCTCTTCTACAATCACAGTCTCCTTCTCAGACTTCTCCACCACTTTGATCTTCTCTTCGCTCTTGACCTTGATGTGGGTTGAGATGCTGGGGGCTTTGGGCAGTCCTTCCGGGAAAGGGAAGAGACCCACCCCAGCTCCTAGGCGGCATTCTTCTCCTTCCAGCAGCTTTCTGTTTCCAGAAGGGGAGAAAACACAAGTGGAAAGAACCTGCTGTCAGTCGGAGCCACAGTGCAGAAAACCATAGGTGTACAAACAGAATTACAAGCAGAACCTGGATCTCATTCTTAGTCCAAACAAGACAAACCCCATTGAATCAGTAAGTGTGAAGGGAGGAGCTGGACAGGCCTGTCTGAAGGCAACCAAGCACAGGGAATGGTGCTGTGAAGGGAAAGGAAATGTTACAAAACCTGAGGTTTGTCTTTATTGGAAGGCAGAGAGGGAACAGATTTCAGAGAGAGACGGAAAAGCTGGCAGAGTGATAGAGAATAGATTTCAGAGAGATAGGGGAAAAAATGGCACAGAAAGAAAAGGGAACAGATTTCAAAGATAAGGAAAAGCTAGCACAGAGATACGGAACAGATTTCAGAGAGAGGGAAAAGTTGGCCCCGAGATAGCGAACATTTTTCAGAGAGATAGGGAAAAGCTGATAGATAGGGAAAAGATTTCAAAGAGAGAGAGGAGATGGAATAAATCCAGGAAATTCAGACAGAATCAGACAGACTCTCTCTGCCACGGCATCACTTTTGGCATTTTTGAATGCCTGGGTGGAAAAATAGTGCTTACCCTCAAAGGAAGGCCATGAAAATAGAGGGGACGGTGCTTATTTTGGGTTTCCCTGGGATGGACTAAGCTCTCGCCTTTCACTGAGAGAAAGGGATGGTTCCCTTTTTGATAAGAGGTAATACCGTACCTTAACTCTTACCAAAGAAAGAACCATCTGTTTCTCTGAATAGAGTGGTGAAAGGTGTTTTTGAATCCTAGGTGGGAAAATGGCAGCATCCAGGAACGGCTGGACCCTTGAGTTGATGCTGGTGATTTTCCCTCTCCATGGAATGACCTTTGACTTATCCACAGGTCATATCAAAATCCATAACTTTGACCCCAAAACCTGCTCTCAACTTATACATGAGGTCAGCTTAAGAGGTAAATCATTACTATAACATTCATTCTTCAATATAAATGTGTTTATGTGCCTTTAAATTAATCACTATAGCTACTATTAGCTTTTAAAGGGTGTATAGGTTTTTTGGGAACACCCTCTATATTAAGAAAGCAGCAGTCCATCAACCCGATGAGTCCCAGCTCCATTACCACATGCTACACACCTGTAAGCAGCAATCTCAATATCCAGAGCCATCTTGACGTTCAGCAGATCTTGGTATTCCCGGAGCTGAGCCGCCATTTCCCACTTGGTGTTTCTCAGCTCATTGTCCAGCTGAGTGATCGTCTCCTGTTGGAGGAAACCAACATGAGCATCTCTCCTGCCATTTAGAGCGGCGAACTGATGGGGCTAGAAGGGGCACATCAAGGTGACATGATAGCCATGTTTAAATATTTGAAGGGATGTTCTTGTTTTCTGATGCTGCTCCCGAAACTGGGACACTATGTCCAGTCTTAAACCTTAGGAAGAACCTTTTGCCGGTAAGAGTAGTGGAAATACATTGCTGCCTCACTGGAGTGTGGTGGAATCACAAGTTGACTCTTCTTTGTGGCCTTCCTAAATCATATCCCAGCAGCATTAAAGATTTGTCTGCAACATACCTCAAAAGGCAGAGAACCAAAGCTAACATTCATGCCATAATAGAATTATTAGATCTGGTAATAAACACTGCCCATATTTCTGCCTTTCCCTTTGGCTCTTGTGGTTCATGTCAGGGGTGGAGCACATATGATTTTTGAAAGTCAGGGTTTCAAAAACCCTGACATTTTAAAGTTTCAGATCTGAATTCCAGAATAGGATGGATTTTAAATTTTCCTATTTTGTCTTCTCACTGCCTCCAAGTTCTAAAAGACCTTCTTGGTTGTGGTCACCCAGCCAGCAGAAGCAGAGAGACAGATGGGTGGCATTTTTTCCTGTGCTAGTCGCCATTTCTTCTACTTTGTGATTACTTGTGGTTAAGTAGTTTTTTGGGGACCATTACCAAAAACCTACAAAACCTTTGCAACCAGAAAAGATTGTGGGATAATGGCACACACAATGGGCACTGATGCTTTTTTTTTATCTCTGGTCTGCAAGAGAGTTTGGTGTACCCAGCTTCATGCCCAGATTGTAGAGAGTGAGCATCTCTTATCCATGCCAAAGCCTACCCTGCAGGGATTCCAGTTGGAGACAGAAGTTGCAGGGCTGTGGCTCAGCCCACCATCAAATTACCTGGTAAGATTGGACGTCGACCTGGTGCTGATCTTCCAGCTCAATTCTCTGCCTCTCCAAAGACTCCTTTGTCCCACACAGCGTTTCCAGCTCTGTCGTTTTAGACTGCAGCTGCCGGCAGGTATTCGGAAATCTCTTCCTGCGCAGTGCGGATGGCATCGGTGTTCACCTTGGCCACTTCGGACAGCTTTTCCAACCTCACTGGAATGGGGGCAAGGAGAAAGGAGACCAGAGAGAATTATCTAACCTGTCCTGTTTAGCACACAAAGCGAGGGTCAAGGTTTTTCAGGAACACAAGCCAAGGATCCAAAAGAAGAATGCGTTGCTGCTACTGGAAATGGCAGTTGTCTGCAACAGACTTCTCCCTACCCTGTCTCTGGTATTTATTGGCCAGCAATCTCCCCCAGCTATTTGCCTGATTAATGAGACTTCCCTGTATAAGTGCTCTGACCATCTTTTGGGTTCTTTCAGCTGCCTCTAAGATGTCCTGCTTTCCTCACTCCTCTTCCTGCTTTGCTCCTTTGTCCTCACTTTCCTTCATTTACTGCAAACTGAGTTCAGATTGCAAAAGAAATTTGCACTCAGTTAACCCAACAGAAGGGAGAAGAGATGAGGGGACATTCCCAGTCAGATCCTGCCAAAGCAAACTTCTGCAGCCTCCCGTTCTTCCGCATTAACAGCTTTTGCCATCTCAACCACGCATTCTGATCTTGCCTGGCCACCTGTGTTGTAATTTTCAGCTGTGAAATGCCAGAAGGCATGAAAGTAGCAGATACCTCAAACAAAACACCACAAATGGAGAAAGGAAGGGAATGGAAAGGATGAAAAGTAAGTGTGTTTGTGTGTGCACTTTCAAGTCACTCGTCAATTTGTGGTGACCCATTAATTTTTTCCTGGGGTTTTCTTAGGCCAGCAATACTCAGAGGTAGTTTTACCAGTCCTTCCTCTGAAACAGCCTCCAGCACCTGGCATTAGTTGGTGGCCTCCCATCCAAGGGCTGACCAGGGCTGACCCTGCTTAGCTTCCAAGATCAGACAGCATATGGTTATAGGTGGCACAAATTCTTCAAGTCTTCCCCCACTCCCAAATTGCAGGACTATCATTGCCTGATTCCGTCTGATGAAATCTGCAAGATGATTCAGCAGCATTTCAGCAAGCATCAACTGCCAAGTCCTGGGTACAGCCATTGCTTCCAAATTAGAACAGTTTTGCTTTCCGTTTAGCCACATTTTAAAAACTATGCTTCATTGTGAACCTAAATGCTGCTTGCTTTCTGTCACAGGGTGAGGGAGAAGACTCCCCAATTATAGTCTGCATTTATGGCTACAAAAATAACCTGTCTGGGTTTTCTTAGCTCCCTGTCTTTTGCACAGTTGAAGCTATTGTCTGGTTCTGCATTTCCATCAGTGTGCATTGGAATCTAAATGGATGCAGAATCATGCCGTAGATTAATCGACAGATTTTATTTTTTTCCACCAGACGTGGCCTAACTCCTGCAAGGGAGGGAGTGGAATGTGGGTTTTTATTTGGCAAATGGCAAACAGTCAGCATTATTGCTGCCTACAGGCATCGATTCAGAGAGTTAATTTAGAGGAAACACTTCTCTTCACCACTGCTGCCGGAACTGGTTTCTCATCCCCTGCGATGAGGGTCTGAAGATGTTACGTTAGCTCATCTAATTGGCAAGGAAAAGGGGGAAATGGATTTCTTAAAAAAATGGTTGAAAACAACTTGTTAAGTGGCTGTTACTATGTCCCTTCTACCCAGAGGTCATTCCTATTTTTTTCCTATTTATTGAAAGCAATATATTGAAAAACCAAGTCTAATACATTATACAACCTAGCATGATTATAGTAAAACAGACATTTTTGCTAAAATGGTGCAGGGAAATGTACTGGAACTCCTATCAGCCTTTGCCAATTGTGAAGGATGAAGGGAGATAGAGTCCAATGAGATCTGGAAGACTGGATACAATCAAGAACAAAATTAGAACAATGGTGAGATCGTGTCTGTCATATAATCAAAGGCATGATGATTAGAAAGCATTTTTCTGAGCTCAAAAATCAATGCAAGAGGAATTTAGGGCGGTCATCACTCCTCACAACTTGTCCCCAGATCTTGGCATAATAAATTGGATGGACTCCAACTCTCAGAATCCCCCAGCCTGCATGGATGGTGATCTGTTGTCCTATATTAATTGAGAGAGTTTGGTAAAAAACAAACAAAAAAAACCCTCTTTTTGAACAGTTAGTATCAGAGATCTGTTGGAGAGCGCTGTCCATGGTCCTTACCTAGCAGTTCAGGTGCACTTTCCCAGAACATGGGCGTAATTAGTTAGAAACAAGCAAGTTACTTGCAATTAATTTCTTCATTTGCAAATTGCACAGACATCAGCACATTCTGGGCAATTGTTAAGTTAAACAGGTAACTTTCCTTTTTAGTTCCTTAAAAGAGTTACAGGGTATCTGGCTTCATAAAATGATGGAGGAGAAACAGCACCCTCATGCTTTGTTGTGGATGGGACAATTGCTAATAGCTCCTCAAAAACCAACCCTTTTAGCAACTTTTGAGGAAAATAGAATAGAACAGCAACTAACTACCTTGGGACTTGAAACCAGAAGAGTAACAAATTAGGGAGCTGGAGATGTTTAGAAAAGAAGGTTAAGAAGGGATATGATAGCCATGTTTAAATATTTGAAGGGATGTCATATGAGGATGGAGCAAGCTTATTTCCTCCTGCTGCACAGACTAGGACCCAGAGCAATGACTTCAAACTCCAGGAAAAGAGATTCCACCTAAATATTAGGATGCCAGGAGGGGCTGCTGCTTACTAATGAGGAGGAAAGGGGAAGGGCTATTCAGATAAGGAAGAAGGAGCTGGTCTTGGCTTGGAAGGGGAAGAAATGAGAGCGCCCTCACAGATTGAGTGCTATCTCATTTTCCTTCCCCTCGGAGCCCAGACCAGGTGTATCCCCGTCTGAATCCTCCCCAATTCTTCCTGTCTCCATCCAAGCTTTAAGGGAACTCTCCATGGTGCTGAGCCACCTCCGAAATACCTTTAGCCCCTCAGAGAATGCCTATAAAAGCAGCCAAAACCTGAAATTAATTCACTGCTCCATTACTTCCCAATGGTGCCATGCCTTGTCTGGATGTCATCTTGATCTTGGACATGTTCCCTGTTTGCTGCAGTCCCTGGCACCTTCCTATGGAAAACATCACACACCAGCCCCAGAGAACTCCATGACAGAGTCCACCTTATGGTTGCCAAAGTTGGAAATGACTTGAAAGCACACACAACAAAAATAGTTAAGAAGTTCCTTCTTCCCTTCAGCATGATTTCCATAAGCATCCACAACTGGCATGCCTAGGAAAAGTTCCTTTTTTGGGCTATAGCTTCCCACATCCACAACCAGCATCATTTCAGAAAATTCCCCTTTTGGGGGGTATTACAATTCTCAAGCCACACAACTGGAAAACTTCCTTTTTGTGGATTACAAATCCCACTGTAGCTTGGGGGAAGGTTGCCTTATTCAACTACCACACCCCCAAATCCCCAGCCACTATGGTTTAGCACGCATCCCTGTTTGGACTGGCACTCTTGGCATCCACAGCCAGCATGGCTTCGGAAAGTCACCCTCTCCATTATCCAGGAACCCCTTGGCTGGAAAAGTTCCTTTAAAAAAAAAAATAGAACACCCAGCATAACTTGGGGGCGAGGTTCCTTTATTGGACTACCACACCCCCAAATCCCCAGGCCCTATGGTTTAGGACACATCTCTGTTTGGACTACCACTCCCAACATCCACAGCCAGCATGACTTTGGAAAGTCTTCCTTTATCCCAGCTGGAAATGGATAATCAGTCAATCCATCATTTTTAATCAATCTGGATTTGATTGACTAACAACTCTAAGCCTAGCTTGGGAGAATATTTATTTGTTTACAAGTTACCACTGCCAGAATCCAGCAGTGAGTCTCGCCAGATGGGTGGCGATGGGAATTGCCATCCAAAAGGAAAAAAAAACTTTTCCAGAATTGCGTTCCCCCCTCCTTTTCCAGCATTGTTTTTTTCCTTCTTCTCTGCTTTCTGCCTCCCTCCTTCCCTTGCGCTTCAGCCATGTCTTGTCTTCTCTAGAGGAGTGCTTGCAGGGATGGGGGCCCGGGGGGAGGCTTGGCAAAGCAGGAAGCCCCCTCCCTTGCGTCAGACGCCCCCTCCTCCTACCCAGGGGGAAATTTTTCCCGCAGGCTCTGACTTTGGCCTCCGCCCTTTGGTGCAAGATGAGAAGAGTCCTGACTCAGCGGAGACTGCGGATGCGGGAACACGTGCTCCCCTTGCCAGCCCAGACAGGCGCCTCCCTCCCTCCCCCCTCCCTCCTCGCCCGCCCCCCCAACGCAAGGTTAGCCCCACCTCCTCCCGCACCCCCATTCCGTCACTCCACTGCAGCAAGAGGAAAGATCTGGTGCTTGCTCGGTGCATTCCTGCATTGCAAAACGGGGTCGGACTGGATAGCCCTTGGGGTCTCGTCCAACTTCTTGGATTCTAGAATATGCCTCCATGGGGCGGAGTCTCCCTCTTTGGAGGCTTGGAATGGAGACTGAAAAGGAAATGCTTGGATTGCGTCTTCGTGCATTACAAAATGGGGGGTGGGCTGGATGACCTTTGGGGTCTCTTCCAACTCTGGGATTCTAAACCATCCCCATGGACTGGGTACCCCCTTCCTTGCCCCCTTGCCCCCCCCCCCGAGGTTTCCAAGGTTCGTCACCAGCATGCCTGGGGAAAAGTTTCTTTTTTTCCTCCTCTGGGCAAAAATCCCTCCTCGATTTGGTTGATAGCACAGCTTGGGAAAGTGACCTCCTCGCTCTGTCTGGACCACAGCCCCCAAAATCCCCGCCCCCAGGCCTGCACTCTAGACTCCTATACTTCCCCAAATACCTGCCCTCTTCCTTCTTTCATTTGTGGGTTTCCCTCCAAATTAACATTCCCCACTGAGGACTAGGAACTGGAGGTGGACACATGCCCCTTTCTCTTTTGCGCATGGGGTTTGCGATGCCCCGAATCCCTCTTTCAACCCCCCCAAGCCTACCTTTGTCCACATTGCCTTGCTCCTGTGTTCCCCCTCCCTCCAAATCTTGCCCTTCCTCACTGAGGTCTAGGCGCTTAATTTGGCAAAATCACGTGCCCCCTTTTTTGCATTAATGCTTCATTACCCGTCTCGCCATTGCAAACCCTATCTTCCCCGGCAACATCTCACATTGCTTTACTATTTTTGCAAAATCCCGTTTCCTCACGGAGGACTAGACGCTTAACAAAGGCAGCCCGTCGCTCTTCCCCCCCCGCATCATCCCCATCCCCATCAGAACCCCCTCCAACATCTGCCAGGCTCCCCCTGCTCCCCACCCGATCACCCTTCCTCACTGAGGACGAGGAGCTTCCCTGGGTGAAAGCAGGCCCTCCCCTTACGGCTCCCGTTCCCCATCTCCATCCCCCCCTGCAACGCCCACCTTCCTTTCCTCTTTCTTTCTTTTAACGACCTTTTCCTCGTGAGGAGCCAGAGTCTGAACCTGAGGAAAGCCGCCCGCGCTCTTCTCCCCCTCCCACGACCCCCTCCCGGGCCATCGTCCTCCTCATCGGAACCCCCCTCCCACGCCTTCCGTGTCGGGGGCGGGGCACGGGACCTTTCTCGGCCCACCTCGGAACCACTCCTGGGCGTGGAGGGCGCTCTGGGCGGCGTGGCCCTCCAGCTGGGCGCGGATCTCCTTGAGGGCGGCGGCGAGGCCCGGGGCGCGGGGGGCGGGCTCGGGGGGCGCCTCGGCCCGGGCGCGGGCGAGCAGCTCGGCCACCTCGTCGCCGTGGCCGCGGCGGAGGAGGGCGCCCTCGTCCTGGAGGGCGCGGAGCCTCTTCTCCAGCCCGCCGGCGGCCAGCCGGGCCTCGTCGGCGAAGCGGCCCAGGGCGCGGGCGGCGCCCTCCAGCTCCTCGCGCTGCCGGGCCTCCTCGTCCAGGCGCCGCCGGAGCTGCGCGGCCTCCTCGCCCAGGCGCTCCCCGTCCAGCCGCAGCCGCGCCCGCTCCGCGCCCAGCGCCGCCAGCCCCGCGCGCATCTCCCGGATCTCGCGCCCGTAGAGCTCGCCCAGCGCCGAGCGCCCGGCCCGCTGCCGCCGGAGGGCCGCCGCCTCCGCCTCCAGCTGCCGGTGCTGCGCCTCCAGCCGCCGCACCCTCTCGATGTAGCCGGCGAAGCGGTCGTTCAGCGCCTGCAGCACCGCCCGCTCGCTCCGCCCGCGCGGCTCCGGCGCCCCGTCGCCGCCGCCCTCGCCCTCGCCGCCGGCCCCGAGCAGGAGGAGGACGAGCGGGCTCTCGCCGGAGGGGCCCGGCTGGCTCGGCGCCCGCCGGGAGCCCCCCCGCGACCACCACGGGCAGCCCGAGCCCGAGCCGAAGCCGCCGCCGCCGCCGCCGCCGCCGCCGCCGCCGGCCAAGAGCGGGTCCGCCGCGCCGTAGCTCATCATGGTGCCGCCCGAGGCCCGGGAGGGAGACTGCGGCAGCCGGCAGACCCGGCGCCCTTATACCGGAGAGGGAGGGGCCGGGACCGCCCCTTCCGACGGGGGAGAGGGGGAGGCGCGCGCCCGGCTCCCCCGCCCCTCCTCCGCTCGCCACGCCTCCCGGGGAAGGTCCCGGGGCCCACGGCGGCGCCCCCGAATCCCGAGGAGGGAAGAGGCGCTTCGTCCTCGAAAGGTCGCGGGGCTCGCTTCCCTCCGCCCGAGCCTGAGAGACGCGGCCTTCATGAGCAAAGAGGTCCCGGGGCTCACCGGCGTGAGACGCACTGGGAGGTCCCAGTGAAATTAGCGGTGCCGGGGCTCATGTCTGCGCCCTCCCAGAAGGAAGAGCCGAAGGTCCTTATCCTCGAAAAGGTCCCGGGGCTCACCTCTGAACCCTCCAATTTGGGGAGGTGAGAGTTAAAAAGGCTCCGGAGTCCCCTAACCTGAGAGACTTGTGTGGGTTCACTCCTTGGAAAGGTGCCGGGGCTCACCTCCCCCGCCCCTCCCCACTTGAGAGACAGAGAGATTTCACTGCTGACAATTCAGAAAGGTCCTTGTTGAAAAGGTCCCGGGGTTCTGGCTGGAGAGATGGAGGATCAGGTGGTTTTATTTTTTTATTTTATTTATTTATTTATATCCCGCCTCTCCATATGGATCGAGGCGGCGAACAACTTACAAATAGCATGTATTTCTATACCAACAACTGGGTCTCATTTTACCGACCTGCGGAAGGATGGAAGGCTGAGTCAACCTTGGAGCCCGGCAGGATCGAACTCACAACCTTGGCTTGCAGTACTGGCATTTAACCACTGTGCCGCCAGGGCTCCTTGGTTGGAAAGATACCGGCGGTCTCTCTCTCTCTTCCTCCCTGCTTTAACCCTTTTAAAGGGGTGGGGAGGCTCGAAAAGGTCCGAGGCGCCTGTCTGCCACTCTGTTTGAGAAAGGGGGTGATTTAAAGGTAAAAAGAACCAGGGCATTAAGCCCCCCCTGACAAAATAACTGAGGTTTGGCTGTGAAGAGGCGGGGAGGCGCCTGTCTGTCGGGCTCCCTTTAGAGGAGGGGGATTAACAGGGAGAAAAAATCAGCCCCAAAGCCCTCCTTACTCCAGGGGGCTGGGGAAAGCGGGGGAACCTCTGGCACCTCCTTTAAAGGAGGCCAGGAAAAATCAGGAAAGAGAATTGGGGAAAGGGAAGGGGAGGAGGAGAACGAAGGGGGAAGCGGGTGGCTCTGACGTCAGCAAAGGGGGTCGAACCTTTCCGGGCATCAGTCGGAAGTTTGTAAAACTACCTCCCAAGAGTCAGCTCGGACCCCCCAGAGAGGTTCAGTACCCTGGAGAGCGCATTCGGCTCCTCCGCATCTCGCTGGCGTTCAGGACCACGGAGAGCTCCCAAAAGAAGGGGGGTGGCCCAAAAGGAACCGGATTGAGACCGAATTTGGCAACGGGACCGTTCCGGTTTGGAGGGGAGCATAGAGGGGGAGGTGATTAATGGGTCTTTGGAAGAAATGGAGATCAGTGGGGGCTGATTTTTCTTTCCACTACCACGAGGATTACTCTCTCTCTATGCCTGGGGAAGCAAAAACAAACGAACAAACAAATACTCCTCCCCGGGTAACTTACGGTCTAGACTCAGCAGAGAGGTGAAAGAGACAGTCGAGTTTGGGAGCACAAGTGCAACGTTAATAATGCAATAATGACAATGTAATAATGTGGTACCAATAATAAGCATAATAAGCATCACGATAATACAGTAATAACAGCAATGCAGTACATTAAAAAAAATTAAACCTAATCAAAGCAATAAGCATCAGAAAAATAATAAAGTGGCATGAAACTTACAAGGATGTTGCAATTAAATTTAAATTTAGCTGGATGTCATTTATTCTATATGTGTTCCCTATATTTATATTCTTTTCGTGTGTGTGTGTGTGTGTGTGTGTGTGTGTAGATAGGTAGGTAGATAGATAGTATGTCTATGTGTGTACATGTGTCCTGCTTTGGGTCTATTTCTGTCCCAGTTCATACTGCCTGAGGGCAGATCCTTCTCCTTGCAGTAACAAAGAGAAGCAAAATCTCCCACCCAGCCTTCTCCAAACTGGGATTTGCCCCTACTTCCCGGTCGGGTTGACTACAACTCCCATACTCCCCAGGCAACATGGCAGGAGGTGCCTGCTTTGATTAAATGACTATTCTGCTCCAACATTATGGTATCTGCCAGTTGGGTGTTCACTACACAATTGTAAGTCTGCAACATGCTGCTTCTCCATCATCCTCCTTCTCCCCAACAACATCCCTGTGAGGCAGGCTGAGCCAAGACTTTCCTTCTGCCCACTTTCTCCTCCCAACAACAGCCCTGCAAGGCAGGCTGTACCAAAAAAATCAATCTTTCCCTCTCCCCATTTTCTCCTCACAAAAACAACCCTGCAAGGTAGGCCAGACTGAGACCCCAGCTCTCCTTCTCCCCACTTGGTCTCACAAAAACCTGTACATTGGGCCAGCTCTTCTTCTTTTAACCTCCCAACGCCAACACTGTGAGGTAGTCCAGGCTCAAAACAGTGACTGGACCATGTTTCATGACTGAGCATGGCTCAGAACCTGCATCTCCCATGTCCCCAGACTCTATCCACTACACAACACTGTCCCTATATGCTTGTAAGTACATGGTTAAGGGAGTGGGTGGGATTTTAAACAGGCTGGGAAAGCGAAATGCAGAAAATACATTGTTCTACTGGATCGGAACACAACTCTCAAAGGCAAGGAGGCCTCTGTGATCCTCAGATGCCAAGCGTTCGAATCCGTGCCCGGAAGACATCAGAGACACCAAACTGATGGATGGCACATTGCTTCCCGGACCCAGAAACATTCGGAGAGGCTGTGGTTTGTAGCCAGATCTCTCACTATTTAATAATTATATATATAATCGATGTGAGTTTCATTTTTCGTTCCCCACAAATGCTGAACTCTCCGGCTTCGGTGGAAACCAATGAGAGCCGTCCTGTCTCAGCACATTGGGAAAGACGCATCGCTCCCACTCACAAACTCCACAACTACAGGAAGGCAAAATGCTGACAAATGTGCTTTGATTGCATCAACTGTCTGGAAGAAGCAACATGAGAGCAAACCTTGGCGAGTGGGACTGGAAGGGAAGGTTTTTCTCCTGATTTTGGGTTTTGGAACAGCAGGGATGGAAGATACTTTTTCTGGATTTAATATTTATTAATTTTAGTGCATTGGGCCCTCAGTATCTGGTAGGGCTTGCTATCCCTGTGGATACCAAAATTTATAGATGCCCATTTTGTAAACTGGTGTAGTAAAATGGCATCCCTTATATAAAATGGTGAATTATTATCATTTATTGGAATATTTTCAGGCTGTGTTTGGATACAGAATACATGGAGGGCTGACTGTTCAGATTAATTCACAACTAGAGCCGGTGTGGATAGTGGGTCTGAGTGGAGACCAGGGTTGACCTTGGGTGGGTCACACACTCCCAGAAAATCCCATGGCAAGTTCACTTTAGGGCCGCCATAAGTTGGAAACAACTTAAAGACAAACAGCAAGTTAGTTTCTTTTTCTCTTGTTCTTTTTTCCCCTGTAGTTCTGCATTGGATTTTCTCATATCTTCTATTAAAATTAATAAATATTAAATATTGGGGGAAAAAGAATTCATGAATATGGAGCTCACAAATTCCTTTCAAGTTTGTTGTTGTTGTGTGCCTTCAAGTCATTTCCAACTTATGGCAACCCTAAAGCAAGTCTATCACAGGGTTTCTTTGGCAAGATGGGTTCAGAAAGGGTTTGTCTTTGTTTTCCTCTGAGGCTGAGAGAGTGTGACTCTGATCAAGGTCACCCGGTGGGGTTCCATGGCTGAGTAGAGATTCAAACCCTGGTCTTCTGAGTCATAGTTGTTCAAAGCAAATCTATCATGAGTTTTTCTTGGCAAAAATTGGTTCAGAGGGAGTTTGCCTTTGCTTTCCACTGAGGCTGAGAGAGTGTGGTGACTTGGTGGATTTCCATGGCTGAGGAAGAATTTGAACCCTGCTCTTCCAGTGTCCAAAGCTCAAACCATACACCATGCTGGTTTTATGGGAAGATACACGCTGTGAAATAGTTTGGACATCAGACATTGTTGTTGTTATTTGCATTCTGCTTTTTGCCCATGCATGCAGCTTCCAGGCTGTCTTTGAGGCTACTGAAGTCCGTCAGCCCTCCAGTTCCCTCTCACTGCCGTTTCCCTTTTTTAAAAATAAAATATTTTTATTTTATTTAAAAAAATAAAAAATGACCAACCCTTCTTGGGAGTGCAAAGGCAATTTTATCACAAGGAGAAGTCAAGCACATGGGCCAGAAAACTGGGTGTCTTGCACATAAATTGGGGTCTCTAGCACCCAGCCTCTCCTCTCACACTGTCCTGCCACCTCCCAGTGTCCGCCACCTGAGGCAACTACCTCCCTTTGCCTCATGGCAGAAACGGCACTGCTAGTCTGGATCCATGTCTACTGGAATGGCCTATGGCAGAATGCAGTAAAATATATTTTCATGCTTTTGGCAGGGAGAGGCTGTGGCCGCGGGAAATGCTGCTCTTATGCATTTATTCACTTATTTCCTTGAAATATTTATACCTTGTCTTTTGAAGCTCTCAACTTCAAGGCAGGCAAATGTCAGATGTTAAAAAGACATTGCAACCAGAAACTGTAAGGGAGGTGGGAACACAGCTAAATTAAGCAAGGACAGCCACAGCATAAAAATCGTTAAGGAAGGACAGCGAGACAGAGGCTTAGAACAACTCCGAACGCTTTCACAGCTGGGCATCCAAAGTGGTGCTTAAAAGCCCTGTCAGGTAGGACAGCATTATGAACCCAGATTCACAGATGGAGACAAAGAGAAGTAAAGACCACTTGCTGGTTTTCTGACAGAGGTGAAATTTGAATCCAGGACTTCCAATTCTATCACTGGTTTTTCTGGGGGCTGACACACCCAAGGTTACCCAGTGTGTTTCTATGGGCAAGCAGGGATTTGAACTGAGGTCTTCCAGGTACATAGTCCAATGCTCAAACAACTATACGACACTGATTCTCATATAGATATAGACATAGATACAGAGGTATATATGCAAATATAAGAAAGTTTTCTTTCCCCTTTTCAGCACCATATTCAGTTTTATTCCTCCCACCAATCTGGGCTGCCCCTTCCTTCCAAAGCCTGGGAAACAGAAGGTTTGGGTTTGCGCTGTACACCCTTCCTTCCTCTCTTTTTTTTTCCTTGTAGGGTAATGAATGAAGTAGCAAGTCTGCGGCAGCCTTGATCTGGTTATGTCAGGTAAAAAAGTTCAGTCCGGGCCAGAATCACACGCAAAGTGTCACCAGGGAAAAAACAGCAGACAGCCTACAAGACATGCGATATTGCGTTGCTAAATCAGGAGGTGGTGCTCTCATGACTGTTGCAACAGGATAGCAGTGAGGAAGGGGTGTCTGTCTGTCTGTCTGTCTCTGTCCCCTTTTTCCTCCATCCATCCTTCCATCCATCTACATCTGCCCATCTGTCTGTCTATCTAGCTATCTGGCTACCCACCCTCTGTCTGTCTGCCTATCTGTCTGTCTATCTATCTATCTATCTATCTATCTATCTATCTATCCATCCATTTAATCCATATATCTCTCTTTCTCTCTCTCTAGCTTTCCATGGCTGCCCAAAGGGGAATCAGACCCTGGATTCATGTTCTGAGCATAGTCCAATGCTCAAACCACAGCACAATGCTGGTTCTCAAAAAAATAAAAAATAAAATGTATATTCCAGCTTTTAATCCAATGATTCCCTTGCTGTTGTGTGCCTTCAGGAAGTTTCCAACTCAGGGTGACACTAAGGAGAACCTATCACAGGGTTTTTCTGGGGTATGAGGGTGTGTGACTTACCCAAAGTCACCCAGTGGGTTTCCATGGCTGAGCAAGGGGAATCGAACCCAGGTCTGAAAGGAAGTTTTGCAAACCCTGCTCAAATGGCCTGAGGCCTTGCAAAGTGTACCGGCAGGCTGCTCTGCAGCATTGCAGCAAAAGAGCAGAGACATGCTGTGGTCTGCACCTCCAGCAGATCCGCAGCGTTGTCTCTTACAAAGTGCCAAAGTGGCAGGGCACAGCACTTTGAAACAGCCTCCCCGGGGTCTTTCGACTGGGCTCGTTCGCCCCCACCTGGCCTGCTTGCTTCCGTCCGCTGCCTCTTTATTATCCAGGCAGCGTGCCCAAAATTTGAAGCTGCCTCCTTGGCACTGGGAGACACTTCTGGCAGGAGGTGACTTCTCACAGATTTCTCAGCCTCTCGGGAACATGCCATCACAGACCAGTATGGAGTGGCCCCTTTCTGCAGCTGGCTGGCTTAGTGGGGTTTCTCCCCACCTGAGCGAGCGCGGCCCCTGCAGACGTCTCCTTCAGACTGCTGAATCATCATAGACATTTGCAAAGAAATTGATTTTCACTCTGGTTGGGAGAGGAAGGGCATCATATTTTCTGAATTATGGGAGCTGGGTTGGCATTAGCCACAGTGCTGGGGCTAATGGCAAAAGGGGCCATTTTCGAGTACCAAGTCCTCGTGACTGGATGTCAGCTAAGAACAGAGCTAGGAAATGTGACCAGGAGACACTCCCATGCCCAAAATCCCCATGCTGCTTGGGAAATTCTAGTGTTTGTTCAAAAGGTGCTGGATTTGACCCACAAAGCCCCAGATAACTTAGAATCATAGAGGCTTGGGGCCACGATATCTATCCGAAAGACCAATTATTGTCTGTTTCAGTTTATGGTGAACCTATCATGGGGTTTTCTGGAGGCTGAGAGTGTGTGACACACCCAAAGTCACCCAGTGGGTTTCCATGGCCAAGCAAAGGGGAATTGAACCCTGGTTTTCAGAGTCTATATTCTAACATTCAAACCACTACACCATGCTGGCTCTCAGGAAAAAAATACTCTGTCATTTAGAGAAAAAAAACCCTATGTTTGATCTCCTTTATAAAGGTTCTTCAGAGACAATTGATTTTGCAGAACAAGATTTGCTAATGGAAACATGAAAGAATTACAAAGCCTCTGCAGACACTTTCTCTTCCGCCAACTTAGAGAAACTGCCCCTCCCCAAGGCTATAAAGCAGAACAATGCAAATTCTTGTCGTGGTCCCAAACAAAAATGCCACCCTGGCGTTTCAGGGTGCAGAGGGTTGATTTCCAAGAGCAGGAGCCAGTTTGCACCAATTCCAAAGTAAGCATTTCTTGCTTCCATTGAGAGCATCTCAGCTCTTTTCTCCTGCAGAGAGTAAGGCATGGCGGGGGGGTTGGGGGAGAGGAACTGGCAGGTGAAAGACATTTGACACTTGGCAAAGAGACTTCAAGGAGAGCGGAAAGAGGAGGAGGAAGCCGCTCTGCAGTCTCTAGACCATGCAAGGTGGAGAAAAAAATTGGGTGACATAGTGAATAAACTTGTTCTGTTTTGCTGGAACCCCAAAGGAAGCTGCCAAACTAGTGACAATGGAACTAGTTTTCCTTTGGACAGCAGATGGGACAGCATATCTGCTTTGGGTTTTAGCCTGAACTGTAAAGGAGCTCTCCACGGTGCTGAACGGAACTGAACAGCCCCAGAAAACCCTGTGATAGGTTTGCTTTAGGGTCGCCATAAGTTGGAAATGACTTGAAGACACAGAAAGCATGGCACAGTGGTTTGAGCATTGCACTGTAACTTTATTGCAGCTTTAATAATACTCAGCTTTGCATACACTTTGCGTGCATTGTTGGCTCTATACCATTATCCTCAGCTATACCTGTGTGTATAACTCTGGATAGTAGGGTTTCGCCATGAAAGCCCACTGGGTGGCACACTGTCTCCACCAAAAGATCTCAAGGCAAACCTATCACAGGTTTTCTCGGCAAGATTCATTCGGAGGCAGCGTGGTGCCCCATTGACTTCCTTTGAGGCTGAGATAGTGTGACTTGCCCCAGTAGGGTTTCCATGGCTGAGCAAAAGGGATTCAAACGCTGGTCTGCAGAGTCCTAGTCCAGCATTTAAACCATGCTGCTCTTAGGGTTTTCTGGACATGATTTGTTCAGAGGGGGTTGTGTACCATAGCTTTCCTCTGAGGTTGAGAGAGTGTGACTTTCTCAGGGATACCCAGTGGGTTTCTATGGCTGAACAGGGATTCAAATCCTGGTCTCCAGAGTCATTGTCCAATGCTCAAATCACTAGACTATACTGTCTCTAAAGAGTGGTTAAGAAAGGGTTTGGCTTGGCCTTCCTCTGAGGCTGAGAGTGTGTGACATGCCAGAGGTCACCGAGGTTTCCAATGGCTGAGCGGAGATATGAACCCCAGCCTCCAATGCTCAAACCACTATACCACACTGCTGCTTTTCTGACTGAAACAATTAGGTTTTTATATAAAACAGGGCATTCGTTGCCCCCCTTTTCATCACAATTTGTATCTGGGGGAGGGGGTCTCAGAGTTCTTTTGTGTTTTAGTTCCTTAATATAGTTAGAATTTGCTTTTTAGTAACTTTCTTTGCCACTTTTAGCTCAGATTCATCTAGTTTCAGTTATACATGTGCATTGTTTATGTATAATTTCTTTTTTTTTCCTGTAGTCTTTTCCTAGAATCAATAAACATGAAATCCTAGAAGGCTTGGCCTCTTTTATTTGTGACCTAGCTTGTTTATTTGTACTAAAATAATTAAATCTTAAACGGGCTTTGGGCTTTTTGACTAGGCCTCCCGCTGTTGCCCGGAGCAACAGCACTCTTCCGCTTCCCTGCTCCTCGCCCCGGAAGTACTTCTGCGTGGCGCTCTCTCCACCGCCCTCTCGCTCCTCCCCTCCCTCCACTTCCGCTTGGGCCGGAGCCAAGAGAGGACGAAGCGGCCAAGGGAGGAGCCTGCGGAGGCTCCGAGACATCGGCCCCCGGTAGGAAGGGCCGAGGCGGCTCCTTGGGGTCCCTTGCCGAGGGAGGGAGGGACCCCCACACTGTCCTTCCTTGCAGGGCTGGGAGGCAGTAGGACGTCTCCCCCATTAATTGTCATTTGGACTCCTCTGCTTGCCTGACTTTGGGGGGAGAGAGAGGGCAGGCCCCCTCCTTTCTGCACCCCCACTTTTCTGCACCCCTCCCACCTTTCTGCTGCCCCCCTTTTCTGCTCCCTATCTTTTTTGCTCCCCCCACCCTACCTACCTCCTACTGCCCCCCAGCCTTGCAAGGAAGGACTGTGGGGGTCCCTCCCTCCCTCCCTCGGCAAGGGGACTGGGGGGTGCCCTTTTGGCCAGGGACCCCTAAAAGACCTCTCGTGGTGCCCCCACTTTCTATTTCCCCCACGTTTCTGCTCCCTACTTTTTTACTCCCTCACCTTTCTACTCCCTACCTTTTTGCTTTCCCCACTGTCTGCCCCCATCACTATGCTCCCCCACTTATCTATCTGCTCACCCCCCCACACACACCTTTGGGGTAGAAGAGCAACCAGAATCCCTGACAGCTTAGCTTTCTAGGAGCAAGGAGTAGGAAAATTCCCCCTCACTCGCATACTTGGGTGCATAGGAAGCACCCCACTCTTCGTTCCTGCTTGTCTTTTTGGGGGTGGGGGAATAGAAGATATCCCCCCTCAATTGTTATCTTTGCCTTTGGGGAGAGAGGGAAGCTCCCCTACTTTCTGCATCCCCCTTTCTGCCCCCCTCACCTTTGGAGAAAAGAGCTGCCAGAATAGCTTTCTGGGGGAAGGCAGGAGGAGAATCCCACTCCCCCAGTTGTTTACCTGTCTGATGAAAAGAGCAGTAAGATCCTTGATAGCTTAGCTTTCTAGAGGAAGGGAGTAGGAACCCCCTGTCACTTACCTGTCTGATAAGTGTGTGGGAAACCCCCATCTGCTTGTGTTTTTTGGGGTGGGGGGAATTAGAAATCTCCCCTCCCATTTTTACGTTTATGGGGATCCTGACCACTTGCTTAGCTTCCGGGAGAAGGAAGGGCATTAGGACCTCCCACCATCTTTGCTTGCCTGTTTCTTTTGGGGAGAGGGGGAATGTTTGGAAGCACTGCTGCCCCCCCCAATCTGTTTTTTTTAGGGGCTGTGTAATAGCACCAGGACCTCCCCACCACCTGTAACCTTAAGATAATGTGACGTGCCAATGTTGTTATTGTTACTGTATTGTTGTGTTTATAATTGTATTATCAATAGTTTGGACTAAAATCAACAAATTGGTGTATCTAACTATCTCTTTAGGACAGGAGGCTGTGGGAAACCTCTCCTGCATGTTTCGGTGGCATCCCCAATTTTCTTCTTGTCCTTTGGGGTAGTAGGAAATCTCCTCCCCTTTTGGAGGATGAGGATTGTTATTGTTGTTGTGTGCCTTTAAGTCCTCTGACTGGACAGGGTTTTCTGGGGCTGAGAGAGTGTGATGCCCCCAAGGTCACCCACTGGCTTTCCATGGTTGAGCAAAGGGGAGCTGAACCCTAGGTTCCAGGGTCATAGTAGTCTAATACTCAAACTACTGCACCAGGCTGGCTCACACTTGCTGCCTTTATACACAGCTGGAAGGTAATTTTATACAGTTTTCTAAATAATTTATATTAACAATTTGATAACCATGTCAAGGAATGACCATTGTCGGTAATACCTTGGGACAAATTGCAGTGCTTTGAACCTTGGACTATAATCCTCGAGACCAGGGTTTGATTTCCTGCTTGGCCGTGGAAACTTGCTGGGTGACCTTGGGTGGGTCACACACTCTCAGCCTCCAGACACCCCCGCTTAGGGACGCCGTAAGTCAGAAACAACTTGGAGGCTCACAACAATAAATCATGTCCCTTCTTAACTTTTTCTTCCCCAAGCTAAACCTACCCAGCTCTCTAAGCCTCATAGAGCTTCATGGTTTCCAGGCCTTTTAGCATTTTGGTTGGACATGTCCCTGCTTCTCCATATCCTTCTTGAATTGTTGGACTACAACTTCTCAATTTGTTGGACTGCTGCAAATTGGGAAGGTGCCAGGTTGGGGAAGAGGAACTTAGAAATAAGACTTAAATTCTCCCCTGCCCTTTGTGTTTGGGACAGCTGGACAGATTGAGGAGAGGGATCCATTTTCTAACCTCATAAATCATTAGGAAGTACAAGTGGATGGAACTCAATCAAAGTGAAAAGCTGGGTAGTTGCTTACAGCGTCTGGTAGTTAACTTTATTTATCCCCTCTGAGGATCAGCTTACGTCTAGTTCCCCTTCTAACCAGGGAGCTTACGGGGTCACACAGCTGCTTAAGGAGGATGGTCAAAGAAAGCTGTGTTGTCCTAGATCTTCCAGGTGACCTCTAAATCTTTCAGGTGCTTCCTCCAATGTAGGCGTGCCAATAACCAGTCACTTGATCACCAGTGCAGAGCAAGAATCTAGGTGAACAGGCAGCAAAATTTTCTTGTTTCTCCCCTAGGTAAGCAACAAATACAGCTGGCCCTCCACATTTGCAGGTTTGACTTCCACGGACTTGATTACTTGCAAGTTTCTCTAACCCCTGCTTTCCCATCTCAAGTGTTTTTTTTCCCCTCTCGGCAGCTCCAGTTAGGTCATGCAGCCCTTTAAAAAATCTGTTTCTGGTCCTCCACTTCCTCTGCCAGCCACTGCCTGGCAAGTCACACACTCTCAGCTCCAGAAAACCCTGTGACAGGTTTGCCTTAGGGTCAGAAATGAAGGCACACAACAACTACGTAATGGAATTCCATGGCAGATTTGTAAAAATTGCTCATGCTCTCAACAGATGTAACACAACAACTGTATCTCAGTGTTTTGTATTTTAAAAATTGTGAACTTAGAACCCTGCTTGTTTCTGGGGCTGTTGATCTTTTCTTCAGCTTCTGGTTTTCACAGATGGACTTTGACTCCTCATGTAGGTCTTCCACCTCATAGTTTCCTGCTTTGCAGCTGTGTTTTAGTAAAATAATAGCTGGATCAGAAGTCAGGAAAGGCGATTGACCTCATTGTGTGTCTGTTTGAATTTGGCTTATTTATCTTTCCCTGGACCTAAGCCACTATCACCCTCATCTTCCCAAAAGCCCTGTCAGGCCTACTGGCAAAAACATTTGGTGATGCTTCCTTCCCTTTCTGAAGTTCAGACGCAAGTGGCGTTGCCTAAGCAGCCAAAACTTCCCCATCCATGTGTGTGAGAGGAGGAATATCAGCAGATCTGAAAGAATCTCAAAGTTTGAAGAAGTACTTTGAGCAAAAGCACAGCCTCAAAAGCAGCTAATGTTAAGGAAATATTAGTTGTGTAAGGGTCTTTACATAAATTCCCTGTAAGAAGAAAAGAAACTCTCACAGGATGTTACATGCTGGGCTAGCTTTCTAACTGCATGGTTTGTCTGTCAGCTTCCTAAGAAGAAAGCATTCAAAAATGTAAATATGAAGAGACCCTGCATGTTTTTCAAATTTCTGACATACATTAGATATACCTTTATAAATTTTAGTCAGTTTCTCTGGCGTCATATACCAACAATAAATCATTTTACGGTTGGCCCTCCATATCTGCAGATTCTGTATCCACAGAATCAACCAAACATGGCTTGAAAATATTTTTTAAGAATCCAAAAAGCAAATTTTTATTTTGCCATTTGATATAAGGGATGGCATTTTACTATAACATTAAACATAATGGGACTTGAGTGCCCACAAATTTTGGAATCCACAGGGGGTTCTGGAACCAAGCCCTAGCAGATGCCAAGGGCCCACTGGGTAAAGATTCTCGTTGAGATCATAAAATAATGTAAATTTCAACTCCTTTGTCCACATATTTTCTCACTGATCCATCTGCATGTTGTAACCAAAGTACTTGGCCTATTTTATCATCCACTTTTTACCTCGTTGTTCTTCTGTTTCTGTTATAATCCACCATCCACTTCGACAGAGGGAAGCAAATGGAGGGTGAGGGTAGGAAGTGAAACTGGATTGCTTTGCTTGTTTTTAGACTTTTAGGAAAGCCTTTTCACCCCCAGTTTTTCCTGGGAAGGAGGACTTCTGCTTTTCTTTTGAACATTTGTTTCCTGTGTTTGAGTTGGGTTCTCTTGAACGACAAAATTGCCACCACATCACACAGGTCACAGTCCCAGTGCCAAGCCTAGCTACCATTTGGACTCGCCCACTTTATGAAACAAACTCCTCCTCAACATGGCCTGCTTCCCTTTGGCACAAAAGCAAGTAGTGCAGAGAAACAGGAGTGGCTTGCAAAATTGCAAATATATAAGGTGGACAAAATGAGTCTCTTCCCCAGGGAGCATACAATCAATACTTTACATTACAATACAATACATTAGTGGGGGACAGTAGTGGGAAGTTTAGGGGGAATGGAATAAAGAGAAGAGCACAGAGAATTAACGTGGGTGAATTCAGTGGTACAGGCTAACTTTTCTGCATACATACCCTGAATATACAACAATGGTTATTGCTCCAGTACAAAGAATAGGTTTGACAGGTCCCCTGCCCTGAGGGGTTTACAAGAAAAGGTAAAGGTAAGAGATGTGGAGAATAGTATGACTTTTTAAATTTTGCTTCAGTTACAAGATGGCTAAGACAGCAAGTCACGGCAGCTCTGGCCAGCAAACCTGATGGTGAAGGATGCTCAGAGCTGCAGTTTAACAAAATTCAGAGGCTCTAGAGATTGTTAGATACCTCCTCCCCATGAGAGTGTCAGCCTTTAACCTTTAACCCAGCCGTTAAAACCTTTTCTGTGACTGACGAGATAGTGAACCATCCGCATTATGTATAGAAATGTTTCGAAATACATGCTATTTGTAAGTTGTTCGCCGCCTCGATCCATATGGAGAGGCGGAATACAAATAAATAATAAATAAAAAATAAAAAAATTAAAAATTAACAATTTATTTTCAGTAGGCCTTTCATTTCAGTGTTATCGGTTACCGGACGCAAGGCTGATAGCAGGATGTTGTTTATGCCCAAGCCATAACGGTTATTCAGCATATTAAGAATTCTCAATACGAGTTGGAAAGTCTTTGTGGATCATTTGTTAAAAAAAAAAATCTGTTCACCTGAACAGAGGGAAACAGGTTTGAACTAAATGCTTTTCCATTGTTGTTGTGTTTCTTCAAGCTATTTCTGACTTATGTGACCCTATCAGGGGGGTTTTGGGGGCTGAGAGAGTATATAATGCACCCAAGGTCACTCTCCATGGCTGAGCAAAGGGGACTTGAACCCCTCTACGGTCGTAATAGTACAACGCTCAAATCACTACTCCACCCTGGCTCTTCTTTCTCATTTCTTTTCCTTTCATAACGCACCAGCTCCATAACACACCAGCCCTGCCCCAGGGAGATCTAAATTTGTCCTTTCTGCTCTCTTCTTTCCTTTGTTGACCCTTCAGGGCTATCTGAATGTTAAAATCTTCTTTTTATTATCCTTCTTAAATTGTCTTCCAGAGGCAGCGCAGCATAGCAGACGCCAAGATGTCGGATTCAAAGTACTTCACCACCACCAAGAAAGGTAACCTCATCCCTAGTCCTTGCTTCTCTTTGTCATTTTACTCCCATGCAGAGCCTTGTTTCCACAGAGGGTTAATATTGTTCCTGGGTTGCTAGAGTTATGGAGAAGGGATGAGCTGCAACACCACCCCCTCTATCTTGAGGTTTGAGCAGGTATAAATAAGGACTCACTTCCCCAAATCTCTGTTATCTCCTTATCTCCTGATTTTTTCCACCTCGCGACAGGGGAGATCTTTGAGCTGAAGGCCGAGCTGAACAGTGACAAGAAAGAGAAGAAGAAGGAAGCTGTGAAAAAGGTGATTGCTTCCATGACGGTGGGCAAAGATGTCAGGTACGTGGCTTTTATGGGATGCTTGACAACCATCCATACCTGAATGACTCTGTGGTGTGTGTGAGGCCTTGTCCCTTTTGTGCAAGCTGTCAGCCTTGCCTCTTAATCTAAGGTGAAGATTAGGGGATTAGGCAGATGTCTCTGAATACAGCCAGTCTCGCCAGGAGAGACGGTTGTAAGCAAAAAAAGCCTTCAGAGAAGTGCTGGAGAATTTATAGCCAGGTATCTCAGGGCTTCCCTTTAAGCATCTTTTGTTGCCTCAGACCACCAAGACTTAGCTCAGGATTTTAAAAACCTGTAGTACATAAAATGTTTGGTTAAAATTGCTCACCAAGGATCTTCAAATTTGGGGAGAGATAAGTAAATGCACACATAAGTAAATGCAGCTTCTGGCCATGTGTGGTAGCAGAAATGTCATAGAATCATAGAAATGTAGAGTTGGAAGAGACCACAGGGGCCATCCAGTCCAACCCCCTGCCATGCAGGAACACCCTCAAAGCACTCCCGACAGATGGCCACTCAGCCTCTGCTTAAAAACCTCCAAGGAAGGAGACTCCACTACACTCCGAGGCAGCATATTCCACTGCTGGACAGCCCTGACTGTCAGGAAGTTCTTCCTGAGGTTCAGGTGGAATCTCCTTTCCTGCAGCTTGAATCCATTGCTCCTTGTCCTGGTCTCTGGAGCAGCAGAAAACAAGCCCTCTCCTTCTTCTACATGGCATCCCTTCAAATATTTAAACATGGCTATCATGTCCCCTCTTAACCTTCTCTTCTGCAAACTAAACATCCCCAGCTCTCTAAGTCTATCCCCATAGGGCATGGTTTCCAGGCCTCTCACCATTTTGGTCACCCTCCTCTGGACTTGCTCCAGCTTGTCAATATCCCTCTTGAATTGGGGTGCCCAGAACTGGACACAGTATTCAAGATGGGGTCTAACCAAAGCAGAGTAGAGTGGTACCAGTACCTCCCTCGATCTAGACACCAGACTCCTATTGATGCAGCCAAGAATTGCATTGGCTTTCTTGGCTGCCGCATCACACTGCTGACTCATGTTCAGCTTGTGGTCTGTGAAGACTCCTAGATCCCTTTCACACGTACTGCTATCCAGCCACGTGTCCCCCATCCTATGTTTCTGTATTCCATTTTTTCTACCTAAGTGTAGGACCTTACACTTCTCTCTGTTGAATTTCATTTTGTTAGCCTCGGCCCAGCTCTCCGATCTATCTAGGTCATTTTGAATTTTGATCCTGTCCTCTGGTGTATTAGCAACCCCTCCCAATTTGGTATCATCTGCAAATTTGATGAGCATACCCTCTATTCCTTCATCCAAGTCATTGATAAAAATGTTGAACAGCACTGGGCCTAGGACAGAACCCTGTGGCACCCCCCACTAGTCACTTCTCTCCAGGATGAAAAGCAGCCATTCGTGATCACCCTTTGGGTTCGGTCGGTCAACCAATTACAAATCCAACTAACGGTAGCCCTGTCCAGCCCACATTTTACCAGCTTCCTTGCAAGAATGTCATGGGGAACTTTGTCAAAGGCCTTCCTGAAATCGAGATATGCTACATCCACAGCATTCCCTTCATCTATCAAGCTAGTAACTCTATCCTGAAAAGAGATAAGATTAGTCTGGCATGACTTATTTTTGGGAAATCCATGTTGACCTCTCGTGATTACCGCGTTGCTTAATAAGTGATTAGAAACTGAATGCTTAATGATGTGCTCCAGGATCTTTCCGGATACTGATGTCAGACTGACTGGGCGATAATTGTTTGGGTCCTCTTTTTTTCCCTTCTTGAAGATGGGGACAGCATTTGCTCTCTTCCAGTCTGCTGGAACTTCTCCTGTCCTCCAAGATTTCTCAAAGATTATAGCAAGCGGTTCCGAAATGACCTCTGCCAGCTCTTTTAATCTCCTAGGATGCAATTCATCTGGCCCTGGAGACTTGAATTCATCCAGTGTGGCCAGGTATTCCTGTGCCACCTCTCCACCTATTATGTGCCTCACTTCCCCTGCTTCCTCCCCTGCTCCCCAACTGCCAGATTGAGTGCTAGTATCCTTCTGGGAAAAAACTGAAGCAAAGAAGGTGTTAAGTAGTTCTGCCTTTTCTCTTCCCCCTGTGAGTAATTCGCTATCTTCCCTGCACAGCGACCCTATCGTCTCCTTCTTTTTCCTTTTGCTGCGGACATATTTAAAAAAGCCCTTTTTATTGTTTTTAATGTCTCTGGCCAGCCTAAGTTCGTTCTGTGCGTTAGCCTTTCTGACTTCCTCCCTAAGTCTCCTGGCAACTTGCTTAAATTCTTCTTTGGTGGTTTCCCCCTTCTTCCATTTCCTATACATGCTTCTCGTAACTCTTAGCTCAGCTGAGAGTTCTTTAGTCAACCATTCTGGTTTCTTCAGATGCCTTCCATTTTTCCTCCTTATTGCCACCGTTTTAGACTGTGCCTTCAGTATCCCCTTTTTAAGGAACTCCCATGCCTCCTGAACTCCTTTCCCTCTCACTATTCCTGACCACGGAATACCAGCCAGCAGCTCCCTAAGTTTACAGAAGTCCCCTTTTTTAAAATCTAAGATGAGTGTCTGGCTACCCTTATCTTCTCCTTCCCACTGAATGCCAAATTCCAACAGGGCACGGTCACTCCCCCCTAAAGATCCAACCACTTCTACCTCATTCACAAGGTCATCCCTGTTGGTCAGGATCAGATCTAGAATATTTGATCCCCTTGTGGCCTCTTCCCCCTTCTGGACCATGAAGTTGTCTGCAAGACAAGCAAGAAACTTGCTGGACCTTGCTGTCTTGGCAGAGTTTGGCAGCCAGCATATGTCCGGGTAATTGAAATCTCCTATTATTACTGTATCCCTCCTCTTTGAATGTGCAGTCATTTGGTTGAGGAAGGCGTGATCCAAGTCCTCAGCCTGGGTTGGAGGTCTGTAGTAAACCCCCACCAGAATATCCTGCTGCCTTAATTCTTACCCAGATGCTCTCAATCTGGCTTTCTGGGTTTAAGTCCTGGATCTCTTCACAGGTGGAAACATCCTTGACATACAAGGCTACTCCTCCTCCTTTCTTGTTTGGTCTCTTTTTACAGAACAGGCTATACCCCTCTATTCCTATATTCCAATCATGAGACTCATCCCACCAGGTCTCAGTGATGCCTATCAAATCGTATTTATTTTGTTGTGCTAGGAGTACAAGCTCATCCTGCTTGTTCCCATACTCCTTGCATTAGTGTAGAGACAATTAAGTCCCTGGGCCCTTCCTGCAAGTCCTGTACTATTGTTTCTACTCCTCCCGCCATTGGCCACTTGTACTACTTGTCCAGTATCATTTGAGCCTTTTCCCCCTGCGCTCTCTGAGTCCTTGCCCTGAATAATATTGTCTCCCTCCCCAGTGGAACTTAGTGTAAAGACCTCTTAATCCTCCTTATGAGACTGTTTGCAAAAACATTCCTGCCCAGTTTTGTGAGGTGCAGCCCATTCCTCGCCAGAAGCCCATGTTCATGGAAATTCAGGTCGTGTCCAAAAGCCCAAACCGTTGCCAGCGGCACCACGTGCGGAGCCAGTTGTTGACCTCTGCTATTGCCCTTTCCCTACGTGGACCATATCCTTGAACAGGGAGGAGAGACGAAATGACCACCTGCGCACCAGGGTCCTTAAGCTTGGTCCCCATAAGCTCGTAGTCCTTTGCGATGTGGGAAAGGCTGCTCCTCGCAGTGTCATTGGTTCCGACATGAACCAAAATGAGGGGCTTCTGGTCAGTGGGTTTGACCAGCCTGGTTAGCCTCTCTGTTATGTGGTTGATCCTGGCCCCAGGAAGACAGCAGACCTCTCGATTGAGCTTGTCCGGTTTGCAAATTGCCGTTTCGGTTCCTCTGAGCAAAGAGTCCCCAACAACCAGAACTCGCCTCCTCTGAGACTTGTCCTGGGCTCCTCGGCGAACCTGTTGTACTAGGACTGCCTGGGCATTGTGTTGAGGCTGGGAGGGTTGATCTAGTTCCTGTTGCCGAAGTTGGATTCCTTCTTGTTGACATTCTGTTCCCTGCGCGTGGTGCTCCTCATTGTTTGTAAGGCCAAGTACTTTGAAGCGATTGTGTATGCTAAGAGTCTCTGTTACCTTCCTGGTGCTTTTACTCCTCCGTGTGACATTCGCCCAAGCCTCCGTTTCCTGGCATCGTGTGCTGACATCCTAATCTGGCAGGTCCTCTGTGCATTCGGTCTTCTGGTAGGTCTTCTCTGCCCTATCCAGAAACTCCTCCCCTTCCCTAATAAGATGGAGATCAGAAATTCGTGCCTCCAGCTGGCGAACCTTCTCCTCCAAGAAGGTGACCAGCTTGCACTTAGTGCAGGTGTACCCAATAACCTCTTGTGGCAAGAAAAGGAACATGCCACAAGTGTTACAGGTGACTGCGGCAGCTCCCTCCCCTTCCATCCTTGAAACTACAGAGAGTAGTACAGGATGAAGCTCTAGAATGAAAAACTGGGTTTTCTTTCTGAAATTCAACTGTGTAAGCTATGTCAGCTGTATTGATTGCCAAGGGTTAATCTTGGAGGACTGAAGTAAAGGACCTCAAATGCGCGCCGAAGGCGCTTGCTGCTGGGAGCTCCTAGTAAGGCTCCTCCCTGCTAGCTGACTCCTTCCCCTTGTTAGTCAGACCGTGTGCTCACACAGCCAGCACAATAGCAAGCAAGCAAACAATAGCTAGCAAACAAACAGCAAAACAAGCATAGCCCCAGAAGCCTGTAAACACACCTGGTCCAGGATGTCTTCACAGACCAGCTCTCCTCTGCTCTCTCCTCTGGGAAATGAGCTAGAGGGCTGCTGGGTGCTCCTAAAAAGGCTCCTCCCCGCTAGCTGACTCCTCGCCCTTGTTAGTCAGACCATGAGATCAGGCAGAGCCCACGGCCAGCACAATAGCAAGCAAACAGCAAAACAAGCCACTTGGTGTCATTCAGCTTGCATATTCTTGCCATGCACAGTACTGAGTATAGTTCTCTGTGATGATACAGTTATTTTCATGACTTCTGAGTCGTTTGAGATATTGTCATAAAACTTTGTGCAAATGAGTTGATGTTATCACCATGTACAGAAGTAGTAAGTGAGGAGTACATTTTTTGCTATCAGTTATTTTCATAACTTTTGAATTATTTGAGATATTGTAATTAAACTTTGTATGGGTGATGTCTGCCACTGGCAAAAGGCACTCACTCTTTGAAATCAATGTGTGAACGTTGTTCTGTTTGTCCATCTATCTGTCCTTCTGTCCCTCCCTCCCTCTCTCCCTCCATCCCTCTTATTTTAATTGTAAAATCTCCTAACATTTCTGCATTTCTTTGTGGACCCCCTTTAAGGACATTGGGGAGGGGTCCATGGCTAAGAACTGTTGCCTTACACCAATTGCCTCTTGCCTTCCAGCGCCCTCTTCCCAGATGTTGTGAACTGCATGCAGACAGACAACCTGGAACTGAAGAAGCTGGTTTACTTGTACCTGATGAACTATGCTAAGAGCCAGCCGGATATGGCCATCATGGCTGTGAATACATTTGTCAAGGTGAGACACTGGTGCCACTTAAAAGCACACTGAGGTGACCAATGGAGAAAGACTAACCTCTGACTTGCTTCTTGAATGTCCCATAGGACTGTGAGGATCCAAACCCTCTCATCCGGGCCCTGGCTGTGCGTACAATGGGGTGCATCCGGGTGGATAAGATAACAGAGTATCTTTGTGAACCGTTAAGGAAATGTCTGAAGGATGAAGATCCCTACGTTCGCAAGACAGCAGCTGTTTGTGTCGCCAAACTTCACGACATCAATGCGCAGCTGGTGGAAGACCAAGGATTTCTGGATACCTTAAAGGACCTCATCTCTGACTCTAACCCAATGGTGATTATACTCTTGCTGTCTTCAGGCTGCCTCTTCTCCCAGCTGAGCCTCTGTTGCAGGTTTGGGGAATTGGAAGTATTTCCCTGTATTTATAGAGAGAGGGTGGTTCCGATATTCCTCCACATTCATAGGTTTGACTTTAATGGATTTGATTATTTTGGAGTTTCTCCAACCCCTCTCCCCACCACTTCAAGTGCTTCTCTTCTGTAAGAACTTTCCATCTTGCTGGCTCCGGTCAGGCTGTGTAGCCCTTTAAAAACCCCTTGTGATAGGTTCACAATAACTTTGAAATGGCTTTAAAGTGCACAATAACACAAGAAGGGCACGAAATAGTGGAAATGGGGCTGGTGGCTTCTGGAAGCTTTTGTTTTTCTAAAAGGGGGGGATATTGGAAGACTCATTAAAGTCCAACTGGGCTACACACAGGCAGCAAGATTCTCACCCCATTATGTGCTGTCCCTAATGTGTTTCCCATTGACAAGTGGTTTTCTCAAACAACCTTGCCCTTTGGTTCTGCTGAGTGCACAAACTCACCAGTTGGCTTTTTGTTCACCCTGGTAAGAGCTGCTAAAATCTGGTTCTGAGAGACCTAATACTAACACCAAATGGTTGACAGACTGTCCATCTGGCCTTGACCCAGATGTCATCTGTGGAATGAAAAGAGTAGGCCGAATGACAGAGAAGCACCTAACCCAGGTGCGTGTCCATTTTCGCCTTCTGCATTTTTAAAAGGCCTATAATGGGAGAGCCATCTGCCTTTTTGGCAGACAGTGCAAGGTTAATTTTTAATGGAAGCCAATGGACATCTAAAACTCCTGGGGCATGCAGGTTGCTGAGAGAATTTCAGTCTTTCTCAGTGCAAGAAGTTAAAAGAAGAAACCAGGTCTCTTTTGAACTCTTACGACCTGGACCTGTAGCTCAGCGTTAGAGCCACTGCTTTGAATACAGAATATGTCAAATTCAGTCCCAGAGGTCTCCAGGTTGAGCTGGAGAAAGCCCCTGCCTGAAACATGAGGAAGCACATGGCTCAGCAGTGCTACAGGCAAGAAGGAGCTTGGGATTATTATTGAGCATAAATTGAACATGAGCCAGGAGAACAACACCTATGAGGAGAGGTTGAAAGAGGTCGGCTTGTTCAGCTTGCTGAAGAAAAAACTTGACGGGTGACATGATTGGACTTTTCAAATACCTCAAGAGCTGCAACAATTTTAGATGGAATCTCTTTTCCTCCTGGAGTTTAAAGCAATTATTTCATGACCCAGTCTCTAGAGCTGTAGAAAACAAGAAAAATATTTGACATTGCAAATATTTAAACATTGGCTGTCCTATCCTTTCTTAACCACCTCTTCTCCAAACTAAACATACGCTAAGATGCTCCTCATGGGGCTTCATGGTTTCCAGCCCTCCTCTGGACACCTTTCAGCTTGTCCCTATGCTTCCTGAAATGTGGTGCCCAGAAATGGACACAGAGGCAGTTAGCTTTTTCTTTTGGCTAGATCAAGGCTAGTCCAGAGACCCTGGAGGGAAATGGTTGAGGGTCTCATGCAATCTGAGTGTCTCATGTTGCTCAACCTTTTTCTCCCAAGTTGGTTCTTCTCCTGATCTTTTCTCCCCTTTGTCAGGTGGTGGCGAACGCAGTCGCAGCCCTGTCAGAGATAGCAGAGTCTCACCCCAGCAGCAACCTCCTCGACTTGAACCCTCAGTCGATCAACAAGCTGCTGACGGCCCTCAACGAGTGTACAGAGTGGGGACAAATCTTCATTCTGGACTGCTTGGCCAACTACATGCCCAAGGATGACCGGGAGGCTCAGAGGTGAGGATTTAACTTGTACCACATGTGTTAACCCCTTCTTTCCCGGCCTTCATGTTTATACAGGTTGAGCATATCTAATCCTAATAATGATTTAAAGTCATACTTACAGCAGCAGATGTCCTCTGGGAGCTGAGTGAACTTGCTTTCTGTGCATCAGTGTACCAGCGCACAAGAGAATGATATCAAGCTGGGGAAAGGGATGCCACTTGATATCAGGACTAGCTTCAACTGACATGACCCATGGCTGCCGGTGGAGTCTGCTGCCCAGAGTGTGATGGAATCCCTCAACTTGAGGTGTATTAAGCAGAGGCTGGATGTCTGTTGGAATGCTTTGTTTTCCTGCATGCACAGGTTTTATACAAGTCTGACCAAAATTCAAATTTTCTATGAATCTGAAACTTTTAAAGTCAGGAATGACTTATACAGCCATGGATTGTCCTTTGGGGGGGCCCTGAAACAGTGACACATTTGCTTTCTGATGGGTCAGTGTACACAAACTTTGTTTCATGCGCAAGATTATTTTAAAAAATCTATATAAAAGTTACTTGGGTTTGTTTAAGGGCAGCATGAGACCAGCTTGATATACAGAGACTAGGGTTCAATTGACATGGAAACCCATTGGCTCCCCTTTGGTGAAGTCACACTCTCAGCCCCAGAAAATCCAGTGGTAGGTTTGCCTTAGAGTCACCATAACAACTTGAAGGCACACAACAACAAAGTGTATTACAGTTTGTTAGAGCGGCCTTGAGTCCCATGTGGGAGAAATGCAGAACATAAATCATACAAATAAATAAAAATAAATGTATTAAGTTCTCTTTGGTAATTATTCTAATTCGTAAACAGACAAAGAGACATATGTTTATCCCTTTCCTCTGAACTGGAGGAATGTGTATATATTTTTTCTTCTCATTCTCTATCCTGGTGTTTTGGCCAGTGCCTGATGTTTAAGCCCTTCTCCTCTTTCCCTCTGTCTGTCAGCATCTGTGAGCGGGTGACCCCGCGGCTGTCCCATGCCAACTCTGCCGTGGTTCTTTCGGCCGTGAAAGTGTTGATGAAGTTCATGGAGATGCTCTCGAAGGATCTGGATTATTATGGCACCTTGCTCAAGAAGCTGGCTCCTCCACTGGTTACCCTGCTATCGGCAGAGCCTGAGCTCCAATACGTGGCGCTCCGGAACATAAATCTTATTGTTCAGAAAAGGTGATGTATCATCATCGTCATGCAAAGGCAGGGAGTGCCCAAAATTGCCTCCCTTGAAACCACTCAAAGCCTCCAAACCCCTGAATCACAAGTGCTCTGACATCTTCCCCCTTTTTCCAGACCTGAAATCCTCAAGCATGAGATGAAAGTCTTCTTTGTGAAGTACAACGACCCGATCTATGTGAAACTGGAAAAACTGGATGTCATGATCCGACTGGCCTCCCAAGCCAATATTGCCCAGGTATAAATGCTCAGAGGAGCTAAAAGTATCTTCTATTTATACAGTCAGCCGTCTGTATCCACAGGTTCTGCATTCATGAATTGAACCAATCATGGCTTAAAAATTAAAATTTCCAAAAAGCAAGCCCTGGTTTTGCTGAGACGGCTACTAATAGGATGCATGAGATTTCATCACGCTACTCAGAATGACAGGCAATTTAAAACTTACAGATTTAAAACTTCTGAATTATTTATTTCTGCAGTTTTCCATTTAACATTTCCAGACCTAGTTGACTGCAGGTATCTGAAACTGTGGATGGGGGGGGAGGACTATACACACCACCCTGTTTCACCTGTATTTCTATAACTTCTCTGTTCTTCTCCCTCCTATGACAGGTGCTTGCTGAGTTGAAGGAATATGCCACAGAAGTAGATGTGGACTTTGTGAGGAAAGCTGTGCGGGCCATCGGCCGATGTGCCATAAAGGTTGAGGTGAGTGTGCTAGAATCTCTAAGGTTTGTGTAGTCCAGTGGGAAAACACAGCAAAAACATCCCTGAAACATGGCCATTCCATCTTCCGCTAAAGAGAGCCTACCACCTACAAACCTGAATAAAACAAACCAGATGTGGTGTCTTGCTGTGTCTTGTTTCAGCTGTACTATATAGCCCACAAGGAGTGAAAATGCCTTGTCCAGGAGTGGAAATTGACACTTGGGCTTAAGTTTTTTCCACCAAGAGGAGCCTGAGGGCCACACAGGGAGGAAATGTCACAAAACCCGAGGCTTGTCTTTGTTGGAAGATGAAGGAAAAGGTAGCACAAAGATAAATAAAAGATTTCAGAGAGATAGGGAAAATCTGGCACAGAGAGAGAAACGGATTAAAGAGAGGTAGGGAAAAGTTGGCACAGAGATAAGAGAATAGATTTCAGTGAGAGAAGAAAAAGCTGACAAGAAGATAGGAAACAGATTTCAGAGAGATAGGAACAGATGGAGTAGAGAGCAAAAGACTTGCCTATGGTTTTGGGGAGCTGTGAATTATTCAGAAGTCCAAGGGTTAACGTGTTATTCTCTGTGTCTTAATCAACTTCCACTTGTTCTTTCTTTTAACTGTCTCTGGCTGTCTCTATCAAGCCTGATAAAAGAGTCAGCTCACGTGTACCACAACAATCCCACAAAACAACATGGCCACTGGTCCACAATAAAGGGGTCACCTTGAGGCCCGAGTACCCAACCCAGGAAGGGATTAAAAAGGGAAGAGGGCAAAGGGAAAGGCAGGAACCCAGGGTTGGAACTGTGGGGCCCACCTGGCAAGGGGGTCGTTACACCCACCAATTGTCCTTCAGCCCTGTGTGCAATAAGGCTGTGTGTGTCTTTGACATGCTTCCAGCAGTTCTGTGGCAGCCAGGAAGTTCCTCGCCTTCCTCTTGCTGTGAGATAGCGTTGCTGCTCTCTACCTTCAGCTAATATCTGTAGCATTCCTGAGACTCTTGGCTGAACCCAACTCTTCTTTCTCTCTCAATCTGCTGTCTTCTCCTTCCTGCCCAGCAATCAGCGGAGCGCTGTGTGAGCACACTCCTTGACCTCATCCAAACCAAGGTCAACTACGTCGTCCAGGAAGCAATTGTTGTCATCAAGGACATTTTCCGCAAGTACCCCAACAAGTACGGGAACCAGGTTTTGCTGAATTGTGTTCTTCTGTTTCTGTGCCGTGGGATCCTAGAAGCTGCCAGTTCTCACCAGGGGCTTTAAACAAACTGTCTTTCATCATGCTCTGTGACCTAAAGGTTGTGTTTTTCTTTTCTCTTTTTTTTTCATAAAATGTCACAATCCGAAAAAGGCATATCCCAACAATTAGCTTAAATCTGAGGCTTGGAGTTTAGGAATAAAGCTCCCAGTCTTTCTACATGTAAAGCCACTCCTGGTTAACCCAAACCATAGAATCAAAGAGTTGGAAGATACAAAAACCAAGTTGTGTGCCTCCAAGTTGTGTGCCTTTAAGTTGTTTCCAACTTATGGCAGCCCCTAAGGTGAACCTGTCATAAGGTTTTCTGGGGGCCAAGAGTGTGTAATGCACCCAAGGTCACCCAGTGGGTTTCCGTGGCCGAGGAAAGGGGAATCAAGCCCTGGTCTTTATGCTGGTTCTCTACTAGTAACCGTAGCCACAGATTACTTCATTGTTAGATTGCTTGTCACTTAAAAAAATCCATAAATGGTTTCCAGTCTTTAAAAAAAACCATTTTTTGGATGAGCAATATAAACCTTAGAGCAGAAACTTTTCAAACTCCTACAAGTCCACCACATAAGAAAAAAAGGGAGCCCTCCTTTTCTTGACAACCCCAGCCTGGGTTGAACATCCCAACACCTGATTGAATCTGTCTATCGTGCAGGTACGAAAGTGTGATTGCTACGCTGTGTGAGAACCTGGACTCCCTTGATGAACCCGAGGCCAGAGCTGCTATGATTTGGATCGTGGGGGAGTATGCGGAGCGCATCGACAATGCAGACGAGCTTCTGGAGAGCTTCCTGGAGGGATTCCATGATGAAAGTACCCAGGTGAGAGTCTTACAGCTACAACTTTGGAGCACAGCCGTCTTTTTCGGACTTATTGTGTCATCAGGTGGTGTGCCTAGCTGCCCTCTTTTTATGCCAGGGACTTTATGAAACACACAGAAACAAGCCAGGGTCCTTCAATCTCAGACTTTCTCACCTCATCTGTAGGTGCAGCTGCAGTTGCTGACGGCCATTGTGAAACTCTTCTTGAAGAAACCCACTGAGACCCAAGAACTGGTCCAGCAGGTTCTGAGTTTGGCTACACAGGTATGTAAGAGAGAGAGACCTGGCTGCCTTGTTTATGGATGAATTTGATGTCTGTAGCCCGTGGCACTTCAAACAGGGCTCTCCTCTCCCCCTAAAACCCTGTGAGATAGACCAACAACTTCACCATTACACAGCACTGGATTTTGTGGGTTTGTACCTTCAAGTGACCTGATGACTTACGGCAACCCCATGGATCTTGTTCTTTCTTTTTGGCCTTGGATTAAACTCTTTAAGGTTAACCATCTTCTTGCTTCTCAAATGCCCTGTGACAGTTCCCCCATAATTCTCCGATGCTCCTCTTCCATGCTCAGGATTCAGACAACCCTGACCTGAGGGACCGCGGCTACATCTATTGGCGCTTGCTCTCGACCGACCCCGTGGCGGCCAAGGAAGTCGTTCTGGCGGAGAAGCCGCTCATCTCAGAGGAGACGGACCTCATTGAACCCACACTGCTGGACGAGCTGATCTGCTACATTGGCACGCTGGCCTCGGTCTACCACAAGCCCCCAGCGCCTTTGTCGAGGGCAGCAGAGGCATCGTCCACAAAAGCCTCCCTCCACGGACAGGCTCGTGAGTTCTCCAGAGAGTTGCGGGGAAACACTATTCACTTATTAGCGAGTTCTTAAAATGGTTTCTTGAGTGTGGCCAAGATACCAGTCCACCCCTGTTTCCCAGGTAGAATCATGGAGCTGAAATGGGGCCCTGAATCAGGTTGGGAAGGAGTCACACCGAAATGTGCGCACAGAGTGGAGTTGGGCATGCCCCCATTTCACCTTCCTTTCTTTTCTCTTTCCCTGTGTAAACTCAGAAGTGAAAGTGCTGAGAGCCCCGATTTGGCTCCAGCGGGAGCTCCGCCATCCGAGCAGCCAGCAGTCATCCCCACACAAGGGGACCTCTTGGGCGACTTGCTGAACCTTGACCTGGGAACCCCAGTGGGTGCTCCACCCGTTCCCACCTCTTCTGTACAGATGGGGGCAGTGGATCTCCTTGGCGGAGGATTGGACAGCCTGGTAAGTCCGTTGTGTATGTGTGAGTTCTGCAACACGTACACACAAGCCTTTCCCTCTAGACAGGGACCTCCAATTTTGAGAAATGGTACTTTTGTTCCTTTAATATTTAGAACAAAAAAAAGACTCAAAAGTTTCTTCCAGTGTTAATAGAATTACCTATTGGGTTCCAATCAGAGCCCTCTGAACAAATCTTGCCAAAAAAAAAAAGCAACATGTGATAGGTTCACCATAAGTCAGAAACAACTCGCTTTATGAATGTCTTGCTGCCCCTGTGGCTTATTTGTGCGCATCTTATGCTGTCTCTGTGTGTGTTAAGACAATCTAAAAATACAACGTGGCAAGTGGGTAGGGAGAGGTATTTTTGACACAGCAAATCTGCTAACAGGTTTTACAAGTTTTCTTCTGAAGGGTGCACAGAATCAGGGCCATGGATTGGCGTGGCCTCGGGGACACAGTCTTAGGGCAGTCTTGGCAGGTGAAAACTTGGTTGATAACAGCCTAAGCTGCTTAGAATTGACGTCCCGTTTCGTAGCATAGAATAGACAGAAAAAAGAACAGATATCTTTTGGGTTACTGTCTCTGTACTTGTACTACAGCGGCTAGCATCTATTTGTGTTGTAGTCTGAGTGACTAACTCTCTCTCTCTCTCTCTTATCCCTCCCTTTCTGGTCTGTATGTGTCTCTTTCTCGTCTCTTTCTTTGCTTGTGGCTGGTTCTTCTCTCCACCTTGCCTGCTTCTGCTTCGAGATGGGGGACGAATCTGAAGGGGTATGGTTTAGCTCTCTTTCTAGCTTTCAACATTGTCCTGTGCTGTCCGTGAGCCCCCCTGTCCACCGTTCCCCTCCTTACACCTCAGTAAGAAATATAGCAAGCTGGCAAGTGCCTGTATTTCCTTGATGCCCCCCCCCATCATAGTGGAGACCGATGTTCCTCAAAATGATACCTCTTGTTCCTTCCTTCTCCGCTCAATAACCCTGACCTCCTGTAGACCCCGTTTTGCCATCAGTGGTTTTTCCAGCTTCATACCAACCTACTCTCTCTTCTCTCCCACAGATGGGAGGTCCCAGCTTCACTGCGCCCAGTGCCGTCATGCCCTCCAATTTGGGGGCACCCCTTGGTGGGGGCTTGGGAGACCTCTTCGACTTGGCTGGAGGCGTGGGCAACTTGTCCGGGTCCTATGTAGCTCCCAAAACGGTGAGTAGTGTCCTCCCTTTCCAGGAGAATTGCTGACTAGGTACCTGGAGGCTGTCCCTTTCCAGAGCTGAACTTTCTGTGTCAGGAGTCCTCCATGTTTGTTGTTTTAGGATAGCAGTAGCCTGGGGAAATAGTGATAGTAGGCTGTTAACTTTCCCAGGTGCCAACCATTCCTTCCGGCTGGAATTTCAAAGGAACCATTTGGCATGATGACGTTCGTCCTTTTACAACTATCTCAGGAGAAACTTGCTGTTTAAGTGTAAGGCGGGGGGAAAGCATTCCATTCTCGAGCTTTAACGTCTGATAGACAGTATCATTCACTATGTTTCAATAAATCTTCTACTAAAGTTTATTGCTACGTTTGAGGGTGAATCTGTTCCTGACAGAAAGCTCGAGAATCTTTTTTTTTCCTAAAATGCATCAAGTAGTGGATCAGTTAATTACTGAAGAAGAACGAGGATCTGCAGAATCTGATGGAACTGCAGAGACCGAAGCGTCCATGGATACCAAGGCAAATTTACCGCTGAGCGAGGCTATGAAAACCCCCACAAGCGGCCAAACCTGGGTCTGGGGAGAGAAGCCGCTTATGTCGGTAAGACAACGCAGAAGGGCTGCTAGATGGGACACATCAGCCAAAGACCTTTCCTTTCTGGCGGAAATGGCACGAATGGAAACAGAACTGGAGAGAAAAGATGAGGAGATACTCGAACTCAAGACCATGTTACGTGAGATGAGCATCCGTCCCTCGCAGACATTGAGAACACCAGCACGTGAACCACGAGCGGCTGTGCCAGCGGCAGGCACCCCTGGTCCGCCCCAGCAACCAGCAGGGCAAGCTCCAGCGCCACCGCTACTCAGAAACGTGGGAGACCTGAAAGCGTCCTTCAACGGGAAGGGTGAGAAACTCTCTTTCTTTATGACTATGGCAAATAATTTCATGGTCGATCATGGCCACCTCTTTCGGGATGATGCAGCCCGAATTAGATACCTCAGCCAGAGAATGAAAGGACTGGCAGCTGACTGGGTAGCGAACCTATATGACACCCGCGCCCCCGAAACCGTAAAATCTGCAGCTCTTCATGAACCATTTGCGTGAACGGTTTGAAGACCCCCATCTACTAGAAAAAACTAAATATCAACTAAAACAAATGAAACAAGGCAGGAACGACGTGGGAACATATTCGCGTGAATTTAGAAACCTGGCCACCAAAGTGCAGTGGAATGATGAGATTCTTATCGAGTTATACAAAGATGGACTAGATCCTGATATCTTACACGGGTGCCTAATGCAGGCCAACCCACAAACCCTGCTAGGTTGGATCAGACTAGCTACTGAAGTGGAGGGTATAACCCACACTGTTCAGTTGAACCGACAACGACAAGACTTAACAAAACGACAACCTCGCCGTCCCACCTTCCTCAATGTTGAGGAACGAAACAAACGCCTCCGTTTGGGCATGTGTTTCACCTGTGGGAAACCGGGTCACCTTGCCAACAACTGCACCAGTAACCAAGCCACGGTGGGGACTAAAGGAGCACGAGCAGACCCCAGGAATAAAGAATCTACACGTCAGACAACGGCCATCAAACAACCGCTCAGACGCACTCATAAGGACCCTGCAGCAGCGACAGGAGACTCCGCTCCCGACGGTGAAACCTCTTCTTCGTATTCCTCGGACACAGATGGGGATTCTGAACCCAACGGTGGCGGTTTGAAAGCAGCGGGAACAGCTGTAAGTACTCCTTAAAATTCCCCATTTCTATACCACGGTTACGATTACTGGCGGAGATGGGACCTTGCATGTACATAGGGCACTAATTGACTCTGGCTGCTCCAGAAGTTTGTTACACCCCAAATTGGCCAAGACCCTTAAAACTCAATATGAGCCTTTGGAACGCCCCATCAAGTTAACTCAAATGGATGGGACCTCAATGACTGGAGGAGCAATAAGCGAAATCACCATGCCCATCTCATTTCAAATGGACCAAAATAATTATAGCATGCGGTTCCTAGTTCCCAAGGCGGTGCAGTTCGAATTGGTCTTGGGAATCGACTGGCTCCGTAAATATAATCCCCAAATAGACTGGACCGCTGGCACTCTATCCTCTTCCGAGGCAAGCTTCTCTATTGGCCATGAAGAATTGCAACAAATTCCTTCGCACTACCGTGATTTACAGAAGGCCTTTCATGAGAGGGAGGCTGACAAATTGCCCCCCCACACTGAATTTGACTGTAAATTGGAATTGATTGACGGAGCCTCGCTGCCTAAACCAAAAATCTACCCCATGAGCCAGCAAGAACTCCTTGCCCTCAAAAAGTTCCTTAATAAAAATTTGGCTCGTGGCTTTATCAAGCCTTCTACAGCCCCTACGGCGAGTCCTGTCTTCTTCCGAAGAGAAAAGATCCCGGAGCGGATCCGAGGCTGATAGTTAACTACTCTGCTATTAACCAGGTTATCTCTTCCAATTGTTATCCCATTCCCCTGATACGGACCGTTTTAGACCATCTTGTTCAAGGAAAATATTTCACTAAGCTTGATCTTAAAGAAGCATTTCATAGGATTCGGATGGACCCAGACTCTGAATGGCTCACCACCTTTGCAACCCCACTGGGGAATTTTAAATGGACGGTTCTCCCCTTTGGATTACAATCTGGACCATCTGTGTTTCAGATGTTTTTGAACACCATTTTCCACGACTTATTGTATCAGGGGGTTCTGATTTATTTGGATGACATTTTAATTTATGCAGACTCCATGGAATCTACATGTATCATTGGTTCGGGAAGTGCTTCGACGGCTGATAGATAATAACCTTGTAGTTAATCTGTCTAAGTGCCAATTTGACACCCAAACCTTTGATTACTTGGGTTATAGGATTCAAGATTGTTCACTTAAAATGGACCCTTCGAAAATTAACTCTATTTTGCAATGGCCCGTCCCCAAAACTTTGAAGCAACTGCAGCAATTTCTTGGCTTTGCAAACTTTTACCGGAACTTTATCGAGGATTTTGCAGCCATAGCGCTTCCGCTTACTAACCTGTTACGGAAACCTAAAGGCGAATCTACATGTAAGTCGCACAAACTTCGTTGGTCCCCTGAATGTCAGTCGGCGTTTGAACATTTGAAATCTAAATTCACTACAGAGCCATTGCTACTTTTCCCCGACAGTGCTAAGCAATTCATTGTGCAAACAGATGCTTCTGACTTTGCCATGGCCGCTGTTCTTTTGCAACATGACTCTGAGGGAGCACTCAAGCCTTGTGCTTTCATTTCAAAGAAATTTTCTCATCAACAAGCTAATTGGCCTATTTGGGAGAAAGAAGCCAAGGCTATTCATTTTGCGCTGACCACTTGGCGACATTTACTTGAAGGGGCCCGACTCCCCTTTGAAGTCTGGACTGATCATAGAAATTTGCAAGCCTTGCAGTCGGTTAAGAAACTCTCCCCTAAGCAGGCGAGATGGGCTGAATTTTTCCAGAGGTTCCGGTTTAAAATTGTTTTCAAACCTGGCCGTTCCAACCAATTGGCGGACCCTCTATCTCGCCTTCCCTGTTTTGAGGGACCTTCTGCTACGTCCCCCCCTCCAAAGCCTTATTCCTGCCTCCTCCCTGGCTTCTCAAGTAACTACTCGCACATTAGCAAAAACAAGGCTTTCTGCCTCCTCCCTCTGTGACTCCGCTCTCCGCGATGCTATCGTTCATGCAGCGCATGCCGACTCTATGGCTCCCGGCAAATAAGGACAAAATTGAGTGGGTTGACAATCTCCCTTTCTATGGCACAAAGGTCTACGCCCCCCTGCTGCCCGTGAGCATGTACTTCATCGTCATCACGATTCCAAACCTGCTGGACATTTTGGGTTTTTGAAGACATTGCATGCGATTCGCCGCCTTTTTTGGTGGCCTGGACTAACTCCTCCGTGCAAACTTACATTAAACAGTGTGCTACTTGCAACGTTTCTAAATCGCCCACATCTAAGCCTCAAGGGCTCCTACAACCTCTGCCTGCTCCTTGTAGCCCCTGGTCGGTTATCGCATGGGATTTTATCGTCTCTCTCCCTCTTCACATGGCTTTCATGTTATTTGGGTTGTTACTGATCACTTTTCCAAGCAATGTCATTTTGTTCCTCTAAAGAAAGTACCCAATGCTGAACGACTTGCTGACCTATTCGTTCATCATGTATGGAAACTTCACGGACTACCTTCGGTGATCATTTCGGACAGGGATCCAATTTTCACTTCCAAGTTTTGGACCTGCCTCTTGAAAACCCTGGGAATCACTCAGAAACTCAGCAGTGCTTATCACCCCCAAACAGATGGCCAATCTGAGCGTGCTAACAAATCTCTTGAACAATTTCTTAGGTGCTTTGTTTCTGAAAACCAGAACGATTGGGTTTCGCTTCTCCCGTTTGCTGAGTTTGCTGTAAACCATGCTGTTCATGCTTCTACTGGGAAACCCCCGTTTGAAATAGTTTACGGCTTTCTTCCTTCTCCTTTCCCCCCCCTCACCCTCCCTTCCTCTGCTCCTCCTTCTGTTTCTGCTTGGGTCTCTAAATTTTCGGGCATTTGGCAATCCGTTTCGGATGCTATAGCATCTGCAAAAGCTTCTCACAAACGCTTTGCCGACCGCAAACGGCAGCCTAACCCCTCTTACAAACCCGGGGATCTGGTCTTTCTTTCCTCTAAGCACATTTCGTCTACTTCTCCTTCTAAAAAACTTTCCCCTCGATTTCTCGGTCCTTTTCCTGTGAAAAGAGCTATTAACGATGTTTCTTTTGAACTGGATCTCCCTTCTTCCCTCAAGGCAATTCATCCTGTCTTTCATTCCAGTTTGCTGAAGAGAGCCCCTTCGCTGGATTCTTCGCCGACTGATGTTCCTCAACGCCCCGATTGACTTTGTTATTACTGCATGGGTTTCTTGTATTTCTGTTGTTCTGTAATATTTTACTTGTTTTGCGTATCTATATGTATATGAATTTTTTTTTTTTAAAAAAAAGTGGGGCAGGATGTCAGGAGTCCTCCATGTTTGTTGTTTTAGGATAGCAGTAGCCTGGGGAAATAGTGATAGTAGGCTGTTAACTTTCCCAGGTGCCAACCATTCCTTCCGGCTGGAATTTCAAAGGAACCATTTGGCATGATGACGTTCGTCCTTTTACAACTATCTCAGGAGAAACTTGCTGTTTAAGTGTAAGGCGGGGGGAAAGCATTCCATTCTCAGCTTTAACGTCTGATAGACAGTATCATTCACTATGTTTCAATAAATCTTCTACTAAAGTTTATTGCTACGTTTGAGGGTGAATCTGTTCCTGACATTCTGGAGCTGAATTCTGGGCACTGCAATTCAAGAAGGATATTGACAGGAGGAGAAAGGAATTCCACTTGAACCTCAGGAAGAACTTCCTGACAGTCAAAGCTGTTCAAAAGTGGAATATGCTGCCTCAGAGTGTGGTGGAGTCTCCTTCTTTGGAGGTTTTTAAGTAGAGGCTGGATGGCCATCTGTTGGGAATGCTTTGATGGGTGTCCCTGCATAGCAGGGGGTTGGACTCGATGGCCCCCGGGGTCTCTTCCAACTCTGTGATTCCATGACAAAGGGGGATGTGTCCAGAGGGGGTGACCAAAATGGTAGAAGGCCTGGAAACCCTGAAGCCCTCGAAACCCTGAAGCCCTCTAAGAAGTGGCTGAGGGAGCTGGGGATGTTTAACTTGGAGAAGGTTAAGAGGGGACATGATAGTCATGTTTGAATGGAAGATGGAGCAAGTTTGTTTTCTCCTGCTCCAGAGACTAGGACACTGTGGAGCAATGTCTTCAGACTTCAGGAAACTCTAGGAAGAACTTCCTGAGGATAAGAGTGGTTTGACAGTAGAATAATACACTGCTGCCTCAGTGGAGTGTGGTGGAGGGTCCAAAGTGGCCTACCCCAACCTCACTCAATTGTTTTTCCCCACCTTGTGTCATTTCAGGTCTGGCTCCCAGCCGTGAAGGCCAAAGGTCTGGAAATTTCAGGGACCTTCAGCCGCCAGGTGGGCGCTCTCTCCATGGACCTGGTCTTGTCCAACAAGACCTTGCAGGTCATGACTGATTTTGCCATCCAGTTCAACCGGAACAGGTAAAGCTTGGCTTATTTCATGCTGCATTTCGATATATCCAAGGAGTGTCCTTTGTTCGAGGTGCCTGTGTGTCGTAACAAGATGGCCTCTCATGATGACTCCCATCTGCCTGAATGTCCAGTTTGTTGAGCTGATTAAACCCTCTAAGAAGTTGACTGAAGAGGCGGGACTTTGGGTCAGTAGCCCTGTTGGGGCTAGTGGGTTGGACATCATGACCTTAGGGACTTACTAGTGAGCAGGGGGAAAAACAGCAACAAATGTATGCCAGTTTCAGTTTTCAAGTGCAGACTAGTGGGCAGTATGGTCTAGTGGTTTGAATGCCAGAGTAAGATTTCAGTAACCAGGGTTAGAATCTCTACTCAGCCATGGAGAAACTGACCAGGTGACCTTGGGCAAGTCACGTTCTCTTAGCCTCAAAGGAGTGCAAATGCAAACCCTCCCTTGGCCAAGAAAACCCCGTGATAGGTTTGCCTTAAGAGGAAGCATAGAATCATAGAGTTGGAAGAGACCCCAGGGGCCATCGAGTCCAACCCCCTGCTATGCAGGACACCCATCAAAGCATTCTCAACAGATGGCCATCCAGTCTCTGCTTAAAAACCTCCAAAGAAGGAGACACCACCAGACTCCATTGATGCAGCATATTCCACCCCTAGACAGCTCTGACCGTCAGGAAGTTTTTCCTGAGGTTCAGGTGGAATCTCCTTCCCTGCAGCTTGAAACTATTGGTCCTTGTCCTAGTCTCTGGAGCAGCAGAGAACAAGCCTGCTCCCTCCTTGACATGACATCCCTTCAAATATTTAAACATGGCTATCATGTCCCCTCTTAACCTTCCCTTCTGCAGACTAAACATACCCAGCTTCCTAGGCTGCTCATCATAGGGCTTCATGGCTTCCAGACCCTTGACCATTTTGGTCGCCCTCCTCTGAACACATTCCAGCTTGTCGATGTCCTTCTTGAATTGAGGTGCCCGGAACTGGACACAGTATTCCAAATGAGGCCTAACCAATGCAGAATAGAGTGGTACCATTACCTCCCTTGATCTAGACACCAGACTCCTATTGATGCATCGCGTTGGCTTTCTTGGCTGCCGCATCACACTGCTGACTCATGTTCAGCTTGTGATCTACCAAGACTCCTAGATCTCTTTCACACATACTGCTATCCAGCCACACGTCCCCCATCCTATACTTTTGCATTGTGTAGGGGTTTTGGGGAGATTGGAGTACAGTCCTGGGTTGGAATTGCCTTTGCTCTCAGCCTCAGAGGAGGATGAAGGCTCTCCAAAGGTGCCAGACCATGTCCCCCCCCCACAGAGCCTTGCGGAGCACCATTAATAGTCCAGACTAAAACCTGGCACAGATTTTCCCTGTTCTTTTTGTGCTTTACAACTGGCCACATTGCTGCTACTGTCTTGCTCACTGGCTGCCCCCTCTCCCTTGGCAGCTTCGGCTTGGCTCCTGCCGCGCCCCTGCAGGTCCATGCCCCTCTTGCTCCCAACCAGAGCGTGGAGATCTCCCTGCCCCTCAATGCCGTTGCTTCAGTCATGAAGATGGACCCCCTGAATAACCTCCAGGCGAGTATTTTGCTTAAAGCCTATACGTACAAATAGAATCATAGAATCCTAGAGCTTCTGGATTTGTTAATTTGACATTTCTTTTTGTATGTAGCCTTTTGTTCTGTCCTCATTGTAAAAAAAAAAAAAACCTCCATGGAAGGAAACCTCTTTCTATGTCTAATTCTGTTCTTTAAACTTTTTCTTTTGCTTTCTTTTGCAAAAAACAAAAAAAAAAGGTGGGTGGGGAGTTGAGAAATTCTCAAAGCTCTGAGTTCCACTTAGAAGCAGCATTTGAGTTTCGCTTATTTAGGTTTTATCCACTCACGTTTATCTTGCTGCCGTAAAGGTTTCTTGCTTTGATTTCTGAAAACAAAATCCTGACCCAACACTGTAATTTTCCTTCTTGCACAGTTGTGGGGCAGGTCTTAAAGCATTCTTTGTTTCTGGAGTCCTGTGCTAAAATACATTGGTGGCTCTCCTTTGCTCAACCTTTATTTTATTTTTTTCCTCATTTGGCTCCAGGTGGCAGTAAAAACAACATTGATGTCTTCTATTTCAGCACCCTCTACCCTCTGCACATACTCTTTGTGGAAGATGGGAAAATGGGTAGGTTGGTGAAGATTTGGGGATTCAGAAAAGAGGTGTGGAGCGAGGGAGAGTGGCCAGTGAAATAGTTATTGAGTGGATATTAAGATAAATAAGTTGAATGGATAACTCGACTTTGAATCTGTCCTCCTCCTTGCAGAACGGCAGATGTTCCTGGCCACCTGGAAGGACATCCCCAATGAGAACGAAGCACAGTTCCAGATCAAAGACTGTCCTCTCAGTGCAGGTGAGGACAGGAAGCCTTTGGACAACACAGTTATTTCAAGAGTTGTTTGCTCCTCTTTGGAGGACTTAACAGCCATTTCTTTTGTTTGTTTGTTTGTTTTGGAAATGAGCCACAAGCCATCCTGCACCAGTCCACAGACCACCCCTTTCTTAAAAAAAATTAAATAAAAAAAGCACCATCTACACATACAAAACAGCCTCAAAAAATACATCCATACACACATAAACAGACAGCTACACATAACTAAAATATTAACAAAGCATAACTAAGATTGGTTCCTGGCCTTGTTGCAGAGTTACTTATACCTAACTATTCAGTCATACGTTTTATCCCATAATTATTAACTATTGTTTATCATTTTAGTTATTTACTTAATTTCTCAAGTTCGTAATTACTTGTTCACTTATTCTAGATTCCTCTATACTAATGATCATCCATAGAATCATGTCATCCTTTCAAATATTTAAACCTGGCTACCATGTTTCCTCTTAACTTTCCCTTCTCGAGGACTAGAATCTTCCTCCCCTCCATACTTTCAACCAAAATCTAAGTTTCTTCATGCTCCCTTCTGTGTCTTGTGTTTTTGCAAGAGATCTCCATCCCTCTCTCCGCGTGGATTTATTTACATTTTTGGTATCTTTCTTCCCTTTCCCACCAGACGCAGTTAGCAACAAGCTTCAAGGCAGCAACATCTTCACCATCGCAAAGAGGAACGTGGAAGGCCAAGACATGCTTTACCAGTCCCTGAAGTTGACCAATGGCATCTGGGTACTGGCAGAACTCCGAATCCAGCCAGGGAACCCCAACTTCACGGTATGAGGCCATGCTGTTCCCATATGTGTCTGTTTTTGCTCTTAGAGACACCCCTTTTAATAATGGAGTGGGAGTTTCCTTTGGAAAAGAAACGCCTGAGGTTTTGGTGGGCAGGGGTTTGAGAAATTTGCAAACAATCAAATCTGTGTAAGTGAAACCCACAAATGTGGAGGGCTGACCATATCTGGTGCTGTATGGTTTGGTGCTGTCCGTGGTTTCAGGCATCCATGGGGATCTTGGAATGTATCCCCTACAGAAAAGGGGATTACTGCATAACAGAATTCCATGGCCGATATGTAAAATTGCTCAGGTCCTCGACAAGATGTTGGAAATAACCAGGACCTAGCCTTGGCTTAAAGCCAAAAGCTCAGGATGTGTTACAGCTAAGAAAGAAGGGGATGAGGGATGAGCCAAAAGGGAGGGGAAGTGCATTCCTCCATTGCTGTTTGATCTCTGTGCATAGCAAAATAGCAACTCTTGACATGCCCAGAGGGTCAGAGCATGCTGGCAGCAGAGTTGGGTAAGGTCTTCAGACCCAAGATGTGTGGACTCAGGCAAGAAATCTTTGCAGTGAGGTGACTCTTTTCTTCTTCTCGCCTAGCTCTCCCTGAAGTGTCGTGCCCCCGAAGTGGCCCAGCATGTTTTCCAATCGTACGAAACCATCCTGAAGAACTGAAGCTGGACTGACCATCTCCCCCGGTTCCCTTTCTCCTGCGCGTGCTCTCTCTCTCTCTTCTCCCCTTCCCCACCCCATACCCATCCCCATCCCTTCCTCTTCTCTGTGGAAGAGATCTGACATGAAATGCCCCATCATTTTTGAAAATGCCACCGGTTCAGAGGCAATCAGGCAGCTAGAGGACTGGGGAGGCCAGGATTTGGTTGTTGGCCTCTGAGAACAAGGAGGCACCTTGGGAGAAGGGAGTGCCCAAAGAGATCTCGCTGCATATCCATATGTGTGTATAGAGTCATGTTGCACCCTACTACTGATGTTGCCCCATTCTCCAGAGACCTCTCCTTCAACCCGCTCCCCAAAAGTGTCTATTTGTGTACAGAAGTTGCCAGACCGCCCCATGGCAGCTGTGCACCATTTAGTGTCACCTTGCAGTCTTGCTCCCCTCCCAGCCGAATAAACAATCAGTGCTCTCAGAGCTGAAGAAGGAACTGTGGTTCTGTACTTTATTGCCGAACAAACAAAATGAATTTCAGTAGAGAAAAATGGAAGGTACTACCTAAAAAAAATGAAATGTATAGGTATAGGATGGGTGACACCTGGCATTACCACAGCCCATGTGAAAGGGACCTAGGAAGTCTAAAACTGAATATGAGCCAGCAGTGTGGTGCAGCAGCTAAAAAAGGCCAATGCGATTCTGGCCTGCATCAATAGGAATATGGTGTTTAGGTCAAGGGTAGTAGTACCACTCTATTCAGCTTTGGTCAGACCCCACTGTGAGGAATCCTGTGTCCAGTTCTGGGCACCACAGTTCAGGAAGGATATTCACAAGCTAGAACGTGTCCAGAGGAGGGTGACCAAAATGGTCAAAGGCCTGGAAACCTTGAAGCCCTATGAGGAGTGGCTTGGGGAGCTGGGTAAGTTTAGTCTGGAGAAGAGAAGGTTAAGAAAAGGGGACATGATAGCCATGTTTAAATATTTGTATGGATGTCATTTGGAAGATGGAGGAAGCCTGTTTTCTGCTGCTCCAGAGACTAGGACACGGTGGAACAATGGCTTCGAATTCCAGGAAAAGAGATTCCAGCTAAACCTTAGGAAGAACCTCCTGATGGTAAGAGCAGTTCAGGAGTGGACTATGCTGCAGCTTCAATAGAGTGTGGTGGAGTCTCCTTTGGAGGATATTTTAAAAGAGAAGCTGGTTGTCCCTCTGTTGGAGGGAATGCTTTGATGGTGTCTTCCCGCATGGCAGAATGGGGTTGGACTGAATGACCTTTGAGGTCTCTTCCAGCTCTAGGATTTTGTGATTCTAGTCTCACAGTGAAAACCACAATTCACGGTCGCTCGATAATGATGCCACTGCTGCTTTTCTGGATCTCTTGTCTGGTTTTCTAATGGGATTGTTCTCTCTGGGCAGCTCTAGTGTAGGCTCTTGCGATAGTTTGAAGGTAAAGGAGGTGTAAATCTTAATATTTGCAAAGAGTCCCTGCTCAGTAAATTTCAGGATCAAAAAGGGATTTCCAATCAGAAGGTGGCTTTTCTGACTGGTACTTCCTGGATGATGAATGGAATTTATATCCTGCCTTTCTCTCAAGATCTTTGTGGATCCAAATTGGGGTGTTCTGTTGGCCTCTCCTGCACCAAACACTCTCCCCATTTCTCCTCCTCATTTTGGGTAGCAGCAAGAAAGCATTGCTCTCCGTTTGTTCCCAAACTCTCCCTGCTGCCACGGCCCAGCTGCACTTTGTTTCTGTCCCACAAAGCCATTCAAAGGCCTCCGTTTGCTGGAATGCCTGCCCACTGACCCAATTTTCCATTGTGTAGCCGACGAGGCTGCAGCAAATGGTGAAGCTGAGCATTTGGCTGCTTGTCAACAGCAGGAGGCCAACACGAAAGGGAGAGGGCCTCGGAAGAGATGCGGGCAGAAGGCCAGACAGGGCTCCAAGGATTCAAGGCACCTCCTAGAGCTTGGGAAAAGTACAACTCCCCTGACTCCAAGGTAAACTGGGACCTGTACTCCTGGAGAACACTCTATAGGACTCTTGTGATACACCCTTTAACTCATCACGCAGTATCATACTAGCTTATTTGCTGTTTCCTACAATGTTTGAGGCTGTGAGAAATTGGCTGGAAAACCAAAGTTTAAAAAAAGCTGTTTTGGGAATGAGGGAACCATGATAGGGATTAAAACAAAGACAATCAGAAGGTAAGGACACTGACAGGCAGGAAGCCATCCTGGGAAAAGGAGTTGCTTTTAATTATCTGACAAGTACATGCCCAAATTTGCAATGGTACTGCTTGTTAAGACGCTGCAATTCCAACAGGGCTTTTAGTTTCGGCAACAGCTGGAATGTGCAACTGTCACTCCACTGTTTGTAGAATAAAGTTTTGCAAAGTTAATCTTATTTTTCTGGGACTGGAGTTGTCCTGTACATGACAGATACACCTGAACGTGGAAGCACCATCCCTTCTAGACATCGTTAGTCTTCCTTTTTGGAAGAAGAAACTTCCTACTGCCTTCCACTTTCTAAACCTTGTTGCCTTCTATAGTGAGTCATGTCTTCTCATAATACGGCCAAAGTACAACAGGTTCAGTTGAGTCATCTTGGGAGAATTTGGGTTTGACTTCCTGTAGGACTTATTCGTTTCTCTTTTAGGTGACCGGGATATCCTTCTCCAGCAGCACCAAATTTCAAAAGAGCTGAATGTCTTCCTATCAGCTTTCCTTATGGCACAGCTTTCACATAGAAATTAGAAATATGATGGCATGGACAATCCTAACTTTAGCATTCAATTATATCTCTACATTTCTGTCCAGTTTCTTCATAGCTGCCCTTCCAAGTCCTAGCCTTCTTCGAAGATGCTTTCTATAATTGATTTTTCTTTTTGATTACAATTTGGGTGAAGTAGAGACCCCATATATAGTTATAAAATATGGTTTAATTTATAGAATGTTTGGAAAAGATTCTCCTGAAAGTGTGCCAAATCAATGAAGCAGCAACTGGAGAGGGTTAGTCTAGCTTGCCTCGATATGCTCAATTACAGCAGTGAGTATAAGGAATCATCTGAAAGTGTGTCACAAGTCAAGGGATTTCCACATGCTGCGTTAGCAGAGGTAGTGATGAGTTCTTGTTTATGGACGCAGAGTACTATTGCTACGTACTGACGTGTTCTATAACATATTGTCTGGAATGAAAACATTGGAGAAGTAAGGGTGTCAGAGAATAATACACACATTGCAAAACCTCAGAGGGGCGGGCAAGAAGAAATGTCTTTGTACTATGTTCCTATAAAACTGTCTTGCAAACTGGTTTGGGGGGCTTGGCTCTTTGGAAGTTATTCCAGCCAAGTACCTGCAGGCATAACCCAATAAATATTTTTCCTTATCTTCTTTTGGTGAGTCTCAAAATTCCTGCAACATGGAAGGGAGAAGTTCTTTCATGTTTTAGTTGGTGTAGAGGTAATAATTTAGCATTTTAGCAAAGTGTTTCAGTATTGTGTCTTAGTTTTAATTTAGATTAATTTAGTGTAGCTTAGTTTTAGCTTTAGTTGTGCATGTATATTTTTCATGTCTAGTATTTTCCTTTTTCCCCCTGTTGTTGTGAATTTACATCAATAAGTGCAAATTAAAAAGGGAAGATGGGGAAGGGGAAATTGTTTTCTCTAAAGCCTGTTTGAGGAGCAAGAGTTGGAACATCAACAGATGCAGCAGCTTCTAAGAACTGCGGGTTGGACACCTTCCATCTTCTGCTGCAGTGATCATGTCTTCTCACTTACTGCAGGGGTGGAAAGCAGTCTGTGCTGGGACGGTAACTTCCAGCAGCCACTGATGAGGAATGCTGGGAGTTGCAGTCCAGAAAGCCACATGACAAAAGGGGTTGTTTTAAAAGAGAGGCTGGCTGGCCGTCTGTCAGAAGGTGTGCTTTGGTTTTGTTTTCTTGCACAGCAGGATGGGGTTGGCCTTATGGATCTCTTCCAACTAACTCTAGGATCCTATGTTTCTAAATTCATCATTCTGCTGACATGGAAGCCCCCTGAGCTGCAAGGCTTTTCCCTGGCCATAAAAGGGGGGGAAATAAGAATTTTCCACCCATTCATGGCATCCCAATATGTTGTCCAAGGAGGGCAATTTCTGCTTATTATTGTTGTTTGTGTTCAAGTCGTTTCCGACTTATGGTGACCCTAAGGCGAAACTATCACGGGGTTTTCTTGGGGCTGAGAGTATATGACATGCTGCTGCCTCCTATTGAATCTCCTTGCCTTCTCTGTTCCCCTGCTGCCTTCTTTTCTTTTTTTACTCCAATTCTGCCTTTGCATCCAAAAGTGGGGGCTGAGGCATCTGGTGGATCTGGGCTCTGTTTTGGCAGCTCGGCTATTTATATTCCTGAGCTGCTGTTGCTTTGTCAGTGAAAATCAAGAGGTGCTGAAGGTTTTCTCGCTTTCTTTTGCGGACAGGCCTCGACCCACACTGCTGAGCGTGGACACCCCTTCTAAAGCTGTTCCCAAACACGAAGGTATCCCTTACCCCTCCCAACTCCAGCGTGTTATTTTCTTTTGCCTGGTTCCCAAAATACTCTTTGACTGCCTGTGTTGATATCAGAAGGCCGCCTCTGCTATGCAGAATTGCAGGATACAGGCATTTTCTTTCTAATTTGCAACCCACTTCCACCACCACTACCAGCCACTGCCTGGGCAGCTAAGGACAGATTGCACCCCAATTTCTCAGCACCACAAAAACCTCTCCCAATGCCCCCTAGACACACCCAAGGAAGGAGATAGGTGAGAGGGAGGAAGTATAGGGCCATCGTGCCCTTTCTTTCTCCTTTCGCTGACCTGGTTTGGACTCTGGGTACCCCCTCTTCCCACACACATACACACATTTTATATTTGTGGTTTTCCAACTTCTGTGGGAGTCCTGCACCCCTAACCCTAGTGAATGTGGAGGACTGACTGTATATACCTATATTTTAGATTGATACAGGTAATATAGGGCCACTATGCCAACTCACCCCCTTTCCCTGATATAGTTTGGACTCTGGGTGCCCAATCTCCTCACCCCTTCCCATGCATGCATTTTGAAATTTGAAGTTTTTCCATTTTGCAAGGGTCCTGTACCCCTAACCCTGGCGAATAGACAACATCCAGTTCTTAAACAGTGCCAGGGTGGGTGAGTTTGGCTGCAACCTGTTTAAAAGGTGAATCATCTCTGCTGAAGGCTTCAAGTGGGGGCAGTTTGCTTTTATTTTTTCCTCCTCCTCCTGTTCAGAAAAGGGAAGTCCAAGGGAATCTGAGTGGGCCAGGAACAGCTGTGGGGCTGTAGGTGGTCCACCCTTGGACTGGGCTTTTGAAGTCATTGAGTCAGGACTGCATACGTCGTCTGTGCCAAAGGAATGAATCAGGCACCCAGTGCTGTGCCAGGGGACGCAAATGGTGTCCTTGGCATTAAAGGAATGGAAACCAGGAGGTTGTGTAAGTATTGCCTTTGATGTATGGGTCTGAGTTGGAGTGGCAAGCGGGCCATTCCAGAAACCATTAGCAGTACAGGGTTGAATTCAAGCTCTCTGTTTCCCTTGAGTCCAATGGGAGTGGCACACTGCGGTCAGTGTGACCCAGGTGGAATTGGCGAGAGGGTAGCTTAGGCTCCTTTCCCTTCTGGTTTATGGGGCTACCACTCCCATCATCCCTGGCAGTGGCATCGCTATGAGGAAGCCAAAAAGAAGGCACTGCCCCTCCAACTACAAATTCTGCCCCTCATATGCTCTATAGGAGCATCAAGTTGTGTTTCCGACCTATGGCAACCCTAAAGCGAGCCTATTGCATGGGGTTTTCTGGGGGCTGAGAGTATGTGACTTCCCCAAGGTCACCCAGTGAGTTTCCATGGCCAAGCAAAGGGAAATTAAACCCTGTTCTCCAGGGTTCTAGTCCATTGTCCAAACCACTACCCCCGGCTGTGCAGAACAGTTCTTGTGTGCCTTCAAGTAGTTTCCAACTTAGCTCATGCCCAGAAACTCTCTTCCTTTTTTTAAGACACAGGATGGTTTATCAGTTTGTGTTTTGGACTAAGAGCCTAAGGGTCACACTCTCTCAGCCTAAGGGCAATGGCAAGCCATAAACCAGAATCAATTTAAAGGCACATAATGAACTCTACAGAAGAAATTTCTGTGTTGGAACAGCAAAAATCAACCCATTGACCCAACAGCTCTGCTCTTGCTGGGATTCACCCATCAGACATTGTTGGCTGCTTTGCCTTAGGCAGCAAAATCTCTGGGGTCTACCCTGTTCACTAGCGTTCCACCATAGAAATGGGGAAGTGGGGGCAGCCACAGAGAGCAGTTTCATCAAGGACTCCTCCAACTTGATGCCAGATTTTAAAAATATTTTTCTCTCTCCAGTCAAGGGAAGATGGTTTCAAGTGCAAAGCTGATATTTCTTTTTATAGCAATGGTAACTAAATCATTTCATTAACCACAGGCTGAAGTCAGGGAGCGGCTTATCCCACTGGTTTGCTGCGTTGTGCCGGCAGAGGGGACTTTGCATGCTTAAACTTCCTTGTGATTTCTGATGGGAACAGCTGGAGAGGAACAGAGAAGTGAGGATTTCATGATTTCCAGGGTGATTCTTTGGATCACAGAACCGCAGACGGAGGCCTAGTCACTACAATCATAAGCAGTGTGTTAGCAGTGCACAGAATCCATTCCGGAGTGTAGTCTGAACTTTAAAGGGGCTCTCTAGCATGCTGGACCCTATGGTCCAAACAGGTTCTTGTAGAGCTCCTATAATACCATACCATAGCGTCCATTAGTTAACCAGAGGTGCTGAGCTCATGGTTAGAGCTAGAGTTCTGGAGCTGGAGTTCAAATCCTCACTGAGCTGTGAATCTCTTCCGGCGACTCTGAGGTGGTCACTTTCTCAGCCTGATCTCCCTCACAGGGTTGTTGCAAGGGGAAAAACTGGAGAGGAGGACCACACACGTTACTTCTGGTTAGTTTTCTGCTTTGGTCAGACCTCACCTGCAGGAATCCTGTGTCCATTTCTGGGCATCACAGTTCAGGAAGAATAATGGACAAGCTGGAAGGTGTCCAAAGGAGGTGACCAAAATGGTAGAAGGCCTGGAAACCATGAAGCCCCCTAAGGAGTGGCTTAGGGAGTTGGGGATGTTCAGCCTGGAGAAAAGAAAGTTAAGAGAATAGCCATGTTTAAATATTTGAAGGGTTGTCCTATGGAAGATGGAGCAAGCTTGTTTTCTGCTGCTCCAGAGACTAGGACATGGAGCAATGGGTTCAAACTCCAAGAAAAGAGATTCCACCTAAACCTCAGGAAGAATCCCTGAGAGTAAGAGCAGTTTAACAGTGGAATATATTGCCTGGGCGTGTGGCGAGGTCTCCTCCTTTGGAGATTTCTCAACAGAGGTTGGATGGCCATCTGCCCAAGGGAGGACTTTGATTGCATGGCAGGAGGGGGTTGGACTGGATGGCCCTTGGCGTCTCTTCCAACTCTAGGATTCTTTGGCCTCTCTCACTCCTTTCCTCTATCCTGCCTTCTCTCATTCACCCTCCCTTCCTTCTACTTCTTCTCTTCTTGCGCCTCTCTCTCCCTCTTCTCTCCCTCCTCTCCCGCTCCCCACCGCCCTTCTCACGTGCTTGACCTCTCTCCCACGCGCAAGCCCCAGGGTGCTCTTTCTCGCTGGCTCGCTCGCTCGCTTTCTCTTTGCCGCAGACACCGAGCGCGCCGGGAGGAGGGCTGAGCCCCGGGCGCCCCTCCCGCCGGGCGCCCCCCCCCTCGCTCCAGCGTGCTGAAAATCAGACCTGCTGCTCCTCCTGCTTTCAGGCCGGGGCCGAGACCCGGTGGTCTGGTATGAGAGGAGGAGGAGGAGGGCGAGCCTCCGGGCTGCCTGCAAGAGGAGAAGACTGTTGGCGCACAGAAGTCGCCCCTGCGCCCCAGCCGGGCGAAGCGCCCAGCCCTCCTTTGGAGGAGAGCGACGGTGGTGGAGCATTTGGGAGCCTGAGCGGGGTGGGGGATCCCTCCGCTGGCTTCTCTCCCTCGCCTTCTCGCCTTCTCCTCCGGTTTGCAATTTGGCAACTTCTGCCCACCTTTTTTTTTTTTTGAAGGGCGCGATTTTCGCTCTGGCAGGGAGCGCAGGCGCCCTCTTCCTCCCGCACCCTCTCCAAGCGCCCCTCGCCTGCGCTGGAGCTGCCCGGCCAGCCCTTTCAGCAAGGGCGCAACCCGAAGCCCTGCTCCCCAGCCACCCCTCGTTGGTGTCTCCCGGGGAGGAAACCCTCCTTCGCCTTGCCTGGGCCAGCAGGGCCCTTTCCCACGAGACCGGCTGTCCTGGAAGCGGGGGACGGAGGACTACCGGGGCTCGGTTCTGGAGCCGGGATCAGGGCTGAGGCGCCTTGGGAAAGGCAGAGCAATGGAGCAAGAGTTGGTCCCCGGGGGAAGCTAACCACTGGAGGTGACAGCCCCTCCAGGCCCGCTGGAACAACACCCTGGTTTCTTTTCTCTCCATTTGCCTTGGGTTGGAAAGACCTGCCCAGGGTCCTGAAGGAAGCCTCCTCCAGGAACTCTCCAAGGTCCTGAGGGAACTGCCCCCTGGAAACTTTCCAGCCTCCTGGAAAGAAACCATGGTGGTGGAAACTCTGAGCGTGGCAGTCCTCGGAGCCCCCAGAGTGGGCAAAACGGCCATCATCCACCAGTTTTTGCACCACGACTTTACAGAGAACTACAGCCCCACAGAGTGCCGCTGCATCTACCGGCCCTCGGTGGTCTTCGACGGGGACATGTACGACGTTCGACTCCTGGACGTCCCCTACCTGACGGCTTTCCCAGCCAACAGCTCCCAGGTGGGTGCCTTTGACTCCTCTCCCCTTTCTCCCCAAACTCGTCCACTTAGAAGTAAATAGGTGCGAACTTTCTTTTTCTCAGGCAGCAAAACGAAGAGGAAGTGTGAATCAATGCAACACAACACATAGAGGCAAATTTAGACTCTGGAGCCAGTGTGTCTGTGGGAAGGGGTCCAGGCATGATGGGGGGGAATGGGCACCCAGGGTCCAATCCTGGTCAGGGAAAGGGGGTGGGTTGGCAAGGAGACCCTATACTTCCCAGGGTTTGTGGTGCTGAGAAATTGGGGTGTGATCCATCCTTCGCTGGCCATTCTTTTTATATCGCACACTCTCTTTCAATACTGGGACTTACAACATGAATTTAAGAAACAGCAGCAGCTTAAAGTACAAAAAGCCATAATGCAGAGGTGGTGTGCTTTTGAGTTGTTTCCTCAATAGGTTCACCTTAGGATCACCATAAGTCAGAAACAAATTAAAGGCATACAACAAATTCCTATCTAGCACACAGCAGTGATTCATTGCTGGTTCTTCCTCAGCAAAATAAAGTTATCTGTTTTCTGCTGCCTCATCAAACTTCCTCTGCCCTTGCATTTCCAAGAATCCTTGAATGCTTTTTAAGCTTCTTTCTGCTCCTGCAATTCTAAATTTCCATCCCAATGCCCCATCTTCTGTGTATGATGTGTGCCTGATTAGTCCCAAGATGAGCAAATTGCAAATTCTGCAAATCAGTTGCAAATTCTGTTTCCCAACTGTCCAAGTGGAAACTAAACAAAGTCCTGCTAGTTTGTCTTTCCAAGGCGAAAGAACTTAGCTCTCATTGGCAGCTTAGAGGTGTAGCAAAAGGAGGGAAGAGTGAGGTATTGCTGCTCCCCAAAGAATTCTGCACCCTAAAATTTCCAACACTGCAGAGAGACACTGAAAATCATTTTTAGAACATTTAGAACACTTCTGTTTCCTGGATTCCTTTGACTCCCCTTTCCTTTGGATGCCTAAAACATATTTTTAAAGACTCAAGTGCAGCTTCACATTACTGCAACCTTAGAAATGTGCAGACTGGAATAAAAAATGCACTCATTTTGACTCTCTCTCCCATAGCTTTTTGTGTGCCTTCTAATTATTTCTGATTTATGGTGACCCTAAGGTGAACTTATCATGGAGTTTTTTGGGGCTGAGAGTGTGTGATAGGCCAAAGGTCACCCAGTGAATTTCCACGGCCAAGCAAAAGGGAGTTGAACCCTGGTCTCCAAGGCTGTAATAATTCAACACTCAGACCATCCTCATTTATGCTCTTCTAATTTCCTTATCTCTATCTCTCTTTGGCCCTTTCCCCAACAGTGAACACACACACAGTTTCTCTGAACCACGCATCTTCCCCTCCAGCTTTTAGTCTTCTTTAAATAGCAACTCCAAGGGAGGTATTATGTGAGGCTTGCTGACAAGACGCGGGCTTTAAAAACCTACTCCACAGTATTTGTCTCCACTCAGGGGTAGCAAAGGGACCTGATCCCAAGCATTGGGAGGTGTGGAAATGACTGGTCAGCACCAGCTGAAGGTGGGTGGAAGAAATGAGGTTATCCCAGCTGAATCCGAAGCCCTCCGCATCTCTTCCTGGCTCCTTGGCAGCATCTTTGGGCAGGGTGGCACAGCAGAGAAATTATCCACGGTGCTTGAGAGAGACTCAATAATTGCATCTGCAGGAGCAGCTGGCCAGCATGGCACAAGAGAGCCCCTTGTGGGGTGCAAGTGTCAGCTTGGAAGTGCGAATTAGATTTTGAGCAAAGATGAAGAGTGGTAACATACCTCACAGAGAGCTGGGGCCTCATGCAAAAGCATCACAGAATTCGGAAGCCCCAGAAGTTGGTGTTATCCGTCCCCGAAATGTTTAAAATTCCCGAGCACAGGCAGAGTGTTTTTCCATCCTCCCAAGGTAAAGGCAACCATCATTGGAACAAGAAAATGCAATGGGTTAGTATTGGTGGAAGCCCTCAAGACTGTGGACTGCAGCTCCCGGCATTCTTTGTTGGGCTTGCTAGGAGTTGTAGTCCAAGAGGAGGGCCCAAAATCCTAATTTTGCAATATGAGTTCCATGCAGATTCAAGTGCAAGCAGTTCCTCTTTTAAAAATAATGCTCAAGGCCCAGGACAAACACTCAGCTTGTCTCTGGGTTCCTCTTTTGGAATAGTAAAGCCCATGTTATGTTGCAGCGAAGTTAACATGGTCTTCTCTCTCAGCAGGAGTGGTTGGACCTCAGGTGCCGAGGGCTGAGGAACACCGACGCTTACGTGCTGGTGTACGACATCTGCAATCTCGAAAGCTTTGAGTATGTGAAAATGATCCAGCAGCAGATCCAGGAAAACAGGTGAGCCCTAGGTGCAGAGGTGGTGGTGGTGGTGTGTGCGTAAGAAAAGCAGTCAGGGATGGAGACGTAAGCTGTGTGCCAGCCTTTGGCCTTCTCTGACTTGGGCTTAAGGTTAAGAGGGGACATGATAGCCATGTTTAAATATTTGAAGGGATGTCATGTTGAGGAGGGAGCGGGCTTGTTCTCTGCCGCTCCAGAGACTAGGACAAGGAGCAATGGATTCAAGCTGCAGGAAAGGAGATTCCACTTGAACCTCAGGAAGAACTTCCTGACGGTCAGGGCTGTTCGGCAGTGGAATATGCCGCCTCCATGGAGTGTAGTGGAGTCTCCTTCTTTGGAGGTTTTTAAGCGGAGGCTGGATGGCCATCTGTTGGGAATGCTTTGATGGGTGCATAGCAGGGGGTTGGACTCGATGGCCTGGGTCTCTTCCAACTCTATGATTCTTTTACTCCCCCTTCCAGGCCAATCTGCTCCGGAGAAGTCCCCATCATTGTGGTGGGCAACAAGCGAGACCTCCAAAGGCAGCGTTTCAGCTCCCGGCGGACACTCTCCTTGCTGGTGAAGAAGAACTGGAAGTGTGGCTATATGGAGTGTTCAGCCAAGTACAAGTGGCACGTGGTTCTCCTCTTCAAGGAGGTTCTGTGGAGCGCCTTGGCCCACGGGTCCAAGAACAGCCACTCCACTGTGCGCCTCCAAGGGGCCCTGCACAGAAATCGGTGCACCCCCTTTCTCACGTGCCCCAAAGTGTGCTTCCAAAAACCTGGGCATCAAGGAGGGGAAAGGGGGCTACGTTCAGGTGGTCGCCATGTTGATGGCCATCTAGCTTTGATTGCATCTTCCAGCATGGTAGAATGGGGTTGGACTGGATGACCTTTGGGGTCTCTTGCAGCTCTAGGATTCAACAATGTCTGCAGCAGCCACAGGAAATGCTTGGAAGTTGGCTCTTGTTCCAAAGAGACAGCCATACTACATGTTGTGAAACACAGGACCCAGTCACACTGCACAGTTCTAGCACCATGATTCTACTTTAAAGGCCGTGGTTCCATTCCATGGAATTGTGGGAACGGTACTCTGTGGAGGCAGAAGAAGGGTTTGGCTCAGAATCCTAAATGCCCTTCTCTAAACTTCCAGAGCCAGCATGGTGTGGTGGTTTGAGTCTTGGAGATCTTGTTTGCTTGGCTGTGAAAACTCTCAGCCCCCAAAACCCTCAATGATAGCATACCTATCACCTAGCATTCTTTCCCAGGATTGCTGGGAGTTGCAGTCCAAGAGGAGGGCACAAAATCCCCACCTTCCAATACAAGTTCCAGGCAGATTCAAGTGTGAATGGTTCCATCCAGTGAATTTCCATGGCTGAGCAGGGAATCAAACCTATAGTTGTAGTTCAATGCTCAAATCACTGCACCATGTTGGTACCCACAAAAATCCTAGGGCCTACAGGATTAACAACATAATTTTTTGTTGGGAAGGAACACAAAATTTCAAAATAAAGACATTTTATATTTTTCTTTACCTGCTGCCTTCATTCTGACTCAGGAAAGTACTCCTTCGTTCCCCTGTGAAACTTACCGTCGCAAGGTGTATGGGAACACCTGGAGGGATGATGCACTTTGACCAATTCTTTCAGGGTATAAACCACAGTCCTATTATCAATCCTCCTCATTCAGAGGCACTATACCAGCCTTCCCCAGCTTCAGTGACCCCTGGATATTTTGTCGGCTGATGCAACCAGAAAGAACCAGGTGGAGAAACGCCTTTCATTATAAAGGATCAGCAAGACAAGTGTCTCCTTCAGCGTGTTTTGAGTTTCTCAGGGCAGCTCGCTGATCCCTGACAGGAAGAAGAAAGTGAGGTAGGTAGATTTAAGTCCAAAAATCCAGTTCCTTTGTTTGGAAAGAGCAAAGGAAACAAAGCCTTTCTCCTTTTTTGCATGAACTCACCTGCACTGAACTGGACGTAATGAATTCCTTACATAGAATGATAGAGTTGGAAGAGACCCCAGGGGCCATCAAGTCCAACCCCCTGCTATGCAGGAACACCCATTCCCAACAGATGGCCATCCAGACTCTGCTTAAAAACTTCTAAGGAAGGAGACTCCACCACACTCCATGGAGGCAGCATATTCCACTGCCGGACAGCCCTGACTGTCAGGAAGTTCTTCCTGAGGTTCAGGTGGAATCTCCTTTCCTGCAGCTTGAATCCGTTGCTCCTTGTCCTGGTCTCTGGAGCAGCAGAAAACAAGTCCCCTCCTTCCTCTACATGGCATCCCTTCAAATATTTAAACATGGCTCTCATGTCCCCTCTTAACCTCCTCTTCTGCAGACTAAACATCCCCAGCTCTCTCAGTCTATCCTCATAGGGTTTCATGGCTTCCAGGCCTCTCACCATTTTGGTCGCCCTCCTCTGGACTTGCTCCAGCTTGTCCATATCCTTCTTGAATTGAGGTGCCCAGAACTGGACACAGTATTCCAAATGAGGCCTAACCAATGCAGAATAGAGGGGTACCATTACCTCCCTCGATCTACACACCAGACTCCTATTGAGGCAACCAAGAATCGCATTGGCTTTCTTGGCTGCTGCCATCTACCCCTCTAACACATACACAAACACACAGAGGCCTCAATTCAACTTACTCGCAGCATAGTGTAAGCATCATCTGTGTACAAATGTATGCTATGCTGAGCCAACAATAACCTCCTCTCACATATTGCTCTCCTTCCTCAATCTTTGTAACAAACTTTTCTTATCCTTACCTGTCTCCGTTTGTGAGGAAGCTGCTTCCCAGGACTGTTTTTCCAAATTCAAAATTCTTTTCATTTAAAATATAATTTGGCATCCATTTCTTGAACTAACAACACACACTCACTCACTCACACACGGCCACGTACTTACAATAAAGGCACACAGAAGCAAACCAACATGCTTTGTCTATGTTTACTGTCTGGGTTCAGAGCGCTGACGGGTCAGTTCAGTTAGCTACATTCATGGGGTCGGAAGGTGGGCACTCTACGGGACGGGAGGCAGAGCCTGGGAGAAGAGCCGATGCTCTGTATGACTCTTATAAATATGCATAGATTATTAAACACAGCTACAGTATGTCGGGATGGGAGGGAGAAGGTACGCAGACAACCCTGAAAAGCCAAGAGGGTCTTGCTGAAGAGAAAATTCATGTGCAATTCTTCAGCAAACCCCCTCCCCAGTCTCCAAATTCATTCAGAACAATAATCCACTAAAACCAAAGTTTGGAGGAACACCTTCCCATTGCATAGCAAAGAATCAGTCGTCCTCTCAGCCTCCCTGTACATCCTGAGAACACTTTCTCAGCCCCTCTGTAATTATTTGCATGATTTCAAACAACCATCTACTCTGTCCGGGCACGGCCACTTAAACCCCATGGGGCAAGGGGCTGGCTGGGGCGCGACTCCGAAGGAAGAGAAACGAGAGGTTGAAGAGTGCAAAAGTGCTACCGAGTTTGGGAAGGCTAAGAAACAACAACACCAACAAAGATGATAAAAACCAACGCAAATGATTACAGTGGTGGGTAGGCCAAGGGAACGGGCCTGGACTCAAAGCGTATCTGCACTGTGCCATTATATTGGTTTCATGCCACTTTTACGGATGTGGCTCCATCCTAAGGAATTCTGAAATTTGTAACGCAGGTAATACAGGCTACCTGGTTGTGTGACAAGCAATACCTGTTGAAATTCCCTCTTCTACACAGCCATTAAAAGTACAAGAACATTCTCCCCCTCCCTTTTTTTCTGTCAACCCTGAATGAGAAACAAAGCTATTCCAAAAAGGTAATGTATTCCAAAATCCAGCAAAAATCCAAAATCTGATCCCAAGCATTTCAGGTAAGGGCAGCTCAACCTCTACAGGGATGTGGATTCAGAGAATTCTAAGTCCCTAGCCAAACTACAAATCCCAAGGTTCTTTCAGATGAAGCCATGACAATGAAAGTGGTACAAAACCGATATATAATGGCACAGAGTTCTTAGAACTGCCTCCGCTCCCATATATCCAGTGCTTGAGGACTATTCCCCCTGAAAGCATGTCACAAAAACAGAACTACAACTAAAGCCATGCTATCCTCCAGCCCAGTTAAAACAAAAAAAAAATTAAAAAAGAAGAAAGTACCATCTTTAAAATTAAAGGCTCTCCCTACCACCAGCACCACCTGACTCCAGTACCGGAGCAGCAGCAAATCTCAAAATCACGGAAGGGAACATGCCCAAGGCAGCAGCAGGAAAAAGATGGTCCAAGGGGCTCTGGGAATGAACAAAAGCAGCAATTGCAGCAGGACAGGGAGGGTGGTCCACTTTATCCACCACCCTCCTTCCTCATGCCCATGCACCCTCATCAGCCAGCACAGACTCCGCTGGGCCGCGGGACGGTTCGACGAAAGAAGAAAAGACATTGTGGAAGGCAGCCCATGGTCGGTGGTCAGACGGCCGTCTCGCTGTGCTCTCCTTGGGAGACGAGCCTCCCGCTGCTGACCGGCTGGTCCCCACAGTCTTGTAGCTGAGGGGCGTGGGGATCTTCGAGGGGTCTTGTCAGGCTGGGAGTCAGTGCGGGGCTTGATCTTGGGCTGCAGCTTCAGCTTGTAGATGGAAGGCACGCGCTCGGGTTTCTTCAGGGACTTGGGCCGAAGCACAACTTCCTCAGCAGGGGAATTACCAAAGGGGCTTCATCGATTGTGCAGGGCGAACGCCCCTGGTCCCCATCTGAAGCCACCAGCTCCCCTACAGGCCACAGGCTGTCTCCCAGGGGCTCAGCTACTTCACCTTGTTCCTGCACCTCTTGAAGGTCATTAAAGCCCAAGTAGGAATTGCTTTCATCAGAGGAGCTGGACAACGCCTGCTTCCTCCACCGTGTGGTTCGCTCAGGGGGCTCCCAAAGATCTGAGGGGTCTGCGGAGCCATTGGGAAAATCAGCCGGCTGGGCTGGGCTGGCTTCCAAAGCCCAAAACCTCTGCGAACTGGTGTTCCTCTTGGGCTCCTCTTTGGGATCGGGTGGGAGGCCGTACTTGGTGAAGAAGTTGAGAGAAGAGGACGATGAGCTAGAGGAACAGTAGGCTGAATCGGCCGCTCCAGGATCTGGGGTGGTTTGCAGGAGGCGGGGACCATCACAGGGGAGGACGCCAAGGGACTCCGCCGGTTCTTCTTCCTTCTCCTCTAATCCCATCATCTGAGAGTTGGCCAGGAACTCCTCTTCCAGGCGCCGATACAGCTGCTGCTCCTGGCTGGGGTCCAGGCGGAGCGGTGTCCGGAAAGTACAGCCAGCTGCTCCAACTCTTCCCCCAAACTGTCAGAAGTCTGCAGGCTCTCCCCAGACCGGGTCTGCCTAGAGCTCATGGAAGTCCCCGTTACAGCTCCCGGATGCTGCCTCAGAGGCCCCGGAGCAGGCGAGGGGATCCGAACCGAGGGGTCACCCATTTTTGTAGCGGGGAGAGATCCCCGCCGATGGGTCATTGCTGGACTCCTAGACCCCACTGGGGTCAAGTGAGCCCTCGCGGGGCTCTTGGTCCTGCACGCACCTCGTCCGGATCCTCCCACCTTCTCCTTTGGCTCCTCGGCTCGCATCCACGAGTGTTGTCCATCCTTCCCTCGGCTGATGAGCAGAACGGGCTCCCCACTGGACCGACCCTGGCTGCGGGCTCGGGGACGAGGACTCTGGGATGTTGTCAGCTTGCTCGGCCCGTTTGGCAGTCGGGCCCGACCTCGTTCTGCTGGGTCAGGCTTCCGGGTGCCTGGAGACGGCTTCGGTAAACCTGCCCGTTCTCGGGACTGGCTTCGGCTGTCCGGCTGCCTCTTGGGACTGCCACGGAGCTGCAAGATTGCCCCTTCAGATACTCGTCTTCCGGGCTCCTTTTGGTGGGCTAGGTTGGCCTCTTCATTGCATCTTCTGCCCAGCGTCCCACTCTGAATGGAAGACGCCGAAGAATCGCTGTCTCCAGAAAGGCGTCGAGCTCCCAGGGACCTGGAGTGAACAACAAGCCATGTAAACAAGACCCTTTATTTTAGTAACACTGCTTTGCATTTTCCTGAATAATTCCATTAATGACATTCATATTCCTCCCCAAATCCTATTGTCTGCCTGAAGTGTGTGTGGGGGGGCAGAGGTTGGAGAAACTTGCAAATAATCAAATCCATGGAAGTGGAACCCACAAACGTGGAAGGCCGATTGTACTTCTTTTCTCCAAAGCAGAGCAAACATCTCAATTTCAGCTGGTGAGCTTATGTACAAAGGGAAAATCTTTCTTGGCTCACGCACACCAATGCAATTAGGCAGCTAGACAAAGATCGCCTATGCAGGGCAAAACCCCAAGAGCAAACAGGAAGCTGTGAGGCTGATAAGAGTCATAAGGCAGAAAATGTCTAAAAATATATGGCCAACCAAAGGCAAGTCTTTCTTTTGCTGGAAAAGCAGGGCCACTTCCAGTGCTGAGCAGACACAAGCCTACTTCCTGCCTTGATTACCCTCTGACACAGCACAGAGTTGTTAAATTTCGCACCCTTCTATAGCTTTCATGCAATCCTAGAGTTGGAAAAGACCCCAAGGATAAGTGAATTGACTAAAAATCACAGGCAGAACTGGAAAAACATGACTTTTTTTGGACATCAACTCCCAGAATCCCCTGGCGCCAAGGATGCTTTTGGGGATTCTAGGAGTTACAGTGCAAAGAACAAAAATCTCCAATTTTTTTCCCCATTGCAGTTTAACAAGATGTCTCCCACTCCAAAGGACGCAACAGGCCCATTTTGGCATGTTTTACCTGTTGGACAGATGGGAATCACATGTATCTCGCTGTCCCTGGGTTGCGGACCCCCTCAAGGGGCTAGCGGAGCTCTGGCTGGCTGACCCAGACCTACTGGAGAGCCCATCATGCCCTGTTGGTGGTGTAGTGCCAGGCACCTGTCTTGGGGGTGTGGAGTCCCTGGGCCCCTTGACCGGGTATCCAGGACGGCCCCCTTTAGTGTGGGTGGTCTCCCCTCCAAGCCGCTTTTCCAGCACCCGGAGGGGCTCTGAGAGCTTGTGGAGGCTCATGGCTTCGGCCCGGCGCTGGGTGCTGGGGCTGCTGGCTTGGGGGGACCCTGGGGCACCCATCTTCTGTGGAGAGAAGCCAAGGCCCCGAGTCTGCGTTAGACGGTGCGCTGAAAGAGAGGAGCAAAACAAAGTGAGCCAAAACTCAAACTATTACACTGCACTGGTTCTCATTAATTTTAATTGTTGCTCTGTGCTTTCAACTCATTCCCAACTTACGGCAAACCTATTACAGAATTTTCTGGGGCTGAGATTGTGTGACATGTCCAAGCTCGCTCAAATCACTACATCCTTCTGGTCTATGTTAACTGAAGGCTTTGTGTATCTGGAAAAATGAGCAGTAGAGGTATTCCAATGGCATTTGCAATTGGAGAAGTTATTTTATAGGAAGCATTAATCTTTCTTAGGAAAGCTGGAAGTCAAATGTATATATTTCATTTTCCTTTGTGTTTATTATCTTTCTTCCCTCTGGTTGTTTTCCTTTATTGTTTCTTTTTTCCTTTGTTTGTATGCACCTTGATGTTCTATTGTTTTGGAAAACACTGAACAAAATCTACTAAAGAGGGGATTTTGGCAACAAACAGGTTAAGAACTTGTTGTCCCTGCTGAAGTCCCTTCGTCAACACAACCGTTAATGGGAGAGGAGCCCCGTTCTGTATTTCACTTGGCAACTTCAGTGCTTGCGGAATGACCAGCTGCATTTACGCAACCGTTTGAGTAAACCTCAGAGGACAGCTTTGTGTAATTGTTTAGCTTGCTGCCAAAGGATTTGTACAAGATGGCACTGTGGTGGGAAACAAAGCCCGACTACACGCCCGAGCTCCTCCATTGAGGAGACGGAGCGTAACTTTTACAACTTCATGCACCAGTTGTACCGTGCTGCCTCGTTAGCAAACTGTGACATTGGGCAACTCAGTGCGCAAGTGCCTTTGCATGTGCATCCATGAGCAATGCCCCCACGCATGCTCAGTTCTGCTTCTGCCACCTTTGAGCCAAACACATATATTTTGCATCAAACAATAATAATAACATTTATTTATAACACCCTTTTCACACACACACACTCTCTCAAAAAAAGCTTCTTTTAATCATATGTGGTAGACATGTGGAAAGGCTAAGAAATTTTGGGCTCAAATTCACACTCCAGTGCAGAGACTAAATATTAAATACTAATTTTACTATATTTATTATTATACTTGGTTATATTAATAAAGCTAAAAATTCAGTTAAAACTAGAATTTTTTTCTTCTCTTTTGGGACTCATGAATGAACAGTGAGAAAACAGATAACAGGAGATTCTTTCAATATATCAGCAAGACTGAGGAAAAAAAATCCATCATTACTGTCTATGCTCTTTTTGCAAAAAACAAAAAAATGTGATTTGAGAACTCTGCATTTTGATAATTATTAAGGATTTGATATGTGGAAGATGTATATAATATGGAACTGTAATGAAAGAGATTTGATTATGCTGGGATGGAGGATAACCCTTGCCGAGAAGAAAGTTGGAAGTCACCTTTCATTTTTCTTTTGTCTTCATATATATAATACATAATAATCTGTATTTCTATGTATTTTATCCTTCTCTTACAATCCTTCTTTTATCTCTTCTTTTTTTCTTTCTTTCCGTATTTGTAGTTTTTAACATACTGGCTTCCCCCATTTATCTGACAGGTTAACTCAGTTTAATGGCTTTAGAAGCCCTTCAGAGCGCCAAACCAGCATGGAATGAAAGTAGAGGGAAAGTACGGCTAGCACAAGCCACGAGGGGTGCTCTTGCTATAGGACCACTCCTTTCTCCCTTTGAAGACCCCTGAAGCTGAATAATCTGCCTTATGGAGTAGAGGACAAGGGGAGAATGCCAGGGGGCAATTTTATCCCCAGAGTAGTTGCTGTGGGCCACGTCCCGCTATAAGCGGCCCAGTGATAACATGGATTGGTAGCCTAATCTTTAAGGGAGCTTTCCATAGTGATAAATTCTACCTCCACCATTCAGTTTAGAGAGTTCCTCCAAAGTTCAGACTGAAGTCCAAAGCAGACACAGAAACCAGGAGACAGACACCAGTCTCTGTGGAAATCCTGCTTTGATCAGACCTCACCAAGAGGAATTCGGTGTCCATTTCTGGGTACCACAAAGCAAGAAAGACAAGGACAAGCTGGAAGATGTCCAGAGGAGGGCGACCAAAATGGCCGAAGGCCTGGAAACCATGAAGCTCAGGGAGCTGGTGATGTTTAGCCAGGAGAAGGTTAAGAGAAGGGGACATGACAGCCATATTTAAGTATTTGAAGGGATGTCACATGGAGGACAGAGCAAGCCTGTTTTGGCTGCTCTAGAGACCAGGACATGGAGCAATGGATTCAAATTTCAGGAAAAGAAGTTCCACCTAAACATTAGGAAGAACGTCCTCGTGGTAACAGCAATTTGACACTGAAATACACTGCTGCCTGGGAGAGTAGTGGAGGTGGCCATGCTCTCCCCCTCACCCCTTGTCCCCGCACATCCACTCCACAAGCTTGCAAACTCACAGAAGGAGGTACAGCGGCATGGATCATGCTTGTCCAAGTAGTGCTCCAACGTATCCCATCCACCGCCAACCCTCACCATCACATGGCTCCTCAGCACCTGCCGGGACAACCAAAGAAGGAACCAAGAAGAACAGGTTGCTTACCTGTAACTGTGGTTCTTTGAGTGGTCATCTGTGCGCTCACACACTGGGAGTTTTTGCACATGCACGGTAACATTCGGAAGATTCTAGAGCTTAGCAACTTGGCAGGAACCCATCCCCCATGCCTGTACTGAGCATGCTCAGCCTGCCAAGCCAACAGTCTCTCCTCAGCTCTGGAGTCTGCCAATTAGGGACCTGAAAGAGGGGACGGCTGGGCAGGTGTGTGCGAGGGCACAGATGACCATTCAAAGAACCACAGATACAGGTAAGCAACCTGTTCTTCTTCTTCGTGGTCTCTGAGCCTTACACACTAGGAGATTTTGTAGCTTACCAGTTGGACGGTGGGTCAGGTCCTAAAGAACAGAAGACAACATGGCACGTCCAAACCAGGCATCTCTCCGGGATCGGCAATCCAGTCTGTAGTGGTGCACGAAGGTTGAGGGTTGAGACCAGGTCGCCACACTGCACAGTTCCTGAAGGTCCACTCCTCGAAGGAGAGCTGCTGAAGAAGCCATGGCTCTGGTGGAATGAGCACGCAACAAAACTGGCAGAGACTGCTTGGCCAGTTCGTACGCCAGCAGAATGGTCTAGGCCACCCATTTGGAAAACTTCTGGGTGGACACCTTGTGGCCTTTTTGACACCCACCGTGGCACACGAACAAGTGGGGTTTCTGACGGAAGGGCGCAGTCCTTGTCCCCGCATGTAGAAGGGCGCATGTAGAAAGCCAAGGCCCGACGAACATCAAGGGAGTGAAGGGAGCGCTCCAGAGGTGTAGTCGGGTCCAAGTAAAAGGTAGGTAAGATGATGTCCTGACAAAGGTGGAAGTGTGATACCACCTTGGGCAGGAAGGAAATGTCAGGGTGAAGGACTACCTTGTCTCGGTGGAAGATGAGGAAAGGCTCATCGGATCACAGTGCTGTCAGCTCACTCACCCGCCTGGCTGAGGTGACAGCTCAGGAAAGCAGTCTTGATGGTCAGGAGTCTGTCCTCAGCAGTCGCCATGGGCTCAAAGGATGGTTGCGTCAACTGCAATAGCACCAAGGATAGCGACCAAGACGGTAGCGGCGGCAACATTGGTGGATAAAGGTGTTGCAGGCCTTTCATAAACCGCTTAAGGGTAGCGTCCCTGAAGAGAGCCGCTGAGGGGGACCCTGGTGGCTGATAGGCCACAATCGCAGCAAGGTAGACCCTCAGGGATGGAAATGCGAGTCCTCACTGCCGAAGGTGGAGGAGAAAATGGAGCACGGTGGGCAGGTTAACAGGTGATACTGGCTCACAATGTGCTTCTGCGAAGGTGATGAATTTCTGCCATTTATAATGGTAGTTGCGGCGTGTCGACTCCTTCCTGGACGTGATGAGGACATCCTGGATGGTCAGGTCCTCTAAGGCATTATCCTCCACGCGTGGAAGGTCAGGAGTGGCAGGTTTGGGTGGAGAACAAGACCATCGGAGTGTGACAGGAGATCTGATGCTGTCGGAAACTTGAGGAGTCAACTGCGAGCAGCCTCAAGCAGGGGCCTGAACCAGTGCTGCCTCGGCCAATATGGGGCTACGAGGACAACGTCGGCTTGGTCCGCGAGGATCTTAGTGACCACTCAACCCAGGAGAGAGAACGGTGGGAATGCATAGAGGAGCCCGTTGGTCCACTCGAACTGGAAGGCGTCGCTGAGAGAGCCTCGGCCCAGGCCGGCTCTCGAGCAGTAGAGGGGACACTTCCTGTTCCGGCTGCTGGTGAAGAGATCGATCATCGGTTCGCCCCATCAGTCTAGTATCAGCTGGAAAGCTGCATCGGAGAGGGACCACTCATGATAGCACAAGGTGTCCCTGCTCAGGGTGTCTGCCATGGTGTTCTCCTGGCCTGCCAGGTGCACTGCGACTGGGTGAACTCGGAGCGGCACACACCAGTCCCAGAGCTGTAGGGCTATGTCAAGGAGGGTGGTTGACCGAGTCCCTCCCTGCCTGTTGACATAGCAGACCGCTGTCGTGTTGTCTGACAGGATCTGCACCATGTGGCCAATGATCAAGTTGCGGAACGCCCTCAGAGCCTTCCAGATGGCAAGGAGCTCGAGGGCGTTGATGTGCAAGTGGGTCTCGCCATTGATCCAGCGCCCTTGCACTCTGAGGTTGCCGCAGTGCACTCCCCATCTGAAGAGGGAGGCATCCATCATAACCGTGAGCCGAGGGGTTGGTTCCCGGAACGGCATCCCTGACATCAGATGATGGTAGGATAGCCACCAGAGCAGGGAGCGACGCACCTGTCAAGGCATTTGGAGGAGGCGCCTCTGGTCATCCAGGAGCGGGTCGAAGGCCCTGACAAACTAGTGCTGGAGGGGGCGGGCACGGAGGTGAGAGAGGTAAGTGACCGCCGTGGTCGAAGCCACATATCCGAGAAGTTGTTGGATTCTTCTCACCAACATCACCAGGGCATCGAGAGCAGCAGATGCGGCCTGACGTAGAGTGCGTGCCCGCTCCAATGGAAGGTATGCCCTGGTGGATACCGAGTCCAAGGTCGCTCCGATGAAGTCGAGAACCCTCACTGGCTCAAGGTATGACTTCTTCGGGTTGACTCAGAGACCAAGGCGGGACAGAGGAGTGAGAGTGTGATGAATGCCCCTGTATAGCTTTTGCATGCAGGACGCCACTAACAGCCAGTTGTCCAAGTAAGGGTAGATCATAACGCCCTTCGTCCGCAGGTACAATACCACAGGAGCCATGCAGTTGGTGTATACCCTTGGCGTAGTGGAGAGGCTGAACAGTAATACCCTGTATTGGTAACAGGTACCGTTGACCGCAAACTGTAGGTACCGTCTGTGCTGCGGGCGAATGGCAATGTGGAAATAGGCATCTCATAGATCAATAGAGGTGAACCAGTCCCATCGTTGAAGGAAGGGCAGGATCGAAGACAGCGTGACCATCTTGAACCTCCTGGGGCAGATGTAAGAGTTCACCCCTCTGAGGTCCAGGATTGATTGCAGGGTACCGTCTGATTTTGCTATCGTGAAGTACCGGGAGAAGAAGCTGGTGGTACTGGCCAAGGATGGCAGTTCTTCGATGGCTCCTTTGTGCAGTAGGGACTGGATCTCCTCTAGCAGAGCAGAGCTAGCCGGAGTGGAATAGTAGACGCCTCGGTCAACCACCCTCCTTGACATAGCGGTGGAATATCTTGAAATTTGATGGCGTAACCAAGACGGACGATGGAAAGAACCCAAGAGTCCATCGTGATGTGGCACCATTCAGCGAGATGTCAGGCCAAGCTTGGACGATCTACGAACTTGGCAGGCAGACTGAAGTGAGGCTGCGGTCAAAATCAGGACTTTGTCCTGGATGTAGACTTCTTTGAAGATGACCTGCATCCCCAAAGAGGTCTCCGTACCGATGACGAAGTCGACGGCCACAACGGCGCCAAGCGCGGTGCCAGTACGTGGACAACGAGGATCGGCGCCATGACGAGCAGGAGCCAAAGCTACGATGAGGTTGAGTCGGCTGATGGATCCCCATCTTCTTCGCTGTTAAGCGGGCCTTGGGCAGGTGATCCATAGTCTCATCGGTAGTGGCGTGGAACAGCCCCGGCTGTCAATTTGCTTGCAGCTGTCTTCCTGCAAGCCCGCCGATCTGAGCCACGCAAAGCGTCGGAGGGCCACAGAGCCTACCATTACTCGAGCCGCCACCTCGTCGAGTGCCTAGACGATGAGATCTGTTGGTTGGCGAGTGCCACTGATTCATTAAAGAATTGCACAGCACTCACCCGGTGATCTTCAGGGGGGTGTACCAAGAGAAGATAGAACCTGTCGAGGAGGTTCCTCTGGTAGGCGGCGAGGCAGGTTCGCATGTTGGACACCCTGGCAATGTGTGATGAAGGAGAGTAGAACCGCCCGCCAAAGGTGTCCAAATGGTTGCCCTCTCGATCCGGTGGGGTGGTGTGTGGTCTCCTACCACCCTTAGTCTGGGAGGACTCCACGACAATGGAGTTCAGCACCAGGTGGTTAAACAGATACTCGACATCCTTATGTTGCATTCAGTAGAGGTGTTCCAAGCGATATGGGATAGGCTGTGCTGACGCCGGCTGAGCCCAAGGGTGTTTCATGACCTGCTGCAACACTGATAAAAATGGCAGCGGTGCTGTAGATGGTGGGCGAGTGTCAACGTACAAGAACACCGGGTCCTGAACAGATGGAGCTGGGTCTGACACCTCCAGCCCAAGCTCAGTCGCCACCTGAGCAGGATGTCTGAGAACTGTTTAATATCTTCCGGTGCCGAATCCAGTGCTGGGTCCCCAAAGGCCAAGGGGGGAGACTCTCGAGACCCCGGTGTTGACTCCCCAGATGCCGATTCCATCTCATAAGACTCAGACTATCTGGATGGAGACCTCTTTGCCGACGGCTGCTGAGGTGGCAATGACATAGTCACCGCTGGTGCGGTTACCATCGTTGGTACCATGGTCGGTGGAGCAGCCAGAGGTAGTACCGGTGGTGCAGCCGGAAGTTGGGATGCCGCAGTTTTGACTATTGGCAGCACCGTAGGCACCGGGTGTTGAATTGCCTGGGTGGAGGTGACAGTGGGAGTTGAAGTCTTTGCCAGGAGGGCCTCCAAAACTGGATGGGAGATGGTCGCAGTAACTCTCGGAGGTGCTTACACAGACTAGAAATGCGACGAGCGTTCCCAGGACCTCCCGTAGTACGGGGACCTTGAGGGCAAGCGTAAAGGCGAACACCGGTATTTTGGATGGTACCAGCCACGAGATGGAGATCGCAACCGGCGATACGGCGACCAATGCCTCACATCCGGGTGGTACCTATCCCTATATGCCGGAGAATCGGAATGGTACGAACCCGGTTGCTCCCGCCAAAGATGTTCCCAGATATATCTCGCAATATGCGAGGCTGACAAGTATGGCGAGTCCATCGGGGGCCACGACAAGGCCCACTCTCGATAGCCCTCACGCCGCCACGGTGATCGAAATCTCTCTTGGTGTTCTGGGGAGCAAGACTCACTTCTCCTGGGTGTGGCCCGATGACGGGACGAGGCCCGAGATGAAGCAGTGAGAAGCTCCGGGTGGTCCATCCCCTCTGGTCGACCGGGCGGAGGTACCACGGCAGTATGCACAGGTGGGCCCGAAGGCGCAGCCGAGCCAGTGGCCTGGTCCTCATCAGACACCTCGAGGATCTCCGGTGGCTCTATGTCCTCCCCAACCTCTTCGGGTTGTTGGGTTGGTGGAGGTGTCGGAGGGCAGGTCTTCCTAGAGGGCGAACCCCGCTTCTTCTTCTTCCTCTTCTTCTTCTCTCTCTCCTTCAAAACATCATGAGGAGGAGGCCGCTTACGCTGGGCCGCTGTAAGTGGCTTGGAGGACTTGGCTACCTGTGAGCCCACAGCAGCCTCTTTGGAAGTCATCGCGCCCGACGAGATCCTCGGTACACGCGGTAAGGCTGATATTGGGGGCCGAGAAGATGGTACCGAGCCCGGTACCATCATTGTCATCGGTATGGCAGCCGCCAGTACCGATGAGGGCGTGGTCACAGGTCAAGTTGATGGAGAAAACATGACGGATTCTCCGGCCACTTGATCCCTTGCCCGTAGAGCCTCTTCCCAACAATGGGATTTTAGGCGGGATGATCGGTGGTGGTGAAGTCGGGTGGTGAAGTCCCAACAAATAGGACAGGCCTTTATGTTGTGGGTCTCCCCAAGACAAAAGAGACACTCACTGTGTCTATCAGACAAAGTGACCTTGCGACCACAGGTTATACACACCTTGAAAAGCGCAGACATAGGAAGTTGAAGGAAAAAGTTCCGGGGGGGGAGACTCACAAAGCGGGGGAGAAGATCGAAGAACGAAGAAGAAGATCGAAGAAAGTTCGAAAGGTGGGGTTCGAAGAAGTCCGAAAAGCCAAAAGGACCAAGTCTGAAGTCCGACACCCAGAAGCCAATGCCAAAGCCAAAATCCAAGTCAAAATACCAGAAAAAAACAGTCCGAATCACAAGCCAAGAAACGCTGCCAAGCAAGAACCTTCCTTTCGCTAAGGCAGACGAAAAAGAACTGAGGAGAGACCGTTGGCTTGGCAGGCTGAGCATGCTCAGTACAGGCATGGAGGAGGGGTTCCCACCAAGCTGCTAAGTTCTAGAATCTTCTGAACTTTACCGCGCATGCGCGAAAACTCCCAGTGTGTGAGGCACAGAGACCACGAAGAAGAACTTGGAATTTGGAAGAATCTGGCTTTAGGAAATCAAGGGGGCAAAGCATGCTGGGTAGAAAGCAAAGGATAAAATTTGGAGATGGACTATTTGCAGCAGTGTCTCTGGGGCAGTGAAACCATGCTGGGTTTTAGCCTGAACTTTAAAGATGCTGAGAAAAAAAAAACACAAAAGGAAAAGATAAGACCTAACTCACTGCAATAATGAAAGGTAAACAGAAAGAGACCTTGGGTTATCTTTTTTTTTTTCTTTCAACAAATGATTTATGCCCTATGGACCTTCTCCCATACTACTATTTATCTTGTGGACTTTGCAGTGTTTATTTTAACAGTTGATAATTTCAGTGTTTTATTATATGTATTTACACATACAGTCAGCCTTCTACTTTCACTGCGGTTAGGGCAGAAGACCACTGTAAAAGAGGAAAAACCATGATTTTTTAATTTTTAATTTTTTTTTTTCCTGAGAACACTTCTCTAGGAATCTCTAAGTCCTCGAGTATCACTCTATGATCAGCTTGCAGCAGAAATTGACCATAGAGTCACGCTGGAGAACCTAGAGATTCCTACAGAGAACAGTTCTCTTGGCATTGGTAGGTCCTCCAGAGTGACTCTATGGCCCAACCTCCAGATTTTGGGTTTGCCTTTTGCTGAGATTCAGACCACTACACCATGCTGCCTTTCGCTAAGTTTTAAAACAGAAGCGTAATTAAATGCTAAACTAAAAGACTGATGCATGAACACGCTGGGTTTTGCATCTTGTTTATAGAATGTGAAATCAAATTTCTTTGGGTGCATCCTTTGAGAAAACTTTTCACTTATGTATATGTGTAGGCCAAGTCACAAGTTTGCCCCAAAGCAACTCAAATGCTACACCCAAAGAAGTTTGATTTTGCATTCTGTAAATATGATACAAGACCGAGCACATTCATGCATCAATGTATATATATGGGCAAGGCATAATTACTCTAAAGGCACCAGATCCTGTCTGATCGTGGAAGCTGACTTGGGTCAGCCCTGGTTAGGACTTGGATGGAGACCCCCAGTTGCTGTAGGCTGTCCCTTTAAATTGGACTTGGACTGGAAATCCATTCAACTCTCAGCTCTCCAAAATGAGGGCTTCTGTCCCAGTAAATCAGGACACATGCTGGCCTCCTGTTCTCTCCTCTTCTCATCCCCAACACACCCTGATCATCAGGGAGATTAAATAAAAATAAAATCAGAGAGGGAGGGCGAGAACCCCAGCAACCAATCGAAATGTCCTGTGGAGAAATCCCAAAATTGTGTGGCTTTCCCATGTGACGTTTTCTATACATTAAAAACAAACAACGGGGTTGGAGGGGGGAAAAAATCCCTTGTTTGGTTTCACCGCATAGGGGAAAAAACAAACCAAAACGGCAACTTTAGGAGATAATCTGGTTGACTCTGCTGAGCCCAGGGCCAAGTCACAACACAGCAAAACAGCTGTAGGAAAATCCTTGCCAGGGCTGTTCTGCAATCCCGGAGGCTTGAATCAACGTCTCAGGCTTCCTGATTCAGTGGGATTTAGTTCTGAGTTGGATAACTCACTCACTGATTCAATGGGTCTACCCCAAACTGAAAGGCACCATTACTGGGAGAGGAGTCTTGGCTTTGGAGTAAAGGGGGATTGCACCATCCTGTCTTTGGGAAGTGAATGAACTGGCCAAAGGCCAGCCAAATTTCAAATCAGAATGGAGGTTGCAGCCACGAAATCAAAAGAAGGCTAGGACTTGGAAGGGCAGTTCTGAAGGAACTCAAGAAGATCATGAACTGTAAATATATATATTACTGAATACTAAAATTAATTCAACAGTGGAACACCCTGATGTCTCCATAGAGCATGGTGGAGACAAGATTATGAATCGTAAATATAAATAACACTGAATACTAAAATTAATTCAACAGTGGAATACCATGCTATCTCCATGGAGCGTGATGGAGTCTCTTTCTTTGGAAGTTTTTAAGCAGGGAATACTTTGATTGTGTCTTCTTGCATGGCAGAAATAGGGTCGGTGTGGGTATCCTTTGGGGTCTCTTCCAACTCTATGTTTTGACCCTTCATTCACATAAAAGTTGATCCTCTAATCCTTAGGTAGAAGTCCCATTGAGCTTAATTAGGGCATACTTGGAAGAAAATCCATATAGGACTGTACTTCAAGGCACCTCTTGCTAAAGTTTTTTTTTTCTCCCCCTAACCTAATATTTTGTTCAAGATATTTGCATTGCCCAAAGAATCAAATACTTTGTTCAAGATATTTGATCTGCAGATATTTAATCTGATTCGTTCAAGATAAATGTTCCGCAGGAACATTTTCCAAGCAGATAATGGTATTAGTCTATTGCTGAAAAAACAAAACATTTAGAGGTTAACAAATTATTTGCTGCCAGAAAAAAAGAATATATTTGGCATAACACTTTGTGAACTGCAGTGGATTGCAGTTACAAATTATTTGCTGCCAGAAAAAAGAATATATTTGGCATAACACTTTGCGAACTGCAGTGGATTGCATCAGATTTGGCCAACTGCAGGGTTGCCACGAAAATGCTGTCGTTTCAATTGCAACAGATCAACACAAGTACCACACATACACACAGAGAGAGAAAATCAAAATTGTTTCTTTTTATAAAGTGCCAAGGCAAAGGTGGCTTGGAGGCTCCCCCATCTGCGCCAAGTTTTAGTGTGAACTTCAAAGTTTATTTATTATATTTGTATGCTGCCTTTCTCCTGGAATGGGAAAGTTGCTCTCAGAAGGGCTGATTGGGAAACACAGAGTTCAGCATAATTGGACTAAAATCAATGTAGGAGCTAATCATTGCTACAGGAGTCATTTAACATCCAAATGATAGTTTCGATTTTTTTAAAAAAATGAAAGATACATACAAAAAAAAAGAATTTTTCCAGACTCTGCAGTCACTTCTAATCTGTAACCCACAGCTTTTGAGCTCTGTGGCGCAGGATCCAAGCGTGCACAATCAGGAATGTTGCAGAGATGGGAAGGTTGGAAGAGAAAAAGAACAGAGAGAAGTACAAGAAATCTTACTCGAACGAAGATCAGGGCGTCGGAATCTCCAACTTTGTATTTACCCTCGGAGACTTTGACCATGGGGAACTGAGAAGGACAAGTACAATGACCCAGGATTTCTCTCACCTAGGGGAAAAGAAAACACAAAGAAAACACATTATCTTATGGCAAATCTCTCTGACACAACCCAGCCTTTTTTGCTCGTTTCCAGACTCCAGATTAAAAAGGGATACACCTGGTTTTGGGCCAGTTGCTCATTTTCAGTTTGACATCTCTGCAGGGCTGTTGTGAGGATAAACAAGAGGAAAGCCATGCAATCCATCCAAAACCATGTGGAATAACAAGTCCCTCCTATGCCAACAAAGTGTCGTTTCAGAGTTTTAAATTAATAACAAACTAGCTGTTGGCTTTTTGCTTTTGTTAAGTTGTGCACCTGGGGAAAAATGCTAATTTGGCAGGAACCAGAAGGCTAAATTTTCAGCCTCCTGATCCTGTTTTGCAAGCCACATCTCAAACATTTGACTGGTTTTCACCAGAGGCTGCAGCAACGTCTTCCAATCCACCATATCACAGATTAATCATGAGCTAACATCCGGCTTTCGTGCACTTTTCCTTGGCACTGCAGGGCAGCCGGTATATTTGTGCTCATCAACAGCTCATTTCCACTCCCTTCCTTGTGGCATGCAAAGTCTTTTGGTGTGGTTTAGTTTGGAATAAGCAATGAAGACTTATTAGCTTTACAAAAGACTCGTGCTTGGAACTGAAAGCTGCAAAGGACTGGCTTGCTGACACGGATCAGCCTGCATTTTTGGACTCTTTTCGGATCATCAGTGGGACTCCTGCCCCATTCCAGATGTGACTGGATTGCAACTGCCATCAAACGAAGTATGATGGCAGTTGTAAGTCTATCTTCATCTCGTTCCTGTTCCCATGTCTGAGAAAATCAGGCTAACAGATGTAGCAGTGTGGGAGAGACAGAGAACCACGCCTCGTTGCTAAGGTGGCTTTCCAAACAAACTGTTCCAAATGTGGAAAAGTTTATGGCCATTTCCTCTCCCTTCCCATTTTGAACAGGAAAATACTACTTTCTCCATTTTTCTTCTCCACGCCTTTATTATTTTCCTTCTCAGGAAGAGTGGTCATGAACAAATCGGTAAAATTCCACTAAGAGGAAAATCCAAAGCCACTTTTAAAAAATATTTCCCTGTAGGAGAAAATTTCCCGAAAGGAGAAAGAGAGGCTGGATGGAGCCAGATGGAGTGTTTTGATTGTGTCTTTCTGCATGGAAAAATGGGGTTGGATTGGGTGGACTTTGGGGGTCTCTAGGATTCTAGGTTGCTTTTGGGGAAAACCGACATATGCTCCACACCAAAGCATGGGGAGACAGAGAGGCACCAGGCTTGCAAATTCTTGGCCCACGGTGGCTACTGGGAGTACGAGCCACACAATGCCAGGATGGCAGCCAAACAGCCAAACAGAGGCAAGGGCAGAAAATGGACAGTCCAGCCAGTGTGAGGATTTCTGTGTTCCAAAAACTGCCCATGATGGATTAACACATCAACAGCCTTTGTTCTCACAGAGAGTGGCCCTGGCAAAGCTTCCAAGGAGGCAGCAAGGCAAATCCTGATCACCACAAGACGCTAGCTTTCTACATGCAGGGAAGCAGCATCCATTTTTAAATGTTTTTCTTTATACAAGGAAAAAGAGAGGAGATGCATCTCCAAGTGACAGCCAGGATGGTGTAGTGATTTGAGCATTTAGAGAACAGAGTTTAATTCCCCACTGCTCATCCATGGAAACCCACTGGATGATCTTGGGTGTGTCACACACTCTCAGCCCCAGAAAACTCCATATGGCGAACCTATCACATTATTTTTCTGGGGCAGAGAGCATGTGATGTATCCAAGTTTAGGTTTAAATTTCCTCCTCAGAAATGCAACAGGAATTAGCTAATTACCATCACAATGGAAAGTGAACACAAACTAGGGTGCGGCAAATATCACAGTAATGAGAGTGTGTGTTTATGCAAGGGAAGAATTCAGGATTAAGGTGGAGAAGAACAGGTTGCTTGCCTGTAACTGTGGTTCTTCGAGTGGTCATCTGTGCCCTCACACATTAGGAGTTTTTGCACCTGCGCGGTAGCGTTCGGAAACTTCTAGAGCTCGTTCGCTTGGCAGGAACCCCTCCCCCATGCCGGTACTGCGCATGCTCCTCCCGCCGAGCAACAGTCTCTCCTCAGTTCTGTCATCCGCCGTAGAACCCACAGGGACCTGAAAAGAGGGGATGGAAGGGCGGGTGTGTGTGAGGGCACAGATGACCACTCGAAGAACCACAGTTACAGGTAAGCAACCTGTTCTTCTTCTTCGTGGTCTCTGTGCCTCACACATTAGGAGACTGTGTAGCTTACCGGTTGGATGGCGGGTCAGGTCCTAGAGTACGGAAGCCAGAACCTCACGTCCAAACCGAGTATCTCTGCGCGACTGGCAGTCGAGCCTGTAGTGGAGCATGAAGGTCGATGGCTGGGACCAGGTCGCCACACGGCAGAGTTTGGGCAGGTCTATTCCTCACAGGAGGGCTGCCGATGTCGCCACAGCTCTGGTAGAGTGGGCACCAAAGGAGGGCTGGCGGAGGCTTCCTTGCGAGCTCGTATGCCAGCTGTATAGTTTGTACCACCCACTTGGAGAAGCGCTGGGTGGACACCTTGTGACCCCTTCGACGTTGTCCATAGCACACGAACAGGTGCGGGGTTTGTCGGAAGGGAGCAGTCCTATCCTTGTAAAAAGCAAGGGCCCGACGCACGTCCAGGGAGTGAAGAGACCGTTCCAGCGGTGTCGTCGGGTCTGGGAAGAAGGTCGGCAGGATGATGTCCTGGCTGAGATGGAAACTGGACACCACCTTCGGTAAGAACGAAATGTCAGGTCTGAGGACTACCTTGTCCCTGTGAAAAACAAGGAAGGGTTCATCTATTCGGAGCACTGTCATCTCCCCTGCTCTTCTAGCGGAGGTGACCACTATCAGGAAGGCAGCTTTCAGGGTGAGTAGTCTGTCGTCAGCAGTCGCCATCAGCTCGAAGGGCGGCTTAGTTAACTGCGATAGCACCAACGATAGAAACCACGGCAATAGCGGCAGCGATACCAGTGGGTAGAGGTGCTGTAATCCCTTTAGGAACCTTTTTACAGTATCGTTCCTGAAGAAGGCCGCCGCGGGGGATCGTGGAGGTTGGTACGCCATGATCGCGGAGAGGTAGACCTTCAACGACAGAAAGGCTAGTCCCTGCTGTCGGAGATGAAGCAAAAAGTGAAGAACGGTGGGAAGCGTTGCGGGCGAGGCCGGTTCCCTTCTCCCGTCAGCGAAGGCCAGAAAACGTCGCCACCTGTATTGGTAGTTGTGACGAGTGGACTCCTTTCTGGCCGCGATCAGGATGTTTTCCAGCACGGGATCGTCTAAGGCGATATCCTCCAGGCATGGAGGGCCAGGAGCAGCAGGTCCGGATGGAGGATGCGGCCATCGGAGTGGGAGAGCAGGTCCGGCGTCGGCGGTAACTTGAGAAACTGGCCCCGGGCGGCTCGGAGCAGGGGCGCGAACCAATGCTGCCTTGGCCAGTACGGGGCCACTAGATTGCATTTGCTCGGTCAGCGAGGATTTTTGATATTGCCCAACCGAGTAGTGGGAACAGCAGGAACGCGTAGAGGAGTCCCTTGTTCCACGCGAATTGGAAGGTGTCCCCAATAGAGCCCTGACCGTGGCCGGCTCTCGAACAGTATCGGCGGCAATTCGCGTTCTCCCTGGCTGCGAAGAGGTCTATTGTCAGCTCGCCCCAGCGATCTCGAATCAGCCGAAACGCTTCTTCGGAGAGGGACCATTCGTGATGAGATGAGGTGTCCCTGCTGAGGGCGTCCGCTGTAGTGTTCTCCTGCCCGGCCAGGTGAACTGCCACGGGGTGGATTTTTAGTTGGACGCACCAGTTCCAAAGATCGAGGGCGATGTTCAGCAGGGTTGTGGAATGAGTCCCTCCTTGCCTGTTGATGTAGCAGACTGCCATCGTGTTGTCTGTCAGGATCAGGACTGTGCGGTCGATGACGATATGGCGGAACGCCCTGAGCGCTTTCCAGATGGCGAGCAATTCGAGAGCGTTGATGTGGAGAACCTTCTCGTCGTCGATCCACTGGCCCCGGACTCTGAGCTCGTTGCAGTGAGCTCCCCAGCCATGGAGAGAGGCGTCGGTTGTTACTGTGACTCGAGGCGTTGGGTCTTGAAAAGGCATCCCCGACAGGAGGCTGTCGCATGACTGCCACCATAGGAGTGACGAACGGACCTCTGTTGGCAGTTGCAGTTGCATACTCTGGTCGTCTCATAGAGGATCGAACGCGCGGACGAACCAGTGTTGGAGAGGCCTTGCCTGCAACCTGGCGAGGTAGGTCACCACGGTCGTGGAGGCCATATAGCCTAGTAGCTGCTGGATCCTCCTGGCGGATAACGTGGGGGTCTGGTAGGCAGACGACGCGGCCTGAATTAGAGTCATTGCCCTGGTCGTTGGGAGGTATGCCCTGGCCGCTACCGAGTCCAGTGTGGCGCCGATGAAGTCCAACTTCCTCGCCGGCTCGAGGTGGGTCTTCTTTGGATTGACCTGAAGGCTGAGACAAGTCCTGTGGATGTCGTCGTAAAGTTTTTGTCTGCAGGACGCCACGAGCAGCCATCGTCCAAGTACGGGTAGACGGATACGTCCTTCATCCGCAGATATGATACCACCGGGGCCATGCATTTGGTGAAGACCCTGGGAGCGGTCAAGAGTCCGAACGGTAGCACCTTATATTGATAACAGGCGCCACTGACCGCGAAGCGGAGGTACCATCTGTGCTGCGGGCGAATGGCGATATGGAAGTAGGCATCCCAGAGGTCGATGGAGGCGAACCAGTCCCCTCAACGAAGGAAAGGCAGGATCGACAGTAGTGTGACCATCTTGAACCTTTTGGGGCGGATGTATTCGTTCACCCCTCTGAGGTCCAGGATAGGCCGTAGGGATCCATCCGGTTTCAGTATCATGAAGTACCGGGAGAAGAAGCCGGTGGTGTTGGCTGACAACGGAAGCCGTTCGAACGCTCCCTTCTGGAGCAGGGACTGGATCTCTTCCAGGAGAACCGAGATGGCCGGAGTGGACTGGTAGACGCCTCGAGGCGGAATACCTTGAAATTCGATGGCGTAGCCAAGACGGACGATGGAAAGCACCCAAGAGTCTGTGGTGACACGGTACCACTCCGCAAGATGTTGTGCCAAGCTCGGTCGATCTCTGAGGGTTGCTGGGAGGCTGAAGAGTGGCTGTGGTGGTGGCCTGCGTGGCAGGTCAAAATCTGGACTTGGCGTCGGAGGAAGATTTCTTAGACGACGCAGCTGGATGCCGTCTAAAGGATCTTCTCACCGACGAAGTCGAAGATGGTCTCGACTGTCCAGATTGCGCGGACTGCTGGAAGGAGGACGTTGAAGACTTCCTCCAGGATTGGTGGTAGCCTGTAGACCGACGGGGATGCGGCGGCTGATGTAGCCCCATCTTCCTGGCGGTTAGACGCGCCTTAACGATGTTGTCCATGGTCGCGTCCATTGACGAGTTGAACAAGCCTTCATCATCGAAGGGGAGGTCCTCGATCCTTTTCCGAGTGTCCTCCTGGAGATCGGACGATCAGGGCCAGGCATGCCGACGGAGGCCAATGGATCCTGCCATCACCCTCGAAGCAACCTCCACAGCGTGCTTCGAGGAGACAATCTGTTGGTTTGATATCGCTAGCGCCTCGTTATAGATGAGGGTAGTAGCTTGGCGGATCTCGTCTGGTACCGTTTCTATGGCTGGGGTCAGCCTTTCCAGGACCTTCCGCAGGTATGCCGCAAGGCAGGCCTGGGTGTTGGACAACCAAATATGGAGCAAGGAGGCAGAGTAAAACCTCCTCGCATAAGCGTCCAACTTGCGGCCTTCCCGGTCCGGTGGTGTGGTATGCGTCCTGTTGCCTCCTTTAACCTGGGCTGACTCAACCACAATCGAGTTCGATACCGGGTGGTTGAAGAGGAAGCCCGCCTTCTCCTTCTGCACCTGGTACAGGTGCTCTAATCACTGAGGGATCGGCTGGGCCGACGCGGCTTTTCCCACGGCAGCTTCACTACCTTCAGGATCCTGGGAAGGAGTGGTAACGGAGCGGTGGCCTGCTGTTTACCCTCCACCATGGAGAAGACCGGGTCGTCATCTTCCGGCTCCGTCTCAGGAAGTTTGAGGCCCAGCATCGTTGCCATGCAAAGCAGCATGGCGGAGAATTGCTGCATGTCCTCTGGTGCCGAGTCCACTACAGGGTCTCCGAATCCCAGTGGAGGCGAGTCGTGGGAAGCCGGGGTAGAGTCATCGGACTCCTCACGTGAGTCGTAGGAGTCAGATGACGAGGGTTGAGTATCCTCCGCTTCCCGCTCCGGCTGCTTTCGAGACATCCCAGGCTGCAAAACCTTGGCAGTTGGCGTGTCCGCCGCGCTAGATGTTGCAGCGTCAGCTTTTCCAGGGGTGTCGCGTGGTTTGGCTGGAGTTACCACAGACCTCACCTTTTTGGAGGTGACTGGCGTGGTCTGGCAGGCCGCTGTAGAGGTCTTCGCCTGTACAGTCACGGTGGTTTCCACTGGTCGAATTACAGTGGACGTGACTCTACATGGAGGAGACACTGGCCGGTACCTCGGCGAAGGTTCCCTCGATCTCCTGTAGTGAGGAGATGGAGAGCGGCTAAGGGAGTGGTCGAGCCAGCAGCGCTCTCTGGGCAAGCGGCTACGCGAGCAGCGATATCGGCGCTCCTCCCTCCGTGGTGAGCGGGAACGGCGGGCGTCCCTTCGAGGTGTTCAGGAACGCCTGTAGGTTTCCTAGCATTTCGGATCGCGGTGGTACCGATCTCGGTATGATGGAGAATGCAAGCGGTACGACGCTGGCGTTCACTCCACTCTGACTCCCTGGTGTACCTGGCAATGTAGGAGCCAGAGGTAAATCGGGAGCCAGAGGAGCGAGGGTGTTCGTCTTGCCCCTCTCGACGTCGCGGAGATGGCGGCCTATCCAGTCGCTCCGAGGAGCGGGATCAAGACCTGGCCGAGAATGACCGCTGGCCCAGGGAGGCTGAAGTGCGTTCCGTCTCCTGCCGTTGTGGGTCAGCCAACCTGCGACGGCTCGAAGGGCGGTGTTCCTCCACCAGGGTTGGAGGCTCCTCATCAGGCGAGTCGGGATGGGGGAGAGCTAGTTGCTCCTCGACCTCCTCATCAGAAAGTTCCATGACCTCGCCTCACCCTTGAGACTGCTCCTGTTGTTGCAAGAGCAGAGTTGGAGGTGGAGTGGGGAGATGGGCTTCCCCAGCCGGGGCACACTTCTTCTCCTTCTTTTTCTTCTTCTCCTCCTTTTCCTTCTCCTTCTCCCTATCTCCGTCCGGAGCGGGACGCTTCTTTTGAGAAGGCGTCTTCGAAGGAGTCGCGGTCTTCGTGGTCACCGAGATCCCTTTAGCTGTCTTGGCAGCCGCCGACAGTTTCGGGATCCTCGGGAGCGCCGAAATGGGCGTTCTCGATGCCGGCACCGAGCCCGATGCCGACGGAGTGGACGGCAGAGCAGCCACCGCTGCCGTCGATGGTCCGGTCGCTCTTGCCTCGGCCATTTTGGAACGCGGAGTCTCCTTTATCGCCCTCAGGGACTGCTCCCAGCAAAAGGACTTCAGTCGTGAAGACCTATTCCTGAGGGTTTGTGCGGTATACTCTCGACAACTTGGGCAAGACCTGGTGTTATGGGTCTCGCCCAAGCAGAAGAGGCACTCCTTGTAGCTATCAGAAAGAGCAACCTTATGCCCACACGACTTGCACTTTTTAAAAAGCGAGGACATAGAACAACGACCGGTGAGTCGAAAAGAAGAGAAAAAGAAGTCATGGAAAGACAGAGAAGAAGTCCGAATTTACCAAGTACGCTATCCGAAATCCAATAGAGGGGTCAAGACAGCCCAAAATATCTGAAATCAGCCAAGCCAGAAGAAATTTTTAAGGAACAAGCTGAAGAACCTTCCGTACGTGATGGCGGACAAAAAAGAACTGAGGAGAGACCGTTGCTCGGCGGGAGGAGCATGTGCAGTACCGGCATGGGGGAGGGGTTCCCACCAAGCTATTGAGCTCTAGAAGTTTCCGAACGCTACCGCGCAGGCGCGAAAGCTCCTAATGTGTGAGGCACAGAGACCACGAAGAAGAATCTCACTTCCTGGGAAACACTGCCTATCTCCCCTTTTCAAGTCAAGTTTCTAGTCCTCAAGTTTGCAAATATATGTGTGTCGCAGGGTGTGCCAGCCAAAATCTCGGAACGGAGACGGCTAGCGATTCATTAATGCTTTAATTTTCTACGGTGAACAAAACCAGAACCAATTAAACCATGTTGCTGAATAGCCAAGGCGAAAACAAGGGTGTTGGCATCATCTCTTTCTCAAAATCACCACCCAGTTCTCACCATCTTTGCTTGGCACGACACTGGCACCACATTTTCAAACCCTTTGTGTGTCTTTCACACAACAGCCCCACACACCACTGTCCCACTGAGGTTGGCTTCTGCTACAACTTCGGACAAGACTGGCTGAGGTCACCACATTTTGTGGGTTTTTTGGGCACCCCACACCCAAATCTACCCTGTCACATAACCTGGGCACCATCTTCCATCTGCTTCCAAGCAAATATTTATTGGGGAGGGTTCCTTCTTCCTCAAATTTTTGAACGTGCAGAATGAAGTGCACAGCTTGGTGCTTCTAGGTCTTTTCTGAGCAAAAGAGGGTAGGTTTTTTCCCCCTGTCTGCCACGTCTCCATTATGAAATCTTTCTGAGTTAACCAGATGCTGAATGTGCCCAGGGTGGTGGGAGGGAGTTGAGAGGGGCACTATTTATAAAACCTCATTGACAGAAAAATCTGTTGGGCCGGAAGGAAATTAACATCCAAAATCCCTCTGTCATGCTCAGCCTAATCCGACGTGGCCACAATTTTTTTGCAATGAGGGATTCCTGCACATGGCAAAGTTGGCCTGGGGGGAACACACGTGGACGAAGATTGCCACGGACATGCCATGGACAGTAATATTTGGCACTTGGCCCCAGGCCGGTGCCCAAAAGAGGGGGCAAAGGGAAATGGGTATTTTTAGACCCTTCCTAGCATCCAGATGCCAGAGGAGAGGAGGGGAGAATTTGATATCTTCCATATGAGGCAAAGGAGAAACCATCAATGTTTCTGGGGAGAGCAGAACTCCTTTATGCCACCCAGACCGGCTTTTGTAACTCAACACCTCCTGTCCACAATGGGTTCCGGATTTCTCAAGAATAAGCCACCGAAACACAGAGGTGGGGAAGGCCTCAAGATGTGAAGAGCAATGAGGGCTATCGTCCAATGTTCAAACCTCTGCACCATTGCTGGCTCTCTTGCGCATAAATTTATGCATATTTATATCTTGTGCATATCTGTCTCTCTATCTATCCATCCATCTTGTGCATATCTATACATTTATATCTTGTGCATCTATATCTATATATCTTGTGCATATATTTACTGCTATCAAATCATTCCTGTAAAACTCAAAAGAGGAAACCACTTTGGTGCAGGGGTTTCATTGTTCTAATAAGTGCTTTCCTGCCACCCTTCATTCAGGGCATCATCTTGTCTTGCTACTAAGGTTGATCTGTCTGGAGTCAGATAATCTTTTTTTCTTTTTCTTTTAAAGCACCAATAATACATGGCTGTGGTGACAGCATTGCTCTCCACCACCCGACACGCGCCCTGGGAATAGCTCAGCATTCATTGCTCTTGGTTTTTTCTCTTGGATTTGCCCATAACCCAAGACCAGGGTGTACAGCTTTAGAGCAGCCACTCCCGCCTTCGCAGCCCGGGCAGCTGCCAACACGTTGCCTATATTTGGGAACCCAGACTGAAACGTAGCCCGGTAGCAAGAGAAGTGGAGCAAAGCTGACCTCATCACTGATTACGCAGCAAACCATTCAAGAACTTGGTCCTACGGCGACAGAAAACCAAAGTGAGAAAGAAAGGTAGGGCTACCATGGGACAGGCAGCTCTGTTTCTTCCCAAATCTCAAAGAATCGTAGACTTTGGAGAGACCTCAAGGGCCATCCAGCCAACCCGATTCTGCCATGCAAGAAGAAACCATCAAAACATCCTCCTTTGACAGATAGCCACCCATCTCTCTTTAAAAACCTCCCAAGGCAGCAGCATATTTCCATTTTGAACTGGTCAGGAATCAGGAATTTCTTCCTAATGTTTAGGTGGAATGTCTTTTGGGGCATGTCACACACTCTCAGCCCCCAGAAAACCCAGGATAGGCTCACCATAACTCAGAAATGTCTCGACATCACACAATAACAATGTATTTTAGTGCCGTGTCTTAGTTTTAGTTTAGTTTAATTTAGTTTAGTTTTAGCTTCAGTTTTTCCTTTATATTTGATGTTATGAATTAGTTTCTTTGCATTAATATTAACAAATAATTGCATTAAGATTAATAATTGCATTAACATTAATAAATACTTTTTTTATTTTTTATGGTACTTTGCTTTTATTCTATTCAAATTTGTAAATGCACAAAATCATTGCAACCCAAACCACATCGGTAAACCTATAAAATACTTTAGAGCACAAAACTAGGTAATGCTGAAAGTAGCTTTCCTAAATATGTTTACTTTTGTGGGCGATAGAAACTAAGTACATACTGAAAACAAATTTTCTTTTCTTTTTTTAAAATAACTTCCAAAGTGCACTTTGCACCTGAGGTGGAGAGGTCACAGGTGGTAACGTTTGCTCCTCTGCCTCAGGCAGCAAAATCCCTTGGGATGTCCCTGTGTTGACTCCTAAAGTCCCTATCCACAAGGGCTTCATTCTCCCATTATTAGCCAAGCACACAGGACAACAAATATCCACTCTGTTTTTTATGCAATGAAACTTTTAATAAAAATATTAAAAAAAGAAAAAAGACATAAGGAAAACAGCAGCCAAATCAAAACCACAACAGCAATTAAAGGAAATGGGGAGCAGGGTTGGCGGGGACTGTTTGTTCTCCCTGGGTGGGCAGAAAGGGATGTGCAAGACATGCTCTCTTTACCTGATTCATGCACCTCCGCCTTGGTTGTGAATCTGTAGCCACGGCGGAAAAAGGAAGAACGGAAGTGTCACCTCCAGCACCCTAGGGAGAGCCAGCTTTTTCTGAGAAACAGGCAAATGAACAAGACGTTTCTTGGTCCAAAAGGCTGGGCCCGTAGGCCAGGTTTATTTAGTACAAAAATACAAAAATACAAACAGCTGCAGCTGGGTGGCGATCAAGAGATCAGATCGCAACAAAGCATGGAGGCCTGACCAGGCCTTATATGCAGGTAGCAACATACACTCCCACTTCAACATTTTCCACCAATGAGGAAGTGCCACAGTTGAGGAAGGGGCTGGGACCCCTTGTGGTATGTGACCTCCTGCTAATATGTAATGGCGGCTGGTTTTTTCCACCCACAGTATAGTGAGGTAGTCATCATGTGACATGGCAGACATGGGAGGGGGCTAGAATACATGGGAGGGGACTAGGACTTCCTGTGTTTGGTTTTACTCCACTCACAGAAGGAGCGAGACATGGAAGATTCATCCTGCTAAGATGAAACTTCTGATCTGATGCAGAGAAAATATGTTGCTGGGTGAGAATCAGCAAGGAGAAAAGGACACCCCCTCCCATAGTTTTCCTCCAGGTGCATGCCAGCTGTGAGCTGGGCAGGGCCATCCCATGACATAGGGCTGCCTGAGGCAAAGGAGAGAAGGAGTTGCCACTACAATTTCCTGAATTCCCCATTGCCTCCGGCCCAGACTGGAGATGAGGGACTTGGGGATCTGTAGTCCAACAAGCTGACCTTCTGGATTTTCAAAGGGTGCCTTGGATTGCCAAAGGGAAGCTCAGACTGTCTCCAAAGAGGGAGGGAAGCCAGAATTTGAACCAGAAATGTAGCATGGCCCTTATGAAGCAGAGGAAAATACAGCCAGAGATTTCCATGCTGAAATCACTAGGTAGGATGGATGCAGCCTTGAACCAACCCTGTAAGGTAGGACAGGCTGAGAGAGAGTGAACAGCCTAAGATCATCCAGAGAGTTTCACAATTCAGTGGGGACTAAGGGTCCAAATCGGCCCAATCCTTGCCCATCTAGAATGGAGAACCTTAGGCTTTAGGGCCAAATCTTGGAGGGCCAAATCCACCCCCTGAAGCATCCCCAGACAGCCACCCACCAACCAACCCTACAAGATGAGTGGGCCGGTGCCATCTTTGAGACCACCCAGGGCAAGGAAAGGATCATTTGATGCCCAAATCCTTTGCATCTTCTTTCTGGTGCCAACTCTGCCTTGGCAGCCCACAGTTTTGCCACTACAGCCGGTCGGCTGGCACACGAGAGAGCGTTCGCCTCCGCCTGCCAGCCAAAGGACTTAGCGAAGGAATCGGGGCAGGAAGGAGGTTTAAATTAAAAAGGGCTTTGAGATTACAGAGTCAAAAGAGGTCAGTCTCTCTCTCTCTCTCTGCCTGTCTGCCCAGCCCAGGCCCGCCTGAAAGGCTCTTATTAAAAAGCACTCGGTAATCTATATGCAATTTAGGAGAAGCCGTTTGGAGTCTGGAAGGGAGGAGGACTTGGTTGGGCCATAGGAGGCCTCAGGGGCACACGGCCCACTCTTTGAACTGACCTCAGGAAACAGGGAAGTGAAAGAGAGTACCTCTGAGCATGGGCAGAGTACTTCTTATCCCAGTTTCCAGACTCAGGATTAAGAGGAAAGGTTTCTGGACAATCCAGTGACATGATTTCAGCCCATCCATCGAGAATGCATGGATTGTGTCCTCCTGCATGGCAGAATGGGGTTGGATTGGATAGCCTTGGAGGTCTCTTCCAACTCTAGGTGGGGATTCCTTCTTTGGAGGTATTTAGAGAGAGGCTGGATGGCCGCCGTTTGGGAACACTCTTTGTCCTCCTGTATGGACCAGGTGGCCCTTGGGGTCTCTTCCACAACTCTAGGACTCTATGATTCCACACATCTCTAGCCCCAACACAATGCCTTGCCACAAATCTTGCATTTAGTGCCAATGAAGTTCTGCCCACAAGGGCTGGGTGATCAGAGCAGAAAGGCCTCTCTTGTGGCTGACGACTCCTTTTGTGAAGGACTGGCGGGCGAGAACGGAGAGAACAAAGGACTACTATGAAAACAACACCACAGTCCCCTGCAGAACTCCACACTGGTCCAGAGGGTGGAAAGTTACAAGTAACGAGTTCTTGTGGGAATCTGGCTGCAGTTACCCAATGCAATTTTTTGGAAGGGAACTTAACGGGTTTTCCTTAAGACTGTTGTGAGTACTTTAAGTCATTTCTTTTTTTTTTAATAAGTTGTCTTTGTTAGTTTCAAATTCACATTGACAAACAGACACAACAAACACAAACCAACAGAAACACAAGAACTAGACAAAAGACACTACACAATGTACCTATCTGTATAAAAGGATAGCTATTAACATAAATTACAGTAGACTTCCCCCTCTGATAGATTGAACATGTCACCTCTTTTCCTATCCCCTCTTTTTTCCATATCAATCAATCAACCAATCAATCGATCGTATCACACCTTGAGAACTTATAATTAAGTTCTCAACCTTCTGTCAAAATCTCCTCCTATTAGTCTTCTTTACACAATGATTACTATATTATCCCCTTATTAAATGGAGACTAATTATGAAATCCTTGACCTTGGCAAGGCATCTACTACAGCAAAAAGAAAATCCACGAATAAATCTATATCATTATATCACTATCACGGAACATACAAAGTTACTTGGCCAGTTCAGAGAAAATATCCAGTACCCACTGGCACTACATTTAAGACGTTTCTGACTTACGGTGACCCTAAAGCTAATCTATAATGGTTTTTTTTTTTCTGGGGCTAAGAGTTTGTGACATGCCCAAGGTCACTCAGTGGGTTTCCATGGCCAAGCAAAGGAGAAATCGAACCCTGGTCTCCCAGTGTTCAAGCCATGCTAGCTCTCTACATCTTCATTAGGATCTGGACAATTTGCGACCTCTGCTCTGCAAAGGAAGTGTGTCACACCTTGCAGCGGGAACACATTGCTGCAAATTTCCACTTGCAAAGCTATAAAAACAAGGCGGCTGTGGCTAAGAATAAAGTTAGCAATCTGTCCAAAGTCTGACTTTATTTCAGACCATGAAGGGAAGGAGGGAGCTCCCTCTTGACTCAAAACACACCACTCGAAAATTATAGTGTGGAGAATCTGCCACGCCTAGCCCTGTTAGGAACCAGAGATCTCATTGGGGAAAGAGGAACCCAGATGGGAACATAAGTGGGGCCAGTCCCCTAAACACTGTGTACTGCAAAGATGGATTGCGGGCCAATTTCTCAGCACCACAAACCCTCTCCTGGAGGGCTGGTTGTATTTATTCTGCAAAGATTTGTGTCTCTTGAATATTAATAAAAAGTGGTGGGGAACACGGATGTTCTTGGACTGCAATTCCCATTAACCTTAGCTAACTGTAAGGGAGGATGGGAGCTGTAGTTTGACATCTGTAGAGCTACACATTCCCCAATCTTCCCCTTTTTCACACACCCAGGGAGCTAATTTGGGCAGATACGCCAATACTGATCAAAGTGGCCTTTCAGGTTCAGCTGGAGTAGCAGCAGCTGGCAGTTCCCCAGGTCAATGGGGCAATTAATCTGCTCCCAGTCTTAGTCAGAACTTGAAAAGAGCTAACCAAGGCATTGAATCTGGCAGATAATAGAGATCCATACCTAGGACCAAACTTTAAAGGAACTTTCACAGTGGTGGAACCCTATATCCGAAATAAGTCTAAGGCCTTAGACAATTCAAGTTCACACTAAAACCTGGAGCAGGTTCATCTGGAAGACAACAGTCACTGCCAAGCTGTCAAGGGGCGTGGCACAACATTCCTAAACATACACACACATTCTGTTCACTCCAGTCAAGAAAAACTAGGGTTTCCAAGAACCTGGCAAGCCAAAAGAACCAAGACTCCTTGCCTGATGGGGAAGCTAGCATAAAATATTTTGCACCTTTTGATTGGCTCAATAAGGGCCCCTCCTTGATGTGTTATTGCAGATTTCTGGTACGAACAGAGAAAGATAGTCATGTTCTAAAAGCTGTGGTGAAATAGAACCTCCATGTTTTAAGGGCAAAGAAAAAGGCATAGTTGGGATCCTCTGAAAGGCAGCCTGAAAAATCCAGAGCAGCAAACCAAGGCTCACTAGTTTCAACATTTTTCCAGCTTTAGCACAAGAAAAACCCTGCACGTTTGGCTTGGGTCACACGGAGACAGACCCTTCTATACTCCAGCACACCAAAAATATTTACCCGTCTCAAAAATCACCTAGTGACGACCTGAATGCTCCTTTTCTTCTGCAAAGCAAGCCAATGCCCTGAAATTATTGGCGCCATTGGGGAGCCAGTTGACAGAAGCCCCACATGTCAATATTTGGGCTGGAAAGGCAATGCAGCCCAACCTCGAAGGCAGGTCGTCATCTGGGCCTCAAACAAGCACCTTTCATTAAAATCCAAAGCCCACAAGCCATGAGAAACCGGCTCCATGTACAAACAAACATCAGACTTTCTTTTTTTCGGTTGAACTTTAAAGGGCATCAATGAGCAGAGGTTTTCCAGAAGCAGCACAAGTTTATAATTCACACCAAAGAAGTATTTTTAGATTAGCAAAACCACCTCTGAGGATTCCTTGCCTAAGAAAACCCTGTGAAATTCATGAGGTTGCCATATGTCCATAGGCAATCTGAAGGTACACAGAAGTGGTTTATTAATAAATAAATAGGCTGAGAGGGTGCAACCTGCCCATGGCTGCCAAGTACGAAGGTCAATCTGATAAAGAAACTCAAAGAGATATTGTGGGGTGAATGAGGCCAAAAATATGTATTTTAAATTAATTATATATATATTAATGTGGGCTTAGAGAAAAGAAGACTTCAGGAGAAGCACTGGGAGCCAGTTGCTAAATATCGACGGAGGAGGCAGCCTGAAACAAGCTAAGGAAGCCGATTTTCCCATATCCATGGAAACAAGCCACAAGATGGGCCAGAATCTCTCTGCTTCAGAAAAGAATACATGCCAGCAAAGAGACTGCTAGGGAAAAAAACTCTCTCACAAGCCTGCTAAAACATTTAGACCCAGCAGCAGGTGATTTCCACTCCAGTAGGGCGGCAAATCCGCTCCGGGGTTAGTTCTCCGACATCCTGAAACCTATTACCCCCAAAAAGAAGTTCAGAAGCTTGTATTGCTAAAGCACAAAGATGGAAGAACTTAATATTTCTTATGGGGTTGTTGAAAGTGATTGAGCGAACAAATAGGGGCAAATTTATCTGCAAATAAGGACAAATTTATTTGCTTTCTCCTCCCTGTCCCCCCAAAAAGCAAACCCATGTTAAATATACTGACATGATAGTTGGTGAGCTCTGTCTCAAACTGGGGTCAAGACAAGAATTGCATTTATGGAGACATGATGGGACCAGATGGACGTAAGAGACTCACCAGTTCATCCAGGTTCTTGAGGTCACACAGAGTTATCTTCTGCGTTCTGCTGGGGTACACGGGCGACTCGGGTCCCAGATCTTGGATGGCCTGCTCCGTCGGCTCCAACTTGCCATAGGCAATTTGGTCTCTCATTTCCTCCTCGATTTCCTCCTCCATTTGGATAAGCATGGGGGCTAGCATTCCAAATTTAGAGCCCTTTCTGGCTACTTCCAGAAGGCAAAGGACGACATTCTTCTCGTTCTTCTTCAACACCAGGTCATTGGTCTCAAACATCAAGACATCTTGGATGCCCAGCTCCTGACGGCACCACTGGATGAAGTTGGAGATGTTGTCTCGGGCGATGAAGGAGCCGGGCACCACGTTCTTGGCCTGGAAGACCACCTCCTTCTGCGGGATCCGCATGGACGCAGCCGCCTCCGGGTGCAACTGCTGGAACTCCAGAGCGATGCGGTTGACGTTATTGGCGTGTTGACAGAGGTCGTAGCCGGTCTCCAGGACGTCCATGAAGTTTTCCACCTGGATGTCGAGATCGTAGAGGGTGTTCAGCCACTCTGCCAAATCCTCCTTCATGGCGTAGAGATACTCCTCGCTGGAGCGGAAGGGACGGATGCTCTTGGAAGCCGCCGACTGGATGTTGCTGTGGTCAGCCATCTTGCCCAATCTCCCAGTGGCTCACTTGTGCGGGGAAGGGAAGTCAATAAATATCTATAAATATCAATCAATAAATATCAAAAGTCAATAAAGCAACTCATTAAAAACTCAACCCGGAGGCTTTTGGGGTTTAGAAAATGTAAACAAGGCGTAAAATCCTTGCAAATGTAAATATTCAATATTCATATTGCAAATGTAAATATGTAAACGTAAATGTAAAATGCAAATATTCAGCTAAAACCAGCTGGAAAGGTCCTTTTGCATACTGATCTAGATTATGTCTTTGAATCCCTACGAGACTGAATTACTAGATTGAATTACTAGCTACTCAAGTCCACCTAGGAAGTTTCATGCATGAGTAACGATTTGAACTCAGGCCTTCTACTGCTAACTCAATCCTAATCCTGTCTACATCAACACACTCTGGGAAAATACAAGGCACCAAATTCCCCTTAATGCCACTTCTGTTTAATGTTACTTAATTTAGAGGTACAATATGTAGTCCAGCCCTGGCTAAAGGCAGATAGATTTAAATACGATTTTTCCCAGGTCTATTGCTAGGATCAAAGGAAATGGTTTCATACTGAGTCAGCGTCAGGTTGGCTGCATTCTCCCTTCCACGTTTACAGCTGTATTTTAGGGCTTAGATGCTTTGCTGTATAAGGGGAAAAGATGGATTGAGGCAATGGATGTGAAACTGGGAATGTTGGGTAATGATTTGTGATAAGATGGGTAACACAGTATATATGAAAAGGATCTAGGAGTCTTGGTCGATCACATGAGCCAGCAGTTTGATGCAGCAGCTAGAAAGGCCAATGAAATTCTGGGCTGCATCAATAGAAGTATAGTGTCTAGGTCAAGAAAAGTAATAACACCAATCTATTCTGCTTTGGTCAGACCCCACCTGGAACACTGTGTCTAGTTCTGGGAACCACAGTTCAGGAAGGGTACTGTCAAGCTGCAACATGTCCAGAGGAGGGCCACCAAAATGGTAAAGGGCTTGGAAACCATGAAACCCTCTGAGGAGTGGCTGGGGAGCTGGGTATGTTTAGCCTGGAGAAGAGAAAGTTAGGCAGGGACATTTGAAAGGATGGCGTATGGAAGATGGAGCAAGCCTATTTTCTGCTGCTCCAGAGATTAGGACCTGGAGCAATGGCTGGAAACACCAAAGATTGAACCCACAACTTTTGCCATGCAAAGCAGAGGCTACACCATTGAGCTGCAGCTTGTCCTCTTGATATGGAGCTGTCTTTTATGAGTCACATCACTTGTCCTTTCAGCAACAGCTGACAGCTTCTCCAAACGGGGCAGGAAGGAGCAGCAGCAGCAATGAATCCGCTCCAAGTTTTAGTCTGAACTTTGAACCTGGTCTCTAACATAGGGCTCAGTCCTGAGACTGTAATCCTGAGGGTAGAAAACTGTTTTGTTCTTCTTTTACTGGTGATAGTGCTGTAAAAATAAATAAATTGCTCCTTTCAAGTTCAGACTAAAGAACAAAGCGGATGCTCTACCTCCCTGGCACAGATGCAAACTCTGGAGGCCAAGAAGAGGTGTGGGCATCCAGAACGTGTTGGGTTGCAACGTCCCATCTGCCTGGGCCAGCCGAGCTCAAGGGGAAGGTTGATGGGTGCTGCAATCCAAAATGGCCTGGAGAGCAATGCTGACTTGGCAGCCGACTCTCCAGAGGGTCAAAACTGCTTTCCTCTATGCCAAAACTTCTCAGCCCTATACGAAACTGTCAAACACTTGCTTCTCAAAGGCCTGGTGTCCTCCCAGGCCTCAGTCCGGTACAGCCTGGGGGAGGCGGGTTCGATTCTCAGCCAAGTTGGGTGCCTGCAAACCAGGCCAGAGTTTCCAGGGAGATGCTCTGGCAGGGAGCGACTACCAACGGCTAGCCGCCCTCAGCGTGGTGGGACCACATCACCCTCTCCTTCGCTCTTTTCAGGTGCCTAAACAAGCTTTTTTTGGCTGTTCCGGCACTGGATGACTCACCCCGGCATTCAAGAGAGAAAGAGCCCTCGCCGAGTTATTCAGAGCCTGTCAATTCTCAGAAGAAAGGAGGGATTTTTCTGTGTATCCCTCTGTCCCTCCCTCTCTCAAACACACACAGACAGATACATACAAAATCCTTGGCCGAGACCTTGAATTTGTAGACTTTTTTGTGTTTTAATATCCAGCACAGTGCAGTGGTTTGAGCATTGGACCATGACCCTGGAGACCACTCTCTCAGCCTCAGAGGGAAGCAAAGAAAACCCAGCGATAAGTTCCCCTTGTTGTCGTGTGCCTTCAAGTTGTGTCTGGCTTTCGGCGACCCTATCACAGGGTTATCCGTGGGTTGAGAGTGTGCGAGGCACCGAAGGTCACTCAGAGCTCAGCAAGGACTCGAACCCATCTCCAGGGTTGGAGTCCAAAGCTCATACACTACGTTGCCTTGGGGGTCTTCAAAACTGGAAACAACTTGAAGACACAAACAACAACAACTCAGGCTTGATTTGCTCTAAGATCTATTTATTTGTCTTTTTAGCAGAATTCTCCTCCAGCACCATATTTCAAATGAGTTAATTCTCTTCCTGCAAGTTTAATTTGCTGTCTAACTTTCAAAACCATGTGTAGAAACTGGAAATAGTAGGAGTGATCCATTCAGGACCTGGCCTTTTCTGGGATAAATCACAGCTATGCAAAACAAAGGAACTTCTGGACACGTGCAGAGTGGATTCCATCCAATACCAATATGCATGAAGGCAAAGGAATGTGACAAACACCCGTTTATTTTCCTTAACAGATGCAAAGTACTGCCATACTTCCTTAAACAAACACACGCAAAACACGCACTTCTCTGATTTTGGAAGCTAAGCAGGGCCAGGCCTGGTTAGTATTTGGAGGGGAGACACTCCAGGAGGGAAGATTAGACCAAGGAAAGAATTCTGCATTCACATAAGGAAAGTCTGGAATTTTCTCTGCCCAAAAACCTGTGATGGGATGTAATGGAAGGGGGTCCCGCATTTCCAAAGTCATAACCGACGTTTTGGTTAGCATGGTGGATCTGTATTCAAATCACAGCTCTGCCTTGGCCATGTCAGCCTCTTCACCTTCTTGGGAGGAAGGAATATAAACACAACCCATGCCAAAAGTATAAAGAAAAGCCTTGTAGGCTTTTGGGATTTCTTTTTTAAAAGTCTGTCTTTGAATCAATTTTCAAACGGTTTAAATTCTACACATTGCTTAACCGAAATTTTAAAATAATGTTTACAAATGTTTGCTGATAGTTTTCCATGCTTTTAATCTGTAGCATGCCTTGAGCACTGGAATACGACCCTGTTATTTACTGTTTTGTTTTATTTAGTGTGTAACATTCACATATATACATATTTATGTTAGAAACGATTGTTGGAGTTTATGTTTCTGCAAGCATGTAGTGGTCTGAGCATTGGACTATGACCCTGGAGACTAGGATTCGAATCTCTGCTTGGTCATGGAAACCTAACGGGTGAGCTTGGGCAAGTCACACACTCTCAGCCCCAGAAAACCCCATGACAGCTTCATCTGAGGGTCGCCATAACTCAGAAGTCACTTGAAGGCACACAACAGCAAAAATAGCATTAGAGCGTTAGACTAGGAACTTAGAGACCTGGGGGTCAATTCCTCTTTGCTCTGCCAGGGAAACCCACTTGTTTGGGGAAGTCACACTGTCTCAGCTCCCAGAAAACCCACAATAGGTTTGCCTCAGGGTCACCATAAATTGGAAACAACTTGAAACCACACAACAACAACAAGCAAAGATGGAGGTTTAGGGGATAGATCACCAGCTTGCAGCCAAAAACTTTCAAAGACCTTTTTGCTTGTTGTAAAAAAAAAAAAAAGGGGGGGTGTTTTGGAAGAAGGGTTTTGGGGTGGGCCATAAAACCAACCACATACAGCCCATCAGATACTTCCCCCCACCCCAATTTAGAGGCAAATGGGGCTTTATGGAACCAAAGCAGCTTCATGCCCACCCTTTGCCACCCATGTGGCTCCCTGCCAGGTGGGTGGGGGCACTGGCCCTCGGCGCACTGGAAGAAGATCCACAATGACTCAGGATTAAGTTTGCTGACCTGTCATCCGAGCTGGAAAGAGAACCCTACCCTGGTGGCAGCACCCACTGGCCCTCAGGGACCCCACCAAGGCCAGAAGGAACTGGATGCTTCCCTGGATTTGGAGGGGGGGACGAAGACACTCACACACACACCTCCCACAGCTTTTTGCCCCTTGCCTCCCACTCTATGGCTCATTCATCAAGTGGGCTGAAAGAGCAAACCATGCGCACAGAGACCCACAATCTGTGTCCTTCAGGGGCTCACCCCAGCATCTTCATCCCGGGGGGGGGGGGAACCCACCTCCTTTGCATGCTCTGAATTTCCGGCTGCTCACTCTGAGCTCCAACCACTAACGCAGCATTCAAAAACAGACCCCCAACAGGACACGCGTGTCCCAAGGAGACCCCTGGAGCTGTAACACCGCAGGGGAAAACTTTTATGCACGCCATCTCCCCCAACACGGTGGTTCACAAAATCCGCCTGTGCTAACCAAGCCCTTCTCCACAACGCCAACCAGGCTCTGCTGGCCAAGCGGGACTACACCCCCCATCCTCCTGGGCATGGTTCACGGGGTTCACCGTCCGGCACACGCGCGCATTATATCTGTGGAGCGATGGGGAAATCTGACCGGCAGGGCTGGTGCTGAGGGGAGGCAAGCCCAGTCCGCCCCTCGTTCAGCCGCCCAAACTCTGAGCCTTTCCCCGCAGGACTCACCTGAATGACCATGATGGAGGATGATTTGGGGTCCCCCCAGTGGCGAGGGGGCGGCGACGCTGAGAGAGAAAAAGGGCGCGCGGGGAGCCCCAAGGTCTCCGGGGGGTCCTCCTCTTCCTCCCAAAACTCCCACGGACACTCAACCCGCCCGGTCCTCCAAGACACGCGTCATGCCTTTCCCACGTGCGTTTCCACCCCAAGAGGGGGAGGAGGGGGCGAGAATCCAAGGGCCCGATCCGGATCTTGGGAGACGCCGCCAGCCAGCCCACCCACCCAGCGCTGGAGGCGCAGGGAAGCGGCGGCCGAGGGGGAGGGGGCGAGGGTCCTTCCTCCTCCTCCTCGCCTCTCCCGACCCCTGCGACGGAGGGAGGGACGGAGAACCCCGGCCGCTCCCAGGGTCTCTCTTCGCCGGGACTGCGGCCGCCGCTCCAGGAGGAGGCGAAGCGGGGAGAAGGAAGAGGTGGAGCCGCCGCCGCCGATGCGCCGGGAGGCCCGGGTACCCGCCCTGCCTTGGCGCCGGGCCACCTCCAGAAGGCCGCCCGCCCGCCCGCCCGCCCGCGCAGAAGCCTCCGGGGCTCCGCGCTGCCACGGCCCCCGACCGGCCGGCCGACCGACCGGCCCCTGTGGAAGCAACCCGGGCTTGGAGAGAGGCTAGACCGGGTCCCTCCTTCCCTCCCACTTTCCCACCGCCTCCCTCCTTCCTTCCTTCCTCGCTGCGCTTTGATCCCATCCGGCTCAGGAGCAGGACCCGCCCCTGCTCCTGCTGCTGCTGCTGCTGCCGCCGCCGCCCAAGGAAAAGGGCCGCCCGAGGCCGGCCACCCGAGCAGAAACTCCGAGCGTCGCCTGGGGGAGAGGAAGCAGAGCCGTGGGAAGCGGTCCCCCCCCCGCGTTGGGTGCGCGTCTCCAACCGGGTGGCCCTCAGAAACCTCCTGCGCGACCCTCACCCTCTGGGAAGGAGCAGAGGTGGAAGCGCTCTGCACATGCTCAGAAGTTCCTGTCTGTCTCACCTGCCGGCCCTCCTGGGTCATTGCCAAGGCCAAAAGGAATCGGAGACACCTCTGGAGTCTTTCATTTACGTGCTTTGCTATGGTTTGCTGTTATGTTTTAGCTTAGCTTTGCTGTTGTGAGCCTCCAAGCCATTTCCGATTTATGGTGACCTTATTATGAGTTTTTTTCTGGGGCTGAGAGTCACCCTGTGGGTTCCCACAACTGAGCAAATGGGAATGAAGCCAGGCTTTGGGGTTCATAATCTAACTCTCTGATTACTCTATCATCCTGTTTTTACGGCTGTGTGCCTTCAAGTAACTTCTGGTTTTTGGTAGCCCTAAGGCTAAGAACCTACCATGGTGTTTTCTGGGGCTGAGAGTGTGTGACAGGCCCAGAGTTACCCAGTGGGTTTCCATGGCTGAGTGAAAGGGAACTGAACCCCTCCACAGTCATAGTTCGGTACTCAGACCACTACAGGCTTACAGAAAGTCCAACAAGCATTTCCAACATAAGCATAAACGATAAAAGAAATAATCTCAATAAATTAAAAAAAATATTTTACCAAAGTTAAGTCTAACTCTGTTAATGCTCTTGTTCAAATCCCATCACTGCAAACCAACCTCCTATTTTAACCTCCCCCCATTGCTTGTGAAAATCTTTTGAATTTCAATTGTTTTTTTTTTGTTTTGTTTTTTTGGAGGGAAAGGCATTCACTGCGAGGGTAGAAAAATGAGAAGCAGGCACTGTCTCTTTAAGACTCCATCTAAGCGTCTTTCTGGGCCAAATTTCATCTTCAAAAAAATTAGAAAAGAATGCATAATTTTTTTTTCTGTTCTCCCTCCCACTGTTCTTGTTTCTTCCTCCTCCACTGAAACCAAAACATTTTTCTCTAGCAACTGGGAAGTACACAAACTTCCCACTCCATCCTAAAGAGGAACAGAAAAAAATTACATGATATTTTTATTCAACTACACTTAAAAATATATAAAAACACACATGGGAGAGTAAAATAAAAAAAAATACATAATTAAAACACTGCACCTACCATCTATTTTTTTTTTAATACATGGTTGAATCTGTGGATGAAGAACCCACGGATATAGAGGGCCTAATATATACCTTATTTTACCTAAGACCACCCAAAAAGAGAAAGAAATTAAGACTCTATTTCAGTGGTTCTCAACCTGGGGGTCGGGACCCCTTTGGGGGTCGAACGACCATTTCACAGGGGTCGCGGCTCCTCAATCCTGCCCCCCCAATGGGAGCAGTGCTTCTGAGACCCCTGCACTGGGAGGAGGGGAGAGGAGGCATGCTGGGCGTTTCCCCGTCTTTCCCTGCCTGGTGGGAAAGCACTGGAGGGGCCGGAGGTGGAGCCGGAGGTGCGGAGAGCGGGAGGAGGGAGCTGGAGCCTGAATGTTAAGGCGGAGGTGAGGACACTGAGAGCAGAGAGCTGGAGCCGGAGCGTTAAGGCGGGGGTGAGGAGAGGAGACCCCGCGCTGGCGAGAGGGGAGAGGAGGCGTGCAGCCAGGCGCTGCTTGGACGCTCGCGCCTGCACCCCCCCCCCACACACACACGGAGGGCTTCCCCTTCAGTGTTCCTTTCCCCTTCATGCCGGCTTGCAGAGTCAGAGTTGCTTGCCGGGACGAGTGAGCAGCCGGGCGCTGCTTGGACGCTCGCACCACACACACACACACACACACACACACAGAGGGCTTCCCATTCAGGGTTTATGGCGCTGCAGTGGGACGTCTGGGAGGTAAGACCCCGTCCCCTCACCCTCTTCGCCTCACACTCATTCATGCCGGCGAACAGAGTTGCTTGCCGGGGCGAGCGAGCAGCTGGGCTCCGCTTGCTTCCCAAAGTGGCGGGGCTGCAGCAGCGGTGATCGCCTGGTCACCCATTCATTCTGGGCACACTGCTCCGTGGGAGTTGTCGGTGTGGCTGTTGCCTTTGGTCCGGCAGGCAAAGGGGGAAACTTTCCTGTGGCGGATCGGCCATCCGACGGGGGAGAACAGTCCCTCCGAGACCAAGAACTCGGTCGGGAAAGGAGCAGGGGGCATCAGCCAAGGGCTTCGGTTTGTGTAGCAACAGCCCCCGAGGCTCCTTGGTTGGTGGTTTTTTTGGGGTTATTTTTGTCTTTTTTTTACCTGAAAGCACTGCTCTGATCCGTCCTGTGGACTTTGGCCATTTCCACATTCCAGTGTTATAGAGCTTTGATTCCACTTTCACCATCCTATGGAATCCTGGGGTTTGCAGTTCAAACTGCAAACCCCAGGATTCCATAGGATAGTGAAAGTGGAATAATAGCGCTATAACAGTCTAGTGCAGAAATAGCCAGGATGACTTTCTCCTCTCGCTTTTGTTGTGCGTGGACCCTTGGCGCTTGCCACACGCACGTGTTGTGTTCTTCGCCCTGACTGTCTTGCATTCCTCGCTTTGTGTATGTTCAGCGTCCGCACTCCCTTTAAGGGAGGGAGTGAAGCAAAACGCGTCTGCTTATGCTGCTGCCATCTTTCCTCTCTCCCTGTCCTTTCCTCCCTGCGCCTCGTGTAAAATGTGGGCTGTTTCGGCGTTGCCTTTGGGAGTGACTGACTTTTTGAACTGTGGAAACCCAACATTCAGAACTAGAACTACTGCCTTAATTCTGGCATTGATGGACGCTTTCTGTGCTTGAAAAAGCGGGGGAGGGTTACCAGTTTTTAGGCACTAGAAGCCTATCCAGAGCAGTGATTTAGGGCAGTGTTTCCAATCTATTTGATGCTGGAAATAACTAACTAACTAAATAATAAATAAATAAATGACGAAAATGATTTTATGGTTGGGGGTGACCACAACATGAGGAACTGTATTAAGGGGTCGCGGCATTAGGAAGGTTGAGAACCACTGCTCTATTTGCTCTCCAAATTTAACTATTCCATACCTAATCTATATGTAGATAAACATGTTACCCTATTTTCTGGGGTCTCGAGAGGGGCACCTAAATGCGCTCTCAATTATAAAAGTTGGGGAAATTAGCCAAGAGCACAAGCTAGCGATGTGAGAGGCAGGGCAACGGAGCGAGATCTTTCACCCAGTGTCTACAGGCCGAGTCAAGGAGCAAACAGAAGTGAAATAATAATAATTGTGGTCTTTATTAAAACACAGTCAAACAGTGTATGCAGCATACTCACACAGACAGCTATAGAAATAAAGGTTGGAGTGGGATAGAGGGATTTTTAGAGGAGTTGTTGGTTTGGGTAATACTACACCTCTCCTGAAGCCCGGGTAGTCTGCAGCAGAAGTTCGGAGGTATGGAGTCTCAGTACGTGGGCCTCAGGGGAAGGCTCGCTGAACGAAGTGACAGCAAGGCGGGATGGAAGTCGGGAGCGATCCGAGGAAGTTCTCCAGGTCACGGGTTTATATAGGGGAAAATGTGGCCGAGGCTAGTCCGTACTTGGGGAAAACAATGAGTTTCAGGCTGGAGACAAAGCCTCCGAAAGGTCAGAATTTAGCATGATTAAGTCCAAATTGACAATAGAGTAGCCAGTATGCAAACGCAGAGTGCTAGACAGATGAGGATTTGGCTAGTCAAGCTGCCTGCTCGGGGCAGGGAGTCCTTCGTAAGTAGCGTGCATGCATAATAGAGCACTTGCCTTTGAGGTCTCCTGAAGCGGCAGGACGGCTATTTCTGGCCAGCCTGTATTGTTTGGAATATTACAGCGATTAGCGGCCGTGCCTGTCTGCGAGATTGTCCGGGGGGCCTCGCAGCACGTGGAGAGGAATAGGTAAAGAAGGCCAAATTATCGATATAAAAGTGATATCTAACATCCCACAAGTCCGGGCTAGAAACTGCGGTAACAAACATAACAGGCTCTTTAAAAACAATCCTTTATCTTTTCCAAGTCCGAGATTACATGAACCTTCCACGACCCGGAAAACACTAAATCTTCTTTTACAAAGAGAATGACACCTCTTAAGAAACCTGGCTAATTTCCTAATAAGATTTCTTTCTACCCACAAGACTCGTTAATAGACCTGGGGTGTGGGGAATTGCAAATGATTAGCCCTGACATAATCCCCATTCCTTTGCAAATACTGTGATGAAACAGAATATTCATAAGCATCCTTTCCACACTACACTGTTATAATGCTATCATTCCACTTCCAACCACTTGTGCAGTTCTGGGATTTGTAGTTTACTGAGGCCAAAGAGCTGCAAATTCTAAATGCCCCTCCCTAAACTGCAAAGCCCAGGATTCCATAGGAGGTTGAATGTGGAATAATGGCACAATAGCAGTGCGATGCAGACAGGCCCTAACGTAGGAGTGCCATTCAGTGTCTCTTCCCCTCGCTTCTTTTTTGGGAAGGAGGAAGAGGAGGACCAGAAAGGGTCCAGGACTTGGGAAAATATTGTCAGGGGGTAGATTTGCAGCATCAAGTAAGCCTTATAAAGGGAAGGAAATATTGGCTGCCTTGTTTGCCATTTCCAGGTGCTAATCCAGACAGTTATAAGTCCAAACAAGACCTGTTTTCCTGAAAGAAGCAAAGTCACAATGTTGTTGGTTAAAAACTTCCTGGAATTTTGGAAAACAATCCTAGGACTGAGAGAAAAAAAGACAAAACAAATGGTAGGTATTTCTCCCAGGCCCCAAAACAACTAGGAGGAACATTCACAAGAGGATTTATGTCTTAAAAAGGATCTACTGTGGAGAAAAGGAAACATAAGCAGAGCTTGGGATAGTTACTAATTTGGACTACAACTCCCCAAATCCTGCATCCAGCATATATGGGATATTTGGGGTAGTTGCAATTGATTAAGGAGGTCCAATCAGTTACCTAAATCAAGAAAACAGATAAATTAAAATGTTGAAATGTCATTATCATGCAAAAGAGTTAAAGAAAACTACAGAAACTTTCTTTTTTCTTTGTGGATGCATCCAGCAAATCAGGATTGAAAAGTGGGGCTCTACTTCTTGGTTTTGGACTGCACCTCCCAGCAAGCCTTCCATTGGCCATCCTGGTGAAAGGGGCTGATGGAATCTGCAGTTATTGGGGGGGGGACTTCTGCCGTAAACAGCTCTTGCATTGAATTTCCTAGACCCTTTGAGTTAGAGACACATAAGGGCATTCACAAATTCCTAGCTAAAGGCATCCCTACAATATAAATAAAATCCATAAAGAATAAAGTAAAGCTATATCTCCCCTTAATCCTATAGCCTAGTTTGTCTACAAATCCTTTCTCCACATTGCATATTTTTTGTTTTTTTTCTTGGCCAGCTGTCTTGATGCTTGGCTAGACATTGCACTTTGTACATGCTTAGAGGTATACCAGGTTTTCTTCTGACATATCTAGGAGCAATAAAAGAGAGTGGCTTCTTTAACCCAAAGAGGGAGGAAAGCAAATTGAACCATTAATAGTAACCAGTTTGTGGCACCTTAAGACTAACCAATTAATTTTTTTTAACTCTAGTGGTAGAATAACATCTTGCTTTTTTCATTTCTCTTCTCTCATTACGATTTGGTGGTGGTGGGATGAGAGCTTTTTGTCTATTAGCATTTTAATATTTCATTGTTTGGTCAACATTTTAGGGAATTATTTTATTTTATTTAGTGTGTTCACACTGGTTTATGTTAGAAATGCTTATTGGAGTTTATGTTTCTATAAGCATGTAGTGGTTTGAGTGTTGCATTATGACTCTGGAGAGAGACCAGGGTTCGAATGCCTGCTTGGCCATGGAAACCCAGTGGGTAACTTTGGGCTTGTCATACATTCTCAGCCCCACAAAATCCCATGAAGGGTTTGCTTTAGGGTCTCTATAAGTCAGAAACAATTTGGAGGCACATGACAACAAATTGTGCGCCTTCTCCTATGTGTGCATCAGGCACGTTATAGAACTGCTCAATTCTATTTTCCAAGGCAATACGTCCACTAAAGAAGACACTCATACAAAATAATTTTTTAAAACATTTGTATAATAACGTTTTAAGCCATTCCTTCTTGTAAGCCATTTTGGAGGAAGGCGAGATATGCATTAAATCTGTTAAGTAGTAAAATAAATAGTTATATCTCTGTACTCATGGCCAACATATACACCTGACTCCTGCATTTTCTCTCCTTGTGTGCAGACACAGTGAAATGCAGTTCTCATCTTCGCTAAAATAAATACTGAATAATTGAAGGCAGAGTCACCTCTTCCATTCAAATCATGCAGCCCTTTAATAATTCAGCGCAGTCTGTAATGCAAGATGCAGAGGAAGGTAAGAAAATATCTTTCGGCAGCACCAACATCTGTTGACGGAAGACCCAGCAAACTTTAGAGTGAACACAGGACTTTATCTCTCATGGGGTCTCGGGGTGGATGGAGCTGTTATAGAATCCTAGATTTGAAAGAGACCCCAAGGGGTCCCTTTCTGCCATGTGGGAAGACACAACCAAAGCAGCAGTGTGATGTGGCAGCTAAAAAGGAATGCAATTTTAGGTTGGGTGACCTTGGGGAAGTCACACACTCTCAGCCCCAGGCAACTGCATGATAGAATTGCCTTAGGGTTGCCACAAGAACAAAATAAAACTTTTTCTGTTTCTCTCAAGTGAGAGGAAGATGGATTTTCACTAACAGGAACCCTGCTTCCTCCACTTCACAACCAAGTCTGTCTTTCAAAACTTTTTCCCACTTTCTGAAAACACTGAACAGTGCCAGTTTCCAGCTCTGATCCCACAGATGATCTCATCCCTCCGGCCCGTTGTATAGCAAAGCCGGCCAGTATTTTGTCAGCGGCTGAGTCACGGTCTCATTGTTAAGTCTGAAAAGTTTAAAACAAAAGCCAAAAGGCAGCGGAAGTTGGTGTTTGACATTCATGTCCTCAAACACTCTTCCTGTTAGATAGTCCAGAGGGAAGAGGCTGTATTTCCTAGTGAGCAAGACACCAAGCTTAGCACTAAAACCATCATAATCAGGAATGGGTAAATTTCACACAGGGCAAGGCTAAGAGACATATACATGCGTACATGTCAAGCTATTTCTAAAGTTGGGCTCAAAATACCTTTTAAAGAAAAATAAGTGATGAAAGTTGAGCAACTAAGGCTCAAGTGTGGCCATGAGACTCCAAGAAGCCGCCCTGATTCTTTTCTTCTGTCCCAGGTACAGAACATTTCATACGTAAGAGACTTCTATGTCCTTTTCTGATGTGGAACAGTTAGTACCCAATTTAGACTGAGCAGCCATTAACTCCATTCTGTTTATTGCTGCTCTAAAAGGCTTTCTGTTCCATTAAGGTGGGTGATACTTCAGGGGAAGGAACTGCACTAACAACCCTTGAGGATTCCTCGCCTAAGAAAACCCTAGGAAATTAATGGGGTCACCTGAAAGCACAAGTACACAATGCTTGCAAAGAGATCGGACTTGGGCACATGCATGGCAGGATTTCCTTGCCATAGTAGAACAGTGTCGCATTACATCAGCCGCCAGAAAAACACAGGTGCCAAACTCTATTTGAGTTATCCAAGGGCAGAGACGCACGGGTGTCCCTGCCCCACCCCTCTTCTTAACAATCCTTCTAGGAAGTATTAGTCACAGAAACGCAGAGCAAAAGGACAGGATGAGTTGGCCTGTGAAATTAAAGTTATGTTTATTTCCGGAGCATTAAGATTTCTGGAGAAGTTCAACTCCATGCCCGATACTAAGCTGCCATCTAGTGGATAATCAAAATGGAAGTCTAACCCTGATTTAAAGACTGTCATTGCGTGCCTTTGTTTCTAACTATGCAAAAAGTCCCTACCACGGGGTTTTCTGGGCTGAGAGTATGTGACATACCCATTTTTAAAGGTTGCCCAGCCCTGTTATGAACTGGAATGATTTTTCCATGGCTTTTGCCTGGGGCAAATAGGAAGCCCCTGCCATTCGATGCTCCAATATGACTCCTCAATCTTTTGACACTTCCAAATTAACAAGTTCTATTAATTCAACGTGGGTTCTGTTCTTTTTGCCTGTGGAGGCTTGGTTGGGAATGCACATGTGCTGCTCGCAGAGCAGGTGCAGAATGGGGGAAAAAGCCACCAGGCAAGCTGAGACTTCATAACCAGCACACCTGCGCAGTTGGTCCCAAGCAAGCCTCCACAAGTCCTTCATGTTCCCCACAGTAGATGGGTTCTGCTTTTCAACCATTTTTGCCATTTACACTAGGATCTCTAATGTTGTCAAAAAGCAGAGGAAGCTATTTTGACTTCATTCTCAAAGAGCTATCCATAAAGAAATCACCCTATCATCGACCCCACCTGGGTCCCCAAAAAGCAGGACCCTCTGCACCTCAAAGGTGGTTTTACCAGTTCCTTCCTCTGAAAGTATCGGGCAAGAACCATATCTTTAAAGGTTAGACAACAGATGCAGAATCTACGGCGGCCTTATTTTTCTGCGACATGACCAACCCACCAAGGAGATGGAGTAGACAGGATACTTATGTATATAAGACAAAAAAAACCCTACCTAACCAAATTCTGCCTGGACTGGAGGATGTATTGTAGGAATGCTTGACTTTTTAGATAAGTTTTTTATTAAGATTTTTTGATAATGCAATAAAAATTTAAACAAAACAGCAAACACAGAATGAAAAGGAAAGAAAAAGAGGTAAGAAAAAAAATATAGATTGGAAAATAAAAAGAAAACAAAAAGAATTAAATGACTTCCAATCTTCTATGCAGACGTTATTAAGACAGGCAATTAACCTTCACCTCTTCTCTATCCATCACAGTAATTCTTCATCCTCCTTTGATAACGTATGCCCACGAATATCTGAATCAGAGCCTAGACAAACCCAACCTACTGAAATTCACTAGAAGCTTTAATAAAGAGTTATATATTTATCACAGAAATTACTATTACTGCCCTAAATAAATAATTCAATGTTCTCTGTCTGAGAACAGGGTGGGCAGCCACACAGGACAGAATCAGCCAGGACCTCAAGCAAAGTTACTTTTTTTGTTGCTAATGGACTTGAAATTTTATTGTCTGAATTTTATCTTATACAAGTAGAGGGCCACCATGTTGACCCATCCCCTTTCCCTGACCTGGTTTGGACTCTGGGTACCCCGTCCCCCCTCAACCACGCCTTGGCCCCCTTCCCCCCCACACACACATACATGTTTTTATATTTGCAATTCTCACTTTTACAGTGGTCCTGAGCCGCTAACCCCAGGGAATGCGGAAGGCCAACTGTACTCTCAACCCACAAAAAAGCTCATAAAGGGTTATATTAAATGCGTGGCTGTATTGTGGGATATTACTGACTGACAAGAGTTCCACAGATGCTACGTAACTTATGGGTTGGGGCACTGCCAGTCCCCTGCCCTGTGCTGGACATTTCCTCCACCTGAGGGTTTCCCTCGGATCCCCGTGGTCCTCGTGGGCAAGCCACCGCCCCGGTCGCCCCCTGACCTCCCATGCGAGGTCCTCCCATGGGACCACCAGGGACGCCTGGCCCCCCGGGGCCTCCTGATCAGCAAATCAAAGAACAAGAGGCTGATGTGTCTATTTCCAGATTCATCAGGGGCTACGGCTGCAAGGTGTGGTAGGCTCTAAGTTTATCTCTCACCGAGAGGGAGTGGCATGCCACGTGGCTCACGTGGGGGCATTCCTCCTCGCATGTGTGATTCAGTGGCAGCTTCTTCCGAGGGAGAGAGACTTTGAGTTTGCTGCCTTGGGAGTCCTTACCTGAAACATATGGAGAAAAAGTTAAGCTTCATTACACCTACAGATATGCAAGCAGACCCAAGTTACATCATCCTCATAAAGGAAGGGGGCCTCCCAGGCCTTGGGAGGGAAGAAATCCATTTTGGACTAAAGCTAATGGGCCCAAAGAAGTCCACACAACATTGGAGAGAGTTCAACTCATCATCTCTTAAGCATCAGATATTTCAGCAGGTGTCGTTGTCCATCTACCTCTAGAAATCTCTCTGCAACTGTACAGACTAACATTTTTCTTCACTCAAAAGGCTGTGCTTCTGCAGAAACCAAAGCACAACCCTCCTAGAGTTACACACAACACATATAGCCAAGCCTCCTAAAAGAGTATTAGTTTAAGTGCAGGTACCCCTTGGCTTTTTGTCAACTCATTTTTTGGTATTTACCATTTGCAAATTGCAGAGTAGTTTCATGTTTATTCTTATAAAGCGGGTCCCTCTTTCATCAGCTCTTGTGGATGGAGGCTCACCTGGCTGCTTACGTGAGCAGCCCCAAGTCTTGCCTACGGAAACAACAGATACCGTCATCAAATTAATGGATTTGTCCTGTAATTTGGAAGCATTCAAACAGCAGGCTTACATCAGTTTTACAGACACGGCCTGCACACGCTGCGAGAAGGGGAAAAAGGTGCCAAGCTCCGTAATACTCTCATGTTCCCTGCATGGGTTTCACTTTTTGACCAATTCTGCTTTCTGACAGTGCTCCAGTCTCTAACTTTTCAGAAGATAAGCAGGGATAATGTTAACATTAGCCTGCATTAGATCCTTTACCTCCAACCCATTGAGTATCTAAACCAGCCTGCTACTTTATTTTACTCACCATCCAGCCACTCGACAGCTGCCTTGGCCGTTGGTGGGTCATCATAGCACACGGTGGCATCTCCTTTGGGCTTCCCCGTCTTTGTCAAGGTAGATGGTTATCATAGGCTGTCCAGTTCTTTTATTCATCTAGGAAAGGACAGAAAAGAGTCTGACACCTAACCTGCCCTGCTCCCCACATCAGTTCCAGAGGTCTTCCAAATTCCTGAACAGAAGGCAACTCTGACACAATGAAGGACACAAGGGAAACTCATATGCTCAACTGCATAAGATACTTGATTTTTACTCTGTCCAGTTCTACACGTGGGATGGCAGCTAGAAAAGCACACACAGATCCCGCCACGCACCTTGACAACTCCACACTGTTTCGAGAAATCCGTTAGCTCCTCTAGGGTTACGTTGTCAGTCAACCCCTGAACATATACTGAGCTGTTATCAGCATCGTCATCTAGGCTTAGGCTGGCTGGTGGGGATAAGCAAATCATCAGAACTGTCTATTTCATCACATCACTAGGGCTACTGGGTGGGAATAGCTTGTTTCTGCCTCACCCTGTTGGCCCAGAGGCATACTTTCCATTTTTTGCAAGGGTAAGACATCCCTGCCAATCGCTACCATCTCGGGAAGAACAGCCAGCTGTAACAGCTGTGTTGTCTTCCTCACCCTCCTCACCTCTCATTCCTTTTTTTAGGAAACGAACACTCTGCACAGTGTGATATACATGGATGGAAAACACACAGAAGCACCCTTTATTATCAAGTCTCTTGGCTGACCACTATCTTTTTATATTAAGACCAGTATCTATGAGAACAAGGCCCGGCGAATGTGGCCACACCGGATTCAGCCATCAACTGAGATGGCCGAACCGATCTGGACGCCTTAAAGCTCCAGTGGGGAGCTGTACTCGAGAGCTGCAAAGAGAGCTGCTTAGCACAACTTGTAGATAAGGACTACAACTGTGTGCTTCAGAGAGTGGCTGGTCACCACTTGTTCAGCTCTGGCAGAGCTAATGGTCAGAGCAAACACAGTTAGGGCAGAAGGCAGCTTTACCAAAACAGCAGACACCATGGTACATACCTAAGCTCATCAACCATCAGCGGGGTGGAAAGAAGGACGGGAGGACAGGTGGTGCGTGTGTGTGTTCAACCCAAAGTCTGTTCAACCCAAAGAGGATTTTCCCCCCTCTGTTCACTGTGGAAAGGAGCTGAAGTTTCACAGTTTTAACACCCAGAACCCCTCTCTCCTCCCAGCCCTGGCCAGCTGCAGGCAAAATGCGTCTGCTCTTAGTTTCCCCTTAACAAGATGATTCCATGGATTACTACACACAGAGGACATGCACTCGCTGTTTAATTAAGATTGCGTCCATGGAAAAGTGGTTTGCACCGACACCTTTCAGCCTTTCTTTCCACCGTACACCCTATGGGGGTAAAATCAAATTAAGTGAGAGGAAAAAAGGGTTTGCTCTTACCCCATTCTGCCGCGGCCTCCACCTCCTCCTCCTCCTCCCCGACCACCTCTGTTCACGCCTCCACGATCAGCTTCCCTTCCCCTGCCCCGGTTGTCAGGGCCGCTCAAGCTCCGGCTTTCTCCTGGGCCCGAAAGCCTCCCGAGTCCTGGCCATACACACCCATGCTGCTGGGATGATCCTGACGGAAGGAACCTATGGGACACGCCATGACACAATGTTAGGGGATGGGGAAGCAAGTTTTTGAAACTGCCTCTTACCCCTGAGGCTCTGCAGTGTCAACACATAGCAGCTCTCAATAAACGGACAAGTGTGGCAACTAAGACCCACCAGGTATGCAAGGCATCTCCCAGAAAACAGCCTGCAAACTCACAGAGGCCTCCTTGGGCGATTTGCTGTTGATTTATCTGACAATAAAATACTCTGCGAAAAAGGCAAGGAGGCCTGTGTTCCTTTGTTGTTGATTTATTCGACAATGAAAAACACAAATGATACAATGGTGAAGAAAAAGGACAAAGAAACGTGAAAGTGTTAAGCTGCAACCACTGTACAGTCACCCATGACATACCAAAATTTTTTAAATATTTAAAACCGTCACCCTGCAATTCGAGCAAGTTTCAATCTAAGGCACAGCCAATCTCGGGCCAAGAGACTAGCCAGCCGCCCCTGCTAAAACTCAGTCTGGTTGCCCATAGCTGCTGCTCTGCTGGCTGTATTGGCTGGGGGTCTGGCTGTAGGATCCAGTTGGAGGTGGGTAGCTTGTTGGGGGCTGTTGCCCGTAGCTGCTTTGCTGCCCGTAGCCACTTTGCTGCCCGTAGCTGCCCTGCTGCCCGTAGCTACTCTGCTGAGAGTAGTGCTCTGGTCATAGCTGCTTGGCTGAGAAGAGGAGTAACTGGGAGGAAAGTTACAGAGACAGGGTTAATAAAAACCAGCTGGTTTCTACCTATACAAACATAAGACCCAAACTCAAAGCAGCAAGCGTCCTTGCCCAGACTGAGCTACACAGGCATCCCCCAGACTCACGACCCCTTCCAATTCCAATCAGAACCCTTATATTCAACAGGAGACAAACAGTGAATTCAAGAAGACCTACCTGGTGGGAGGATAGGATGGAGGGGCAGTAACTGGCTGCACAGGGTAACTTCCAGGGACCTGATAACTGTAGTTACTCTGTCCATATACTAGGCTGGGTTGGCTGTAGCCTGTTGTACTAGATTGAGGCTGGTTAGTCTCTGCAAGGGCTGGGTACCATCCTGGGGTCTAACAATAACATCCAAGAACAAAGGAAAGTTTTATATAAAGCCCCCCCACCAGCTTTCCATTATGAGTCTTTAGGCTCAGCTTCCGGATCTAACAACTGCAGGTTCAAATTCTGATTTATACAGTAATTCAATTTATTTTTGCTCTCAAGAGCACCTTTGAATTCTGTGCTAGGACTCATTCTTTTCTAAAACGGTAAACCAACTGGATGGCAAGCAAGCCTCAAAGAGGCTTTAGTGAACATGTGCAGCACCTCTCCAGCATTATTTAACTCTCTTGCCAACCAAAGCACTGATAGTAAAGTACACCGCAATAGGACATCTAGCAGAAAGTCCCTTCAATAATGAGATTTACCAGGGTGCTTTGTGTGCTCTAACTTTGAAACTTTCTTTTTATGTGCTTCAGGTTCACACAGGGCACAGCACTCTGGACCAGCTGGGGAAGAACTTCCTGACAGTCAGGGCTGTCCGGCAGTGGAATATGCTGCCTCCATGGAGTGTGGTGGGAATCCTTCTTTGGAGGTTTTTAAGTAGAGGCTGGATGGCCATCTGTTGGGGAGTGCTTCGAGGGTGTTCCTGCATGGCAGAAGGGGTTGAACTGGATGGCCCCTGGGGTCTCTTCCAACTCTACATTTCTATGATTCCATGAAGTTCCCAAATGCTCTTCAAAGGCAGCTCCAAGTAAGAGTGCACTGCAAGAATCAACCAGTTCTGGATTTCTGAATTACCTCGCAGGTGCTGTAGCTGTTGGCTGCTGCCCATAGGTAGGGTAGGCTGGCTGGGTGCCAGAGCACAGACGGGGCAGCGTAAGAAGCCTGTGTAGTAGTAACCGTGGCTGTAGTTGTATCATATGCAGCGGTGCCATATCCTTGGCCAGGCCTCAACCGTAAGCCTGGGGGCCGCTGGAGCCGTATAGCCTGCAAGAAAGGAACGCTGAGTGTAAGAAGCAGAGTCACCTCTGTCTCCCTTCGGAATAGACTCACTAAACCCTTGATGGAATCTTATCTCCAAAGTCAAGAAACCATGAAAATAAATGGCCACTGCCACTAACAATTACACTTGAAAAACCATTTTCATCATCACCTTAACTGAAACAGAGTGACTTTCATCCCCCTGCATATACCTGTAAGCCAAAAAATTTTAGTGAAAAAAATCTAGCTTAAAAACCGTAGTCAACTTGCTGTGAGCCAAAGCGTGGTGAGACAATTGCTACCAAAACAAATGACAGCCACAGGCCATAATCAAAAAAGTACTTATCACAATAGCTTCCAAAATATCGCATGGTTATGGTTCAACAAAATGGTGGGCCACACCTAAGATATGCATGCAATGTATTATAAAACGGATGCCATGAAATCTCAAGTGTCTTCAGCTGTTTTGCCTTTGTAAAGTTGAGTGCCTGTTTCTCTAACAATGCAGGGTCTAACTCCGTGAAATCAAATACTAACAATCTATAAAAACTGATTTCTTTTTAACTCAGAACATCTCTCTAGGTCCTCCAGAACAATTCTATCATCTACTTCTGGTGAAAGTGGGCCAGAGTGTCACGTGGGAGGACCTGCTATGCTGAGAAGAGTGTTTTTCCAGGAATCTCTAGGTCTCCTAGTGCAATTCTGTGGTTCATTTCTGGTGGAAGGTGACCACAGAATTGCACCGAAGGACAACATATTTTTTCCAAGCAGGGGCAAACAGACTAAGATTTTTTTTTAAAAAAACCATCAAACAAATAAACCTTGAAAAATCAAATTCTGACCAACAACTGAACCCCTGGAGTGGAGTGTCTACTGTATTTTTTTTTAAGAAACATGCTCTTTTTGAAATGTGCTTTTAACAGTGTACTGCCATGCACTTTAATTCACACCATAGATCAACTGGTTGCTGCACATTCTTAAAAAGATAATCAACTTCTGAGATATTGGTGGGAAAGGGAGCATTAGGATGAACAGGACTCTCAACAGCACAAGCAAAGTCAGTTACAGCGCATTTAACAACACTGTAGCTGATGTCTGAAAGAGGAACTGATAACATGGAACATGCAGAAATGGTGGCTGCAACAGCCAAATGTGTCTCATCATGCTGTTCACCCTTTAGGAACTACAACGACAGCTGAATTAGATTAGTCTTGGTCCACAGCTGCCATTATATATAAGTTTTACCCATACAACACAGTATCCAGCAAAAACTGAAGAACAAGACTCATTATGCTCATTATGAAAGTCTACGGCCAAAAGGACTACCTTGAGGGGTTAAAAAAAAGCACAGCCCACTTCTGGTTGTGAAAAATAAGATTTTTTTTTTATGTTAAACGCTGGAGTTAGGAAAATAAGACTGCCTCTCCAGGAGACTTAAACTGTCTCCCCTTGGATTCTTCCAGGACATTCAGTCACCATTTTATTTTATTTCATTTTTCAGCCAGAAAGGGACAGCCCATGAAGTCTGGAGAGGTCAAGACCCAGAAAAACACACCAAGTGGACCAACATGGAGCCTCAGTACCATGGTTTGCCTGCTCTCCTCCCTTTATACTGTCATAAAACATCTGGGGGTAGCAACTCAAAAACATTTGAGTTGCAAGCACAGAATAGTAGACACTGCCCAGTTTTTCTGTTACAATTTTTTTTAAAAATACCTAAAGGGTTAACACCATAACTTCAAGACAAAGTGGACAACATTTTTTTCCATGCAGAATTGAGGATATTCAAACCTGTACTGGTCCCTTCTACTGTGGAAAGCACAAGACAAGAAGTAGAGAGGGCACACCATCAAGAGAGGCAAAAACAGTATCGTGGTACCCGTTGTCAAGCAACAGAACGGTCTATTCAGAATCTCAGCTTCACACAAAATCAGAGTAACCCCACTCCCCAGGACTGCTACAGCATTATGATCTTGCAAGTAGAATTCTTCAGCAATGCCTCAGACACTCTGCATGAAAGTGGTTCTCAATCTTCAAGGGAAATTTCAGGTATAGCTGAATCTCCACTTACATTATTTTAAAGCCTCCAATGGGTAAGAGAACACAGTGCTCTTTGACCGCTTATTCTTGCATGGCAAGGCATTGGACTCTATGGCCCTTGGGGAGTCTCTTCTGGCTCTTACGATTCTATGAAAAACAGGAGCAATGAGGGACAAAACTGCGTATGGAACTGGCTGGAGGCTGCCCTAGGAGCTGGCATAAGCAGTTTGCCCATAAGAGTGGTTGTCTGAGCCTGGGTGAGTTGACATCAGTGGGCTGTCCATAGGTTCCATAGCTTTGCTGCCCATAGGCCTGCTGCAAAGAGAGGAAGGATTTTACCGAACACAGTTAAGAATCACACTTCATTTAAAAAAAACCCTATAATCATATAAACAAGAAGTGACTATGAAACCCCACTTCCTATTTCAAACAACTTCCTGCTTAGGTGGTGAAAGGCCTGCTTTGCTCTCCCTGCTATGTTTTAGGGAGCCTTGTTTTGACGCTTTATTGGCTTTTGCTGTGCTGTGAGAGGATGACAAGGACACATTGTGCTGAGAATGGGGAAATGTTATTTTAACGAACTGTGATAAGAGTACAGGTGCAGACAAACAGACTCAACCACAAGGTCAAATTTCTGGTAAGAAGAATGAGAAAAATGGGGGAGGGGCGGAAGAGTCTAGGAGAGGAGTTGTGACAATTAGCTATCCCAGAGAAACAGCTAACACATACTAATCATGGGTCAGGAGAGGGCACAGGAATGGTTATTTAACTATTTCTCTTTAAAGTGGCTATCTTGCTTTCATGATGGAAGCGAGTTCACTCTTATTCCTTACCTGGGTGGTCTGCGCATACCCCAGAGTCGGCCAGCTGCATAGGCAGCGTAGCTGTGAAACGAAGACAAGGAATACGAGGGCTTTAAAAAGACAGCAGAGTTAATAAAGGTGGTACAAGAAGCAGTTCAGAACAACGGAAGTAAATGTACATCCCATGTAATACATGGCAGGAACAGCAGAGCAAGGCTGGTAGACCATCTGAAGCACTACATTAGTGTGAGAAACAGCTGCACTAACAGGGGCCATTTTTCAGAGGGTGGGGAAGAACAGTCCATAAGCGCACACAGGCAGACCTCTCTGGAGAAGGCTGATCGACTATTGTCTGCAAACACTGAGCTCAAGGCTACAGAACCCATTGCACAACTCGGTCTCACAGTTACGGAAACCAGCATAAAACTAACCAACCATGCTGGAATTTATTTAGATATAAGAGAACTGTTATTAACCTTGGCCTTAAATTTTTTACTTGCAGAAGAGGGATATTATCTTCAGAAAAACTTACCCCTGCCTGGGCTGCAGCTTGACTGTAGGTACCATAATCTGCAGGTGACAGGGAAGAGAAAGAAAAACCCAGCTTAAGAGCAGGTATAAAGGAGAGCTCTAAATAATGAGATAAACTGAGTTATACACTTCACATGTTAAAACTCCTCAGAAATAACAGCCCATGCTCAAAGAGAACACAGTCCATTTAAAACCAAGAGAGATCAAAGAAAAGAGACAGTTCCTAACCTACTCACTGTAGCTTTGTTATCTTCTTTAAAACCTGGTACTACCATAAACCGTACAGCCCCACAATTCCAGATCTTTTGATCCCCAAATCAACCATGACACCCAGTACAAGGAACTAGGCATCACAGCAATGGAAATGATCAGCAGTCCCATCCCCAAAGTCCCCAATCCACTGCTGCCCTCCACCCTCAAACTGTACTCTAAGGCAGTGAGAAAAAGCCCCACCCTACACCTTCTGGGACAATTTTACCAAATTTGGGAACCATTTTAGGCTGGAGGGACTATTTCAGATTGGAAGCCACTTTCTGGTCTCTTCCTGGCTGACAAAAGGTCACTAGAACAGACCAGGGCTCCTGTGACTCGCAGCATGCAGTAGCTGGGTTCTCTCTCTCTCTCTCACACACACACACGTCATTCTCCGTGTGAAAGTCCATGGGCAGCAACAAGTTCAGATGTTAATTTCCACATTTAGACATAACTGTCTGTAAATTAAGGCAATTTAATTCTATGACTGCCTTTTCCTACCCAAATGTTTAATCTGTTTCTTGTGATTCAAACCACACAAAGTAGTCTGACTGAACACTGTGAACACTCCAATTATTTTCAAATGAAATAAGAACTTCCCCACCACAGAACATAAAAACTCCACTCTTTCAGAGTTTGCTAAACAGGATCCAAAGAGGACGTGAGAGACTTCGTTAAAATACCTCCTCTCAGGCTCAGCGAAGGCAGCAGCAGAATTCTCGCGTCTTACCAAATCTTCAGCAAAATCAAGACAACCTAAAATCCATGGTCTTGCTGTTCCACAGCTGTTAAGAACAACTCAAGCCGTGCACAGGCTAAATTACGTATCAGAAGTATCACATGATCCTGACCTTTATAAAAATGAGGAGGCCTTGTGCGCAATTACTGGTTTTTGGGCCAAGAGTTAACAACTCCAATCCCAGATCGTTTGGGTATTTTAAAGTGATCAAAATGTGTAGAAATTAGGCAAAATCACTTCTAACAATAAACTGTCAAAAAGAGATTGAGGCCTAGTTCTTAACGTTACACAAGAAAACAGGAAATGAACATTATGCAGACTGCCACGTCAGGCCTTCAAGTAAATTCACTTATGCTGTGAATAAAGTCCTATGGAGAATTATCTGTTTTGTAACACAAATAGAGAATGGCAATGAGGAAAAAAAATCCCTGTTACTGGTACAGCTTTAAGAATTCACATGGTACTCTTGTTTGATGAGTGAAAGGCTCTTCATACACATTCAGTTCCCATGTGATGAAGCAGCAAGCAATCTATTCTACCAACCCAAACAACCAAACAGAAAGCCATCTTTATTAACAAAACCCTTATGTATGTTTTATCAGGCAAGCTACTGGTTTCTCAGCTAGGCTATGAGCTTCTATGTGCTAGCAACCCAAGGGCATGCTTGTTAACACAATATAATATTTTCCCGTTTGTTGCCCAAATGAACCACAGCTTTGGTAAAAATCCTAGTGAATGAAAGAAAGAGCAGGGCTGGCTTTTATGAAAGTCAAATCTGCAATGGAAGGACCCACTCCAAACTGCTGGTTCCCCAACTCTGCCTGTCCTCACTAGGCAAAAAGCTAACTAGTTTAAAGCTTATTTATCTACAATATGCACAAACACTTGATCAGTACGGGATACATTTTCCAAAGTCTTATATGAGCATCCAGACAGGACTGGCCTAACTAAATTTGTCACCTTCAGAGTCCTTAACAAGAAAAAAACAGGGCAGGGTTAGAAAAGAAGCGTTAAGCAGACATAGAAACACAAGCAACACCCAGAAGTCCATTCTGACCTGCTTCCAACTCCATTATAATCTCTTCCAAAGATTATCTCCTTTTCTCTCCCTGCCCTCAAACCAGTTTAGCAATCTTTGCACTCTTCCAGCAAGGCCTACATTTTGGTTCACACTGTTCCTCTGCTCCACAACCCCCCCCGCTCAAAATCTGGTAATTGCCTGACTTTGTTCGGGAAGTACTGTAACTATCTAATCGCATTAAGAGATTATTTACACAGCACCTGCAGGAATACTATGTAATGCAATTTGGATATAAAAAACACTAGCTCTAAGAAAAACAATCAACAGTTCAAAGTTTCAAAGGTTGGCAGCCAACAGTTTAAACTCACAGTTCTTGCCTATGGACAAGGAACAATTATTTTAAACTGAGCATACATTGTTTCTGCAGAAATTTCTGCAGAACATATGAGGTATTTTTTTTCTAGTTAACTGCACTGACCAGGTTTCTCATTCCAAAAGCCAACCTGTATGACCTTGCTCCCAATTTTCCACTTCAGCATACAAAACCAGCTTTAATTTTCCTATCTGTAAATGCACTGTGCTCAGGGATGTTTAACATTGCTTTAAAATGCTACAGCAATTTTTGTTAAGTTGCTTCTCAACATAACCAGAACAATACAGACAATTATGTTTGCAAATAAGCTTAACAATGGTACTGTAATTACAGTTTGATCATTTATAACCTGAAAGAGATGGAGTGGAGTTAACTAGGGCAGGTTCCCATGGTTACAAATGACACGAGACTCTTAAAAATGTATAACTTATTATATAAAAATGTATGATTCTAAACAGAGAATGACCAAAATGTATCTCTGCTGCTCTCTGTGCACATCCTGTCTGTGTCTTTACAGACACCTCTACAGATTACCTAAACCATTTTCAACGTACACTGTATATAACAGCAATTGCCAAAGTAGTCACAGTCTCTGCCTTCTGAAACAAAGAACCTTGAGGCATAACAGATACCAGTAATTTTATTACAGCATCCACTTTTCTGTACTAGAATCACTTTAGCTGCATCCATGGTAAATGGCTTTAGACATCAAAACTCATGAAAAATCACAGTAAAAAAAACAGAAGTGAATATCCACTCCACCCTTTTTCTTCCAAAATTTAGGAGGTAAAGCTTCAATATTTCTGTACCCATGGATTGCTTTAACTGCTGCATGGGAATTTCACTAGGACTGTATTCATTTTATACGGTTCACTTTCATTTGCTATTCCTACTGCAGATTGCCAAGGTGAGCAAACACAGCAGAGAGGGTTTCAAATAACCTGTTGGTATTAGTAGGGGCACAGAGAGAGAGAGAGAGAAAGAGAGAGAGAGCAGAAAAATGCTCCAGTCTTCCCCTCATATACTTCAGAAGTCAGCATTTGGGACTAGCCCTATGTTTTGCAGACATTAAAAAATGTTGGGGAAAAAACAAAGAAAAATAAAATATCAAGAACTTCCCAGTAAAAGGGATATAAATTGATAATAAGCGCTACAGAAAAATATCTTAAAACACTTAAAATAAAGGGTATTACTCAGAAATAAAAAAAGCCTGGATGCTCATGGCACAAACTAAGTATAAATTTATATACCTACATCCAACTTGCCAAATAACTGTAAACACCCTAAAGGCACCATCAGATTCTGTCTATCGTGGAAACTAACCAGAGTCAACCGTGGTTAGGACTTGGATGGAAGACTGTCCAATGGAAACCAGGTAGGAAGGAATCCATAAAACGACAAGGATTTGTTGACTAGTAAAACCCTAGGAAATGCATGGGGTCGCCAAAATTTAACAGGAGACTTGAAGGCACGTACACATAGATTTAGGTACGTAACTGTTATAACCGGTACTTAAGTTGTGTGATCTGCAGAAATATTTTTTTTAGCAATAATCTTTACTTTAAATATCGTTCTGTGACTGCTTATTATGAGTTATATCCCTTTTATAGTGTGTTGAGGAGATTCTTTCTTTATTTTTAAAATTTTAAAAATAAGGAAGAAAAGAAAGGAACCACGACTGGATTGAAAAAAAAGTCAGGCCTCATTGGCCATTACATTTTCCTTTGAAGACAGAGATGAAGAGGAGAGAGGAAGCAAAACCACATTTAAAAATGTAAGTCAGGCCTCATTAGAGATGCTGTTCTTCCTTATTTCTAAACTGTTTAAATATACATTTTAAGAGAAAGATGAGAAAGACAAAGAAGAGAGAAGAACCAAAACTTGATTTTAATAAAATAAGTCAGGGCCTCATTGACTATTATTTTTCCTTTTTTTAAAATGTAAAGATAAATTTTAAAAGAGAAAGAGGAGAAAGGAAACAAAATTGGATTTTAAGGAAATAACTCAGGCCTCATTGGCCATTACATTTTCCTTTTGAAGACAGAGATGAAGAGGAGAGAGGAAGCAAAACCACATTTAAAAATGTAAGTCAGGCCTCATTAGAGATGCTGTTCTTCCTTATTTCTAAACTGTTTAAAGATACATTTTAAAGAGAAAGATGAACAAGACAAAGAGTAGAGAAGAACCAAAACTTGATTTTAATAAAATAAGTCAAGGCCTCACTCACTGACTATTATTTTTCCTATTTCTAAACTGTTTAAAGATAAATTTTAAAGAGAAAGAGGAGAAAGGAAACAAAACTGGATTTTAAGGAAATAACTCAGGCCTCATTGGGCAAGTCAAACCTCAATGTATATTATATTATTCCATTTCTTCAAGGCAAAGATATATTTTTAGATAAAGAAGAAAAGGAACCAAAACTGGATTTGAAAAAAATTAGCTCAGGGCCTTGCTGGATGTTACCTATTTCCTCATTTTTACCTTTTTTTAACATAAGATGAATATAAAGGAGAGAAAAGAACCGTTTTCAGCAAGTAAGTCAGGAAGAACTTGTTGAGCAGTATATTTTTTCCTTACTTTTGCACATTTAATGTAAAGATAAAGAATATAAAGCCAAAGAAACCATTTTAAGAAGGTCTTGTCGAATATTACGTCCCCCCCTTTTGTTACCCGCCTGTCCCCAAGACTCGAGGCAGGCTACAGAACAGACAGAACTAAAAAAATCATAGGTAAAATACACTAAACATAAGCTGATTAATACAAACATACTATAAATAAATATATCATAATTAAAATACACTAAACATGAACCTATTTACACAAATGTACTTAAATAAATATATCATAATTAAAAGTACAGTTACTGATGAGATAAAGGAGAGGACAGGTTCAAAAACCAAATAAAGAAGAAAGAATTATGCACTCAATGCTCAAAAACGGGGTGCTGTTATTAATTATCATAAAAACGAAGCCACAAAGAGGGAGGAGGGTCAGAAGACAGGTTTTTAAATGAACTAAAGGGGAAGGGTTATATTAATGTCCAGGAAGTCACAAAACGGGAGGTAGGCCCCAATTTTCCTCGATGGCGGCAGGGAGGAATAGAGGAAAGGTTTTTAAACGAAATAAAGGGAAAGCGGTTATACGTTTTCAATTTTAAAAGGGGCTGTTGCTCGTATTACCATTTATCGTTATCGTTATTAAAAGGGAAGCCACAAAATGGGAGGCAGGCCCCCTCCCCCACTGACGGCCTCTCTTCACGCCCCCGCCCCGGCCCAGGCATTCTCGCCGCCACCCCTGCTTCCCCCCTCGGCCCCCGGGGGAGCCATTTCCCCCCCAACGCTCGCCACCAGGGTGCGGAAATTTCCAGAAAAGGTGGGCCATTCCTCCCCTAAGCTTTTTGCCCTCTTTCTCCTCTCAACAAAGACCCGGCTTCCTCTTTTTAACCCCCGTCCCGCCTGCCTTTGTCCCCCTTGCCGCCCCCGCCCCCGCCGCCGCTGCTTCCTTCTCCCCGCACGCGACTAGCCTCGCCTCACCCGTCGACGCCATTTTCTTTCTCCTTCTTCTTCGACTCCTTCTCGAATGTCTTCCGGCTCTTCCCTCGCGCATGCGCGGGAGCTCACCACCTCCCGAACGAGAGGGAAGTCGCTTTATCCCATCCCACCTCTTTTCTTCCTCCTTGGTCTCGCCTTCCCTTCTTGTATAAGCAATGTCACTGGACTGTTCCAATGAAGCAGAAAAGGGGTGCAACCTAGGGAAAAGCGGCTTTTCACCACGAACACCCCTTTCAGGAAGGGAAGAGTGGTTCCGTCCAAGGGTGCATTTAGGCGACCGTGCGCAAGAGAAGGTGAGTTTGAAAAGCAAAGGGCGGAGGTGGGCTGCAGCTCCCATCACGGGGGATGATGGGGGTTGTAGTCAGCGACTCCCGGGGGTGGCCATGCTGGGTGGGGATGATGGGAATTGTCCGAAGAAATCCTTCACTTCAGCTGATTTTACTGCATGCTGTGTTGTTATTAATATTATTATTATTTATTTTTATAGTCTAATAATATAAACTGTTTGGGCAAACTTGTTTAAAAATGAAAGGAAGGCATTAAAATGTAGCAAATCAGTGTTTAACAAATACACCAGGGTGGAGTTGTTATGCTGTTGTGGGGATGATGGTACCTGTCGTGCAGCACAGCACGTGCTGCCTGGGGATTAAAGGACTTGTAGTTTTCATTGAAAAACATAAGATTTATCAAGTAATGCAGGGGAGGGGGGGCCTTCCAAATGCACTGCATTGCAACTTCCACACTGCCTGCCTGCCTGCCTAAGGCTGACAGGATTTTTAGTTCAATGTTAAACAACAACACAAGTCTATTCTTCAGCTTTTTTTCTTATTATTGTATTCCTTTATATCCTGCCTTTTCACCCCAATATTGGGAATCAAAGTGGCTCAGATATTACCCCAAAAACCATGGGTGACTCAGGGCTCCACCTGCAACGCCAGTTCCTCCATGGGGAATCAATGACAAAATTTAAGAGGCCTTAAGCGGGGCGGGGGGACAGCCTAGCAAGGTCCTTCCACCAATGTTTACAGGGAACTCTGAGAAAGAACCAACCTCAAGAGATCCAAAAGTAAACTAAAATGTGTTTATCTAGGTGATGAGGTACTCACTCACACAAGAGCTAACTGAAGGCAAGGCTGATAGTGAAATTTATAGAATAATAAAGGTGGGGCAGAACATGGATTAAAATACAATTAAAATACAATTGGAGAGGGTATTTGTTCCCCGCTCTTGAGTCTGAAAGTTCCTAAGAAGACATCTAAGCAACGGGCATGTCCAAGGTGAAACATCATATGCAGATATAATTCCAGCAGTTGGATCACAATGTCTATTGTGAATGTTGCCCATCGCCCCGGTGCCCCATTGGGAGGGGGAGTCTCAGAGCTATACCAGGTCCTCAAAAGGGGTTTTTGGCTCCCCAAATGCTCTGTAGGAGGTAAGGGGTCATTTTCACTATGATCTGAGGCTTTTCTGAACCATTTTAGGATCAGGAGACAGGTCTTTTTTAACATGAGAAAGTAAGCAGCAGTTAGGTCCTCTTTTGAAATAGGTTTCTGCAGGGCCTAAATTGGTTCAGAGGCTGCTGTAAATAGAAGTATTTCACCCACTGGCAGCAATAAATGGGCAGCCCTTGGTGATGTCTGCTCTTCTCTTTCAGGGCGATGCTGATCCAGAGGATTTTGACCTCGCAGTGGGAGTTACGGTTGCTCCCCCATTGCTGCTTCCACCCTCATGGGGCTTCTCTGCCTCTTCTGGTTGACGGGCGTTGAGGAAGCCTTGCCTTGGTGCCCGGGCTCCTAGAGCCTCTTCGCAAGGTAGGCCAGTCTTCCACCAACAGCCGGATCTTTCCCTTTCCTGCTGTTGTTCTCTTATGCTAATATTTTATGGACTGAATACAAAAGATCCTGCATTTGCACCTTCTCTTCCAGCTTTCCGCCTGGTAACCTACTGCCTCTGCCACGCCGATGCCCGTCTCCTCCTTGTCAACCTGCTCTTCTTCCCACTGTTGGGCTGGCGTCCGGGTCTGCGGCAGGGCACCCTGCGTTACCTTCACACTTCGCTGCTTGGCGCTGCCATCTCTGCCCTGCTCTACCTCTTTCTGGCAGGGCTGTGGGGTGCTTAGCCTGACACAGAGGTTGGCAGCTACACACCAGTGCATCTGGTCTTGCTTGGCTCCCATCAGAGGCACCACCGGCGGAGGGGGCTCTCTGGGTGGATCTCCATTGCCCTGCTGGCCGGACTTTTGCTTTGGGCTGAGCCAGATCCTATCACCCCACTCTCCTTTTCTCCTCCACATCTGTGGCCTCCTGACTGGCCTGGCCTGTATCCTTTTTTATTATTACAGTCAGCCTTCCATATGTTGGCAGGTTTAACTTTCATGGATTTGATTATTCGCAGATTTCTCCAAAAACCCCATCCCTCCCCACCTCAGGTGCTTCATTTCCAGGGAAACCTTCCCTTCTTAGTGCAGCCCTTTTAAAAAACCACCTCTGGCTCCTCAACCTTCTCCACTAGTTAAGGGAAAGATCGCAGACCTAATTTCTCAGCACCACAGAACCCTTGGTGTCCCCCTACACCCATGGAAGGAGATGGGCAGAGAAGGAGGGTCACCATGCCAACTCAACCCCCCCTTCCCTCTCCTTTCCCTGACCTGTTTTGGACTCTGGGTGCCTACTCTCCCCATCATGCCTTGTCCACCTTCCCACAGACACACACACACATTTCACATTTGCAGTTTTTCTAATTTTGTGGGGCTCCCATGGCCCTAACTGTAGGAAATGTGGAAGGCCAACTGTAGTTTGAATCCATTGCTGAGTATCCTAGTCTCTGGAACAGCAGAAAAACGAACCATCTCCTTCTTCCATGTGACATCCCTTCAAATATTTAAACATGGCTACCATGCCACCTCTTAAGCTTCTCTTCCCCAGCTGCTGCACCCAGACCTCATTCTTGTTCTCCTAGGGCTTCATGGTTTCAAAATCTTTGGCCATTTTGGTCACCCTCTGGACACTTTTCAGCTTGTCCATCTTCTTTCTAATTGGGGTGCCCAGAACTGGACACAGAATTCCTCCAGGGGGTCTCTGACCAAGCTGGAACAGAGTACAGCTATGACTTCCCTCAGCCTAAGCACTGTACTCCTCTGAATGTCCCCAGCTTGTTTTCTTCCTTGACATCTCAGACTGGGCTGGGATTTTCTCCGTGTTCCAGCCTTCAGAAGGATACCTGGAAAGGTTACATAGCAGGTTGACTGCCTGGACTTTGCGGAGGAACCCTCCCTTCCTTCGCTTTGTCAAGCCCCCAACAGCTGGAACCCTTCCACTCACTGACCCTGTGGCCAAAACAGAAAGGTATGCCTGTACATTTTCTAAGAAATTTACCTGTGGTCTTTACCTGGTTTGAAAGGAGGTTATACAATTATAACCTGCCAGGAGGAAGTCAATGTGTGCTAGAGGAAGAATGTTTGAAGTGATTTTGCTACATATGTTGATTTTCTTTTGTTTTGTATTATGTGTTTTTCTTTTTCTCCGATCTCCTAGGATCCCAGGGCTCCAAGCCCCAGGTCGACTCTCAGGTGAATTTCACCCCCGCTTCTCCCTCCAGCTTTACCTTCAACCTCTCCCTGGAGCAGAGAAATCACAGGGTTGGGACAGAAAGCCAGAGTAGTCCTTCCTTCAGTCCCCTGCCTCCTTTCTCAGCTTCTGGTGGAGCTTTAGGTGTTCCTTTTTCCACCCTGCAAGAAGCCCTGACTGACGAAGAACTCCTCCAAGCCGGCATCCAGGCCTCCCTAAGACATGGCTGAGGAGGAAGTGACGCTTTCCAAATCTTCTGTTTCTTACGGTAAGGGGAGATGGAAGGGACATTACAATCGACTCCTAAATATGGAGTGGGGGAAGATAGGAGCCCTCAACCTCTTTCCCATCTCCCTGAGAAAAGCTTTACCTCCTGCATGGAATGTGGTGTTTCCTTCCTCTTCTTCCCTCACCTCCTGTAGCAGCCTTCCAAGACTGCAACAGATCTGGCATTCTCTCCACACTGTTTCCTCCCCTTTCCTGGATCTCGCCTTGGCTCTTACACCTGTGCTCTGGAAGGAAGCCCACCACCACTGTGGCACGGAGTAGCAATTCACCCGCCCAGCCCTCTAACACTTGATGCCATTCCTCTCTCTTGCAGGCTTCAACAGCTGCAGAAAATGGGCTTCCCAACCGAGGCGGTGGTGGCTCTGGCCGCCACAGGCCACGTCGAGGGTGCTGTCTCACTGCTGATTGGAGACCACGTGGGAAACCAAGCCGTGGTGAAGGCCCGAGACCCCTTGCCCTGACACCAACAGCCTCCTTCGGGTGAGAAAGCGAGGAAATAGCAGATAAGCAGGGCCAGCTTCTGGTAGACACAGAGCTCTGAGCCCTGAGCCGGGAGAGTGGTCATCCTCCTGGCCTTTACCAGGAAAGAAGGAAGGAAGGAAGGAAACAGAGGAACAGCCGAAACCCTTGGTTGAGCTTGAACCTTCAGCTACGTGAGAGGATCGCAGGAGGGTCTGACCAGCAGCAGCAAGACAGGGAAGCAACCCAGGACTACAAGACCAGTCAACTGGAAATTCTCCAAGGGGGTTTCCATGCCACCTAAAGAGATTTGGGGAGTGATGAGACTCTGAAGTGGAAAGACAGTTGAGTTTCTAAATCTCTTCACACTTTTGATTGGTGTGTGGGTTTTGGTTTTTTGTTGAAAAGAACCCACCCTTTTCCTACACTCTGTGAGAGGGGGTCATGGAACAGAAATTCTGGTTGCTTGGAAGTAAAAAAGGATGAAAAAGAGCCAGCGTGGTGTAGTGGTTTGAGTTTTTGACTACCATTGTGGGAGACCAGGGTTTGAATCTCTGCTTGGCCATGGAAGCCCACTGGGGAGCCGTGGGCAAGTTGTACTCTCAGCTTCAGAGGGAGGCAAAGGCAAAACCACCTCTGAACATATTTTAACCAGTGTGCATGGAGTCTCCTGAGGGATTCTTCTCACACAGAGGGGCCTGGGCAGCCATCTGTCAAAGGGAGTGCTTTGATGGTGCTTCCTCATGACAATGGGCGCAACTGGATAGCCCTTGGAAGAGATCCCTCCAGTCTCAGCCCTTTCTCCCTTGCAGGAATACAATATGAAAGCCCTTCTTTTGATATGGCCGTCCAGCCTCTGTTTAAAAGCCTCCAAAAGAAGGAGACTCCAGTAGAATGGCCTTTCGTCTGACCTACCTTTTCTCCTCTTCTTAGGAAACACTGTCAGCAGTTTAGGGTGGAATAGAAGCCTTTATTTTCCTAGCTAGGAAATAACCGTGATTTGAACAACACAAAGACATATAAAAATGGATTCTCCCTTCTATGGCTGTGCATCCTTTGTTCAGTGAAGCTGTCATAAGGAAGGGCTAGGTTTCTCTTCCTCCCCAACACATCCCAGGCTGGGCCAGGCAATAGGAAGAAGAAGGAAGTTGGGGCAAGATGTGGAAGAAGAAAAGTAAAGAACTACTGCAGTTGCAAGACAAGATTTGCAAGTGAAGTTCTGAAAATGGCAGAAAAGCACCAGCAGGCTAGGCAACAAGGTGAGGGGGAGGACAGGCACATAGCCTTGTCAAACAGCACCATGGGATGGGCAGTGTCCTCTACGGAATGATCAGCAACCACAAAGCTTGCAGCAACGGGTGTGAGGAGGCTAGGCACAGACTTCCACACCAACGCAAATAAATACGAAGCAAGGCTGTTAGCTAGCAAGCAAGCAAGCAAGTGCCCCCCACCCACCCCAAGCACTGCCATGGTGCCCCCCCCACTGTTTCTCCACATATGTGGGGGTGGAGGGTTTGGGTGCCACCCCCAAAGAGGTCTGCAGTCACCAAGGTGCCCGTCTTCTGTGTCCAACCGTGGACAGGCCAGTCCTCGGTCATTTCTTCTTGTCCTTGCTCCGGGAGAAAGAGCGGTGTGAGATCATCCTGTAGGCCACCAATTTCTCGTCGTCACGCTTGCCACGGCTGTAACTGGGCGTGCTAGCCGAGACAGGGTCAATGCCGGATCCGATCTCTGGTTCTATCAAATGAGTGAGGAGGAGGAAAAAACAGCATTAAATCTAGACTTCCTTCCAGCTGTTGTGGAACTTGGTAACCCAAGCTGTTGTGGAACTTGTGTGTCCATAGTAGTGTGCCCTGTGCTAGCGTGACCTCCACACGCATGAATGCAAAGCTGTGCAAAGCCTGGTGTCCCATTATTGTCAATTCATGCTGGTACATGCACATTACGTCCATTGATGATAATGGGATGGAGCATTTGTGGTTTTTGTTTCACACGAGGGTTCCCAGAATGGAAAGCTCACATACACAGAGGGTGACCTGTATAGCCTTCCCCACTTATCTGCCAGGTGAGGGACTGGAAGGCTGTGAGGAAAAGGAATTGGTTGAAAAGCAGAACTCATGTACTGTACTAAAGGACTTATGGAGGCTCAGTTAGATCCAGTCACAGGCATGCTACTTGCAAAGTCTTTCAGCCAGTTTAGCAACCTTTTCCCATTTCTCAGCTCACTTTGCAAGCAGAATGCATGCATGTGAGCGATCCCAAACAATTGATGAAAGAGCAAAGAAGGACAGGAGGCACCACCACACTCTGGGAGTCCAAGACATCAGAAGATTTCAGAGGCACCCCAACAGCAATCCAGAATCCTAGAGCTGGAAGAGACCCCAAGGGCCCTCCAGTCCAATCCCCTTCTGCCATGCAGGAAGACACCATCAAAGCCCTCCCTCTGACAGGTGGCTGTCCAGCCTCTGTTTAAAAACAACCTCCAAAACAGGAAGTGACTCCACCATACTCTGGTAGTCCAGGACATCTGAAAAGCAGTGGGCTGCAGGCAAGCTGTGCTAGTTTATCTCCATGCATAGAGGAAGAACATCTGAGTATCAGCCACTACATCAGACATGACTCTATGGTCTACTCGTGCCAGAAGCAGACCACAGATTCACACTGGAGGACCTAGAGATTCCTGGAGAGAACATATTTTTTTCCCTGGCAGGCCAAACACAGTTAAGAATTTTTAAAATAAATAAATAACCATGAATAATGAAATCTGCAAATGCTGACAATGCTAAAGTTGAGGCCCAACTGTACATGTTGATATTCTGCCCTTTGGTGACAAGGGTGTTATCAATATAGATCATTATATTTTCATGCAGCGGCGAGAAAGGGGATTGGAGGGAGACAAAGATCTTATCCAAGCCCTTCTCCTTAAGTCTTCTTCCTCAGACACACACAGTGGGTCAGAAAACCATGCTAGGGTCCAAAAAGAAGGGACTCTTAAGTGGCTCAGCCAGGGATGCATTGCAGCGGGGGGGGAACAGCTGACAGTGGACCTGACATGCAAAGGCCTGGGGCACAACAGGCAGGTGGCTGGGGGGCTAAGAGATAAGGGGTCTCAGGCAGCTGAAGGGGCTGCCCCAGTGAATGCACCATGCTGAGGAGGGAGGGAGAGGGGAGAAGACTGAAAGCCTCACATTGCTTTACCTGGCCAGATGATGGCTTCTAACAAGGTGACCCTCCTAGCCAGGAAGTCCAGCTGGGCCTGCTGCTCTAGGAAGCTTTGGAGACTAATGGCCTGGTGGGGATGGAGAAGAGGAGAGTGCAAATTCATTCACCTGTGAGGATGGGGGAACAGAAGGAGGGGAGAGGGGGAAAAGAGGTCTAGAGTAGGATGCCAGTGGGCAAGTCTAGGGGCGATGGTGGCTGAGGGTCAGGTTCTGGGTTAGGTTAAGGCCCAATGGGGCACTGGGGTGGACGTCCACCACATCTAGTTTTGCCCTTGCAAGATCTAAGTACAGAGGGCCCTTCGTATCTGCTGGGGTTTGGTTCTAGGACCTCAGTGGATACCAAAATCTGCAGATGCTCAAGTCCCATTATATACAATGGTGTAGTAAAATTGAATCCCTTATCTAAAATGGCAAACAACTCAAATGAGAGCCAGAGAGAAGCTGAGGATCTGTGAAATGGTGGAAGGCTGCAGCCAGGTATGCCTACACACCAGCATAGTGCTTGGTGCACGGCAACATCAAGTGGAATTTTTTTCCAAAAATTTTTGACCCACGCTTGATTGAAGGTATGGATGCAGAACCCATGGATATGGAGGACTGACTGTACACTTTGTACACTGCACTGGCCAGGGAGTGAGGGGACACAGCCCCAAAATCAGAACCATCCCTGTCTAAAGGAAAGATTCGGTGTCAGAGGAAAGCAGGAGGTGTGTGAAGACAGAAATGGTTGCCCGTGCCTCAGACGAGGGATGGCTAATAGTGGGAAATGATGGGAACTGAAGCCCAACATCATCTGGAGGGCTGTGTGTTTCTCATTCCTTCCTTCATGTGGCCTCCGTTTTGCCCCAGAAAAGTTGGGGTCTTTAGTAGGTCTCTGCTCCATCCATTCTCCTGGTGTGAAATTTTGAAGAGGAGACAGGCTGTTAACAATGGATCATCATTCCACCACATAGAAAGTCTCAGAGAATTGCAGGAGAATGCTCTGACCTTTCAGGGCTGGAGGAGAAAAGGAAAATTGCTTTCCCAAAGACATAGCCATTCCCAAACTAGGAAGAGATTGAAAGCTCCTGCCAGGAGTCCCTTTTGGTACGGATGCCCTCGGCACAATGACACCCACAGCCCTCTCCTTTCAAGGAGAGTTGGACCATGCAGGTGGTTGTGTTGATCTAGAGCAACAAATCCACATTTGCTAGGGTTAGGGGTGCAGGACCACTGCAAAAGTGTGAAAATTGCAAATATCAAAATGTATTTGTGTGTCTCTGTGGGAAGGGGGCCAAGGCATGGTGTGGACAATGAGCACCCAGGGTCCAAACTAGATCAGGGAAAGGAGAGGGATAGAGGGTGGGTCAGCATGGTAGTTGTATACTCTCTTTCTCTTGCCCATCTCCTTCCTTGGGTGTGTGTAGGGGGCACTGAGATCTTATCTGGACAGGAAGCGGCTGGTGGAGGAGATGGACCAGAAGTGGGTTTTAAGGGGCACATGGCCTGATGAAAGCCACCAAGAGGGAGGTTCCCCCAGAAAAGAAGCACTTGAGGTGGGGCAGGGGTTGGAGAAACTCACAAATAATCAAGTCAAACTCACAAATGTGGAGGGCCGATTATAAATACCAACCACTAAACACTTGGATATGTCTCTCCCCCTTTTCTCAGGCCACATAAGTCAGTCTTTTGTCAAGCCAACATACTCTGGATGTGTTGCACTACAACTCCCATCAGCTCAGCCAGGAGGGTCCCACCAGACTGGCAAAGGAGGGCACAAGTGAACCAATGTGGAAATGATTACTGATCCAGGGATTAGGGCATCTACAGAATTCAGGGTGGTGGCAAAAAGAGAGGCTAAGGATCTGAGAGAGACAAATGTACAAGAGCACTGCAGTCACCGCCTCAAAGGCTGAAGTCGGTGGCTGGCAGCAAAAGCAGAGAAACTGAGGATCTATGAAATCGTGGAAGGCATGAATTTGTGCCAAGTGCTCTGCTTGGATTCACAAACCCTCAGTCTCTCTCCAGCCTCACCAGTGGCAAACCACCAAGATGCAAAGCTATTTGGAAAAGGTACTGGATTTCAGAATCTGAGATACGGAACATTTCTGGTCCCAAGCATTTCAGATAAACTCCATTTTTAGTTCCTGAGTAGCAACTAATCTCTCTGGCTCTTTTTCTGCCTGGACTCACAATCTGATTTCACAACCCAAAAATAAGATTAAATACAGGGTGGGGGAAGAGGAAATTGTCTATATTTTGTTGCTTCTGACTGCACAAGTCACAGTTTTATGTCCAAGACGCTAAAATGTGGTAGGAAATGTTGATATGTTGGCATTTTTCAACTGCCTAACTCTCAAAGACAAAAATGGCTAACTTGCAGTAGGAAAGATTGACACTGGCACTTTCAGTTGTGTGGTCGTCAGAAAAAAAACACAAGAAGGAAAATATGACAAGGTTTGTTCCCTCTATTTCCATCCTTTTCCAACAGAGCCATCCCAAGACAATTTGCTGCCTGACGTAACGAATGAGATGTTGCTGAAATCTGTGCACAGAGGTGGACCTCACTTTTGCTTAGAGGCTGGAGATGTTACTTGTTGGACTGCAGCTCCCACAATCCTCCAGCCAGCAAATACAGTGGCCTTGCTGGCTGGAGCATTCTAGAACTATCCCCGTCTCCAAAAAAAGCTACTTTTCCAAGCTTTTCATCCACCCCATCCAAGTACAACAAGCTACCTTCAGGGATGCAGAATGGACCATGGGGCACCCACAGCTGCTTACGTCCTTCAGCACCTCACCACCCCTGATCATCTGCTGCCTGTGGCAGCTGCCTCACTCTGCCTAGCAGAAGGACCATCCCTGGATTTTGGTGTGAACTAGCCAAGCTCTCAGGGAAATGCAACACCAGCTGTTCCCATCCTCACCATCCAGCGAGCTTGACAGTTTTAGGAGATGGTTCATTCTGCCAGCAAGGGGCAGCACGGAACAGGTTTCTCACATCTGATGGATTTTGATGTCATCAGATGGATTCTGATGTCATCAGAACAGGTTTCTGATGTCATCGGGGCCTAGGCTTACACAGTTGGACTCTCTCACAATTTCACAACCAACGTGTCCATCCTCTGTACCTTTCCATGCTGGAGCCAGCTCAATTTGGACACCCAGGACAAACTCAAGAGGCGTGATCAACCCCTTACTTTGGGCTGCCTGAGGCTCCCAAACCTGGATGATGCAAAGCCTTGGGCCAACTACCAAATGGAGTGGACAGAACAGTGACTGCTTTTGGCCTGGTCTTGAAACCCCCAGAATAGTGTGTTCTCCCCATCACCCCCCAAAATCTTCCCTGAAACCTCCTGACTTGGGGAAATCTCTGTCTGTCTCTACTCACCATGCAGCCCAATCATTGTTTCCAAGATTAAAACCCTCTCAGTTAAAATCTTCAAAGCCTCTCGGAGCTGGTGTAACCCCTCCCCCTGCGGACGAAAGAGACAGATACATCCGTGAAGGGGACGCACACACGAGCATGAACGCGTGGGGGGCAAGGATAGGTTGGGGAGAAAGCTGGCAAGAGGCTTGGCCTCGCCCTCCCATCCTTGTTTTGTTGCAGCCATCAAGACAAGTTTCTTTGCCCTTGTCCCGTCCACAAAACCACTTGCTGGGTTTGCAAAGGAAGACCAATGCATATGTTAAGAAGGCAAGGTAGGAAGTGAATCAAACTTGGTCAGAAAGTGCATGGGGCAGTCTCATGCATATGCACTTGGGAAGGGGTGTCATGCATACCAGGGAATTCACAGCAAAATTCTTATTGCATGGCAGAAGCCAAGCTAGCAGGGGACACAAACCTGGCATGCCAACCCTTCCTTAAAGTGACCCATCAGTGCATGTGTGCTTGGCTGAAAAAGTTGGAAGAGACCTCAGAGGGCATCTAAAGCAGGGCTTGGAAACATTATTACATCAATACAGCAATACGAAGCTGAACATAAGCTAGCACTGTGATGCAGCAGCTAAAAAAGCCAATGAGATTCTAGGCCGCACCAATAGGAATATAGTGTCTACGCTGAGGGAAGGAATAATCCCAATCTATTCTGTTTTGGTCAGACCTCACCTGGAGGAAAACTGAGTTCAGTTCTGGGCACCACAATTCAAGAAGGATATGGACAAGTTGGAAGGTGCTGAGAGGAGGCTACCTAAATGGTCCAAGCCCTATGAGGAACAATTTAGGGAGCTGGGGACGTTTAGCATGGAGAAGAGAAAGTTAAGAGGTGATATGATGATGCTGTTTAAATATCTGAAGGAATGGAGGATGGAGCAAGCCTGTTTTCTGCTGCAGCAGAAACCAGAACATGGAGCAATGGCTTCAATCTTCAGGAAAAGAGATTCCACCTAAACCTTAGGAAGAACTTTCTGATGGTAAGAGCAGTTTGACAGTGGAATCTGCTGCTGCTGCTGCCTCAATGGAGTGTGATGGAGTCTCCTTCTTCTTTGGGGGTTTTTAAACAGAGGCTCTCTCTGCCTTCTTGAAAGTCTTTCCCCTCTGTGATGTTACAGAGATGTTACCAGCTGGCATTCATAGCAGAGTAGAGAGAAAAATCAGAATCACACAGTTCCTGGAGGTCAGAGAAGCAGAACATGCAGAAAGACAGGGGGAAGGTTAAGGAGGGCTACATGCAAGGAGGAGACATTCTCCCTTTTGGACTACAGCTCCCAGAATCCCCCAGCAAACATAGCTCCCAAAGGAGTATTTCTCCCAGCTCCAATTGATTCCCCCCAAACATCCCTGTTTTTCTTTTCTTTTTCCTCCTTCCTCTTACACACTATGGCAAGGAAACCTTTGTGGATCCAGCAGGACCCCAATGCTGAAAAACCCATGGAAAATGCTATAAAAGTGGTGCTTCCTTCTTTGGATTTTTTCCCCTTCATGCTCACTAGCACATACAGTGGTGCTGGTGTGCTCCATTCTCTGGGGTCCCCTGCCTCCAGAGAGCATGCAAACTGCCTTGATTCTGCTTTTGAGGCAGTATATTGTACATTGAATCCGTGGTGGGAAGAATCCACAGACTGTAAGCACGAGCTTCTCTTCTTCCCCAAAGCCCTAGATCTTTGCAGAGTGAGCATATGAGGGAATGTCCCTCAGACATTCTAAGCTACGGCTCAGAACTTAATTTGTACGCCAGGCAATTATTGCACACAGTTTGACTTGGAAAGACACATTGAATTCTCACAGGGCTTCACCCTCAGCAAGAACGCACAGGCCGGGAATAATAGCCCCCACAGAACTAGAAACTCCACAGTGCGAAAAAACCCACAGACTATAATTTTAATATATGGCCACAGCAGCAAGACTATTATATGTGCAAGGATGAAAGAATCCAGAAATACCTACTATGGAAGAGTGGTTGCTGAAATTGACAGATCTGGCAGAAATGGATAAATTGACTTGTTTGACCACAGAAAAGATGTTAGTGACTTTTCTTAAAGAGTGAGAACCCCACATTGACTTTTCGCAGAAGAAAAAGGAGAATGAAATGTTAATTTTGGATTTTGATGATTAGTAAGGTGATGTAATGGTTTGAGCATCGGACTATGACCTGGGATAATAAAGTCTTTAGTTTGATTCTCCAATCAATTAGTTGCTTTGCTCCTTCAGTCAGGATTTCCAGCTTCTGCATACTTTCTAGGCTATAGGCCCAGATTTTGGGGTTTAAGAGATCTGTGAAAAGGATTAAGGTAGATCAAAGAACCAGGCTGCATGTGAAAACAAAGGGGCATCGGGAGCTCCTGGAATACCAAGCTGACAATTTATGAAGATCCACTGAAACAGAGGAGCCAAAGACTGAACTGGGAACCTTCCATATCCAAAATATGTAATCTGTCCCTAAGCTACAGAGCCTTCCCCAGTCATGGTCCTGTTTTAGCAGATGACCAAAGAAAGGGTCACTGGGCCACAAATTCTATGTCATAGCTTACTCTTGTGGATTAACTGTGTCCTAGTTAGCAGAACTTGGAAGCATTCCTTTTCTGAACTATCACTTCCAGACTCTCCTAGACAGCACTGGCTAGTGTTTTGCAAACAGTGCTGAGACTAGGATTGCCAACTGAGTAGAACAAGACCAAAAAACAGCCTGTCTGGTTTTTCTGGTGCCTTTGACAGTTGCTTGTTCTGCAGGACACAGCTTCTTTTCAGCATGAACCTAGCCAATTGCTAATGTCTGCCCAAAACATAGTGATAGTAGCTAGTTGAAAAGTTGGCACCTATACCTTAGTTCAGGCATGACTGAGCCCTTCCAGGGCTGCTAAGCAAAAGGGAGTCAAGCAATTTGCAAGACAAGGGCTCAGACCACACCTTCTAGCTGGTGTTGACTCAACTTTCCCATTGCACTGTGCAAAATGTGAAATTTTGTATTTTGAATTTTGTACAACATGGCTTTCATTCCTAAAAATTACAACTAACCTTAGCAAGTGTCCCTCCCATGGCTCTGCAGACAGCTTTGAAAGGCAGCATACAAATCCAATGCCCAGTAGTTTTTATATTTGGTGCAAAAGGATTTCCCGGCATTTCACCCTTTATTTCTGAGTTCCTAAGCAATTCTGAACAAATCATTCTATGGGTATGTTTTCATTTGAATGTGCCTTGCAAACTGCTACTGCAAAAAACCAAAAAAACCCAAAACAGTGTCAAAAATTGATAAGATAAAATAAGAACAACCTGATAACTCTTGCCTGCTCTGAGAACAACTGTTTGCATAGGAAAGATGACATGTATATTAAGGCTCTGCTCTCTATAGAGTATGAATGCACTCTATGATTTCTGCAAAACTAGAGGGTTCAATACTACCTGTGATTTCAGGTATCCACGGAGAGTCTTGAAATGTATCCCCCATGGATAAGGGAGGGGAGATTATTGCAAATAAAGAAATACAGTCGGCGTTCCACATTTGCTAGGGTTAGGGAAACTTGCAAATAATCAAATATATAAAAGTTAAACCCACAACTGTGGAGGGCTGACCAGAGATAGACAAATAGGTGTCTCTTTCCTTTTTGTGGCACCTATTCTAAGAGCCAGTCAAGTCTGAGCAGGGGGAAAGGCCCTCTGGCATGGGGTGCCCCACTGCTGGGTCCTGGTGTATACGTCTTAGAGGACCAGCTGGTTCCAAAGACTGGGTGGTCCCTGGACAGGGCTGAGAACAGCGAGGGATCATGAGGGAGAGGAGAGAAGGGGAAGGGGGTTAAGAATCTTACCCACGTGCCCTTCTCGCCGGGTTCGCCTTTGGGGCCTGGCTCACCCTGAAAAGGAGCAAGAGATGGCATTAGAAAATGAGACCCATATACCTACAAAGATGGAGACATTCAACACTACCCACCATGGAGGAACGGTAGCTGAAACTGACACAATTTAGCAGTGACAGTGATTTAGTGACATTTCCTAAAGACTGGAAAACCCTTGCAGACTTTTTGTGATGGTAACTTTTCGTTTTGATGATCAGAAAGAATAAGCTGTGGAAAGAATGGAATTTGTTGTAGAAAGAGGTGTGAATAACTATAATGTATATTTAAGTACTGAAAGGAAGATTAGAAGTTTACTCTCTTTATATTAAAAAAAATTGTCCGTAAATATGTACATACTTTTGTAGACAGTACAGGAAGCTTTTGCTTTTCGACATCCTGTTATCTGATCACTTTTAATGCTTCCAAATTAAAGACTAGTTTAATTAATTTGACGAGGATTCTGCTCTTTTGTCAGTTCTTACTGCCGATGGAGTTTGCTCACCCACAGTCCCAAATCTTTCCTATGGAAATATTGGGACCCTGGTCAAATTAATAGAACTTGTCTGTATTACAGGCACTGAAACGATGGGCTCTCATCATTTTTTTCTTGGCTACTGAGCTCGCTTGGGACCATGCATGCACTGCTTGCAAAGTGAGCTCAGAAGGGGAAAAATGTGCCAAGCCAGTTGTGAGTTATCAGGCAGGGTAAAATGGACACTGTCTTCAAGAATCTTGGACCCAGTTAAATTATTTCCCTACTCTCCAACCTCTCCCACTTACATTGCGGCCGGGATATCCTTGTGGCCCCTAAAGGAGAGATTGAGAATAAAATGTTAAAGCAAGTATGCATCCAAAGAGCAATATTAATTTCAACAGGGAGAAATGTAAGGTAGTATACTTAATGCAGAAAAAATGAAATGCAGGTACAAGATGGGGGACACCTGGGTTGATTACAGTCCATGTGAAAGGGATGTAGGAGTCTTAGTAGACTGCAAGCTGAACATGAGCCAACAGCGTGATGCAGCAGCTAAAAAGGCAAATGTGATTCTAGATGTATCAATAGGAGTACAGTCAATCCTCCACATTTCCTATGGTTAGGACCCCCACAAAAGTGGGGAAAATTGCAAATATCAACATGCATGTGTTTGTTGGAAGTGGGCTGAGGCATGGAGGGGAGAGCAGGCACTCAAGAGTCCGGGGAAGGGGGTGGGCCACCATTGTGGCTCTATACGTCCTCCCTCTTGCCCATCTCCTTCCTTTGGTGTGGGGGGCATTGGGAGAGGGTTTGTGGTGCTAAGAAATTGGTTGCAATTTGTCCTTAGCTGTCCAGGCAGTAGCTAGTGGAGGAAGAGAAATGGCGCATTGTACCCAAGCAGCCAAATTCAAGAGGAAGTTGGTACATAGATACTCACCCTCTCTCCTTTCTCCCCAGGGACACCTGCTGCCCCATTGGCACCGGGAATGCCAGGGCTTCCCTGAAAAAAAAAACACAACTCCATGAACAATCAGGCACTCTCCAGTTCTCTTTCCAATCACAACTCTTTCACTAGGCTGATATTCCCCTTGGCATTTTTTCTTGCTTGCAACTAAAAATATTTGCCTTGGGGCACATTACTAAGGCTGTGCTGCCTGATACAGGTTGAGCTTCCCTTACCCAAAAATGCTTAAGACCAGAACCATTCTGTATTTCAGGTTTTGGAATACAGTAACTTTTTTGAATAGCCTTGCTTCTTGTTCGTTCACTACTTGTGTTGTGTTCACTACTTGTGTTGTAGCCAACATGAAGATGGAGAGAGACTGAGGATCTTTGAAATGGTGGGAATCCAAATATAGTGCTTGTTGCAAAACCACGCCTCCTGCTATTTCATAGAAAGTGATTTTGGATTTTGGATTTCTGGTTAAGGGAGGCTTGTTCCATCCTTTGACGTTTCTATTTGGCACACACTGCCTGCAGGAGTCTGAGAGTTACCATCCCAACCCAGAAAAAATGAAGTTTCTCAGACTCTAAGTCCCTCTCTCTCTCTCTCATTTGCAGGTTCACTGCCTCAGGGGCAGAAGAACATGGCTATCACCAAAATGTTTTGGCTTTTGGAGTCTTTTTGGATTTCAGATTTCTGGGTAAGGGGGCTCCACCTGTACATACATGTACAGTTGGCTTTTCCTGGGGTCCAAACCCACCCATTACAAGGTAAACTCTGGGAACAATCCGCTTTGGATCGCTGCAACAAGTTGTATGCAGGGGTGCCCTTGAGGAGTGCCCCACAACCTCTACATTCAGTTCAGTGATTTATTCCAGTCCGACAAATGGAGCAATTTTTAAAACAATAAGTTTGGCTCTTTTAATCACCCAAATATTAGAGATTTGTCTCAAGAACAGCATTCACTGAAAACTGATGTCCTTTCCAAATGTACTTCAGGCTTAAAAACACAATGTCAGAGCTGCCAGAGCCAAAGCACAGATTCCCTTCAGAAAATTTGCAGAATTGCTGCTTCCTCTCTGGACATCTGGTCTACTCACATCACGTCCTGGAGGTCCCGGTACACCCATTGGCCCTGGAGGACCTAGAAGGTACAAGACATTTTAATCCCATGTCAGCAACTATGGACCTTTCCGCATTACACTGTTATAGTGCTATCATTCCACTTTCAACATCCTATGGAATCCTGGAGTTTGCAGTTTAGGGAGAGAGCAATTTGGCCTTAGTAAACTACAAACCCCAGAATTCCACAGGATGTTGCAAGTGGAATAATACCACTATAACAAGTGTAGTGCGGAAACGACCTATATCTGCTAGTTAAAAGTCCCGGCGGCTGCCTTCAGAAGGAAGAGTTAACCCATAGGGTGGAAGAGATTTGCAATCCCTTCCACCCTACTCTTTCTTCTGGAAAAACAAAAGAAATAAATGAAGGCATCCAAAGGTGCAGGCATTATTGCAGAGAAGGAAAGGCAATAATGAAAATTGCCATTAGAGGTCAGCATAATGCCTTCCTTCCTGATTTTTTATACCAGTCCAGTGCAGTGCAGTGGTTTGAGCACTGGATTCTGGAGACCCGGGTTCAAACTGCTTGGCCACAGAAGCCTGCTGGGTCACCTTGGGCAAGGCCCACTCTCTCAGGTCAGGAAAAGAAGAGGGAAAGGGGGTGAGTTGGCATGCTGGCCCTATGCCTCCTCTCTCTTGCCCACCTCCTTCCTTGGTTGTGTGTCGGAGGCATTGGGAGAGGGTTTGGGCTGCTGAGAAATTGGGGTGCAATGACAGAGAGCTGGTCAGGGAGCAGCTGATGGAGGAAGAGGATCCAGGTTTTTAAAGGGCTGTATGGCCTGATTGTGCCGCTGAGAGGGAAAGTTCCCCCAGAAAAGAAGTGCTTGAGGTTTGGGATGCGGGAGTTGGAGAAACTCACAAATAATCAAATCTGTGGAAGTTAAACCTGCAAATTTGGGGGGCTGACTGTCTATGCCACCTTCTCAAACACACTTTTCTCACACCTGTCCCCCACGCAAAGAGTTAGGGCACGGAGAGAGACAATGCTTACCCATTGGTCCAGGAAGCCCTGGTTGTCCAGCCGGCCCGGTGATCCCCATTTCCAAAAAAGTGTTGGAGAGAAGGGGGTCCCCTGAGACACAAGAGATGGAAATATCAAGGTACAGAAGAAGCAAATAGTGAGGAGCAACCCAATGGAACCTGAGGAAGTAAAAGGGGGAAACATCCCCAAGTACTCAAGGTATACAACAACAACAGTCTGTCTAAAACCTCATAATACTTTTCAGTCTTTGCAAACTAACAGCAAATGGAATGAGATTTTCAGCTCAGGAAGTTTCTGCTGTTAGACAGCACATATTAGTAGGTATAGGCTTTAAACAATACACAGAAAGTGAAATGTATTGTGATGTTTTATGTAGATTTTATGGTATAATTATGTGTGGTCCTTTTTGATTTTTAAATTCATAGAATCACAGAATTGTAGAGTTGGAAGAGACTCCAACGGTCATCCAGTCTAACCCCCTGCCATGTGAGAATATACCAGCAAAGCATTCCTGACAAATGGTCATCCAGCCTCTATTTAAAAACCTCCAAAGAAGGAGAAGCCACCACCTTCCATGGAGGAAGCAGTATATTCTACTGTCAAACTGCTCTTACCATCAATAAATTCTTCCTTATGTTTAAATGGAATCTCTTTTCCTCAAGTTTGAAGCCATTGTTCCATGTCCTAGCCTCTGGAGCAGCAGAAAATAGGTTTGCTCCATCCTTTGACATTTCTATTAGGTGCATGCTGGCTGCAGAATTCTGAGAGTTACCATGGCAAAAAAAGAACTTTCCCTCATTCTAGGTCTCTCTCTCAAATCACTTACCTTGATCAGGGATCGGTGGTATCTTTGGCCCGACAGGAGCTGGTGGGCCAGGTGGACCAGGCGGTCCCGGGAAACCCTTCTCTCCAGGGATGCCTCTCATGCCTTCTCGTCCTGGAGGCCCTGAAAGAAATCAGGAATGACACAGCCAAGAGAGGTGAGTCAAAAAAGGCAGCTTTTCCACAGTTGGGTCAAAGAAAAACCGAAACGGAACACTCAACAAGCCAGATTCAAATGCAATGCTATGCATTGATCTGCAGAAGCATAGGAGAAGTGAAATCCTGCTTCCAGAGAATCTCAGCTCATGTTTTTTTTTAAATAAAACAAGCTTCTAGTCCGTATTCTTACAAAAACCTGCTTCAAAGTACACAGATGGTACCTGTTGAAAATGCAGGAGGGTCAAGTGATTTCTACCATCGATGCAAAGAGTAATCCACTGAAATTGCCCATTATAGTATTTAAAAAGGAACTCACTATGTTACTTGTTAGTTACTTTTTAACAGCGTTAATAAGAGAATTTAAAAGGAATTGTAAAAAAATAAGGGAATCAGTGTGGTATAGTGATTTGAGCGTACAGACCTTAGAGACCAGGGTTTGATTCCTTGCCCGGTCATGGATACTCACTGGGTGACCCTGGGCATGTCACACACTCTCAGCCCCAAGAAAACTCTGTGATTGGTTTGTCTTAGAGTCACCGTAAGTCAGAAATGATTTGAAGGCACACAACTGTAAGAGAATGCTATATATCTTGAAAAATCTTCCATCAAATGCATCTAAAATTGTCTAGAAGTGCCACAAAAATCAGAGAATCTTAAGAGTTGGAAGAGACCCCAAGGGCCATCCAGTCCAATCTCCTTGTGCCATGGAGGAAGGAACCATCAAAGCCCTCCTTTGGAGAGATGGCCACCCAGCCTCTCTTTAGAAACCTCCGAAGACGGAAGAGACTCCACCACACTTTGGAAATCCAAGATATCTGATGGTTACAGAGACATCCCCAACAGCAACCTAGAATCCTAAGGCTGGAAAAGACCCCAAGGGCCATCCAGTTCAGCCCTATTCTGTCATGCCAGAAGACATAATCCAAGAACTCCTGGCAGATGGTCATCCAGCCTCTCTTTAAAGAAGACTCCACCACATTCCCAGGCAAGCTGTCTTGGCACACATTGGCACCATCGGCCACATTGGCCACGCACATTAGACGCTGAACAGGGCACAACAGCTGGAAAAGGAGGAGCAGGTCATGCAGACACATCCCTGGACCTGATGCCGAAACATCTTTCTGATGCCACGTCCCAACTAAACATGGCTGGTTATGCAAGATGGAAGTTGCACTCCAACCCATCTGGAACGCACCCTGTCAAAGGGGTTCAGAGGCAAGTTTCGGCTCTGAGTGCCTTGCCGCTCTAAGACCACGAGTGTGCAGAGATGGAGAGGCAGGATGGCTGTGAGGGGGAGAGTTAAAGATGGGTAGAATTTGGCAAGAGCAGGTCTTAACTCTCTCTCTGCCTCTTCCCAGGGGAGGCCCAAAACAAAAAAGCAAGATTTGGAAGGGGAGGAAGGAGGGTGTGTGAGAACTGGTGTGGGGTTGTGCCGGCTGGTTAATGTTTAATTCCAAATGGCCCGAGGCAACTTTCCCTGGGATGGCTTCCAAACCCAATAAACATTGAGCAGACCCACAGAGATGGGGATCGGCTGCCAAAAGCAAACCTGGTTCCATATTCACTCCCCTTCTCTCCCTCTCTTTTGACCCCTAGCAGCAAATCCAAAGCTACAGGGATTTCTCCCCATTAAGTCTGGGAAGCCAGTCAACAGCCTATGACAGCAGCAGTGCACAGCAGTAGTGCACCTTAAATGTCTGATAGCCAAGCACACTTCCCTTTCCAGCATGAATTTAAACTGAAGGCACACTTCACCCTTGCACCCAAGGCTTGAAGAGTAGAAGAGGGTAAAAGGAACATAATAGTCCCACTCTATTCTGCTTTGGTCAGACCCCACCTGGAATGATCCTGTATCCAGCTCTGGGCACTACAGTTCAAGAAGGATATTGACAAACTGGAACATATCCAGAGGAGGGTGACCAAAATGGTAAAAGGCCTGGAAATCAGGAAGCCCTATGAGAAGTGGTTTGGGGAGCTGGGAATGTTTAGCTTGGAGAGGAGAAGGTTAAGAGAAGTCATGAGAGCCATATTTAAATATTTGAAAGGGTGCCATAGGGAAGAGGGAGCAAGTTTGTTTTCTGCTGCTCCAGAAACTAGTATAAGGAGCAATGGCTCCAAACTTGAGGAAAAGATATTCCATCTAAGCATTAGGAAGAATGCAGCTTGACAGTGGAATACACTGCCTGGGAGTGTGGTGGAATCTCATCCTTTGGGGGTTTTAAACACAGGCTGGATGGCCATCTGTCTAAGGGAGTGCTTTGATTGTGTCTTCCTGCCTGGTAGAATGGGGTTGGACTTGATGGCCCTTGGGGTCTCCTCAACTCTAGGATTCTAGGATTTTGTTTTGGCCAAGGGGCCTTTTGCACATGTGACCTGCCACTGAGCTACATGCCCATATGATGCCCAGGATTTACCTTGTGGGCCAATAGGACCTCTGACACCCGGCACACCAGAAGGCCCACGGAGGCCAGTATCTCCTTTTGGGCCAACTGGACCCGGAGGTCCTTGCAATGCCAGTCTCCCTGAAAGAAAAAGAAATGAAAAATTGGTTTTGAGGGTTATGGTCATACCTCGATGAGAGCATGCAGTTGAAATGGCGGCCTCATAACTACAAGGAGCAATGGAAATTAATGAAATTAAGCAGCAGGAGGTGAGTCATAGAATCATAGAACTGGAGGTATTCCCTTGAATGGGGGAGATGGATAGGAACTGTGGCCCAACAATGTCAGAGTTGTGGTTAGGCACAATTTGCCCAATGCCAGGCCACAACATTGTTCTTTAATATTAACAACAGGCATCCATTTCATCCTCTTGAATCTCACACTCTGATTGGTGTAGCTCTCTGGATCTCTTTGAACAAGCTTGCAAACTGCTAGATCAATAAATGGGCCAGACAGAGAACATACAATCCTGTCCTGGAAAGGTGGTCCGTGGCCCTTGGTCCTGGGGTCCCAGAGAACCTGCTGAAAATGGAGAGCTGAAATGTAAGTTGTAGGCCTTACAAGCAAGGCTGGATCGAGCACAGTGTACAAACAAATATGGCCCCTGCACGGAAGGGCAGCTATGAAGGAATTAGACAAAATCTCAAAGCAGAAAGATATACCATTGAACATTAAAGTTAGGATGTTCCAGCCTCAAATGTTGAAGCAAATTGTGATGACTGTTTCCAAGTTTCACATCTACCTTTGAGAATCATAGAACAGAGTCACAAAATTTAGAACAGACCCCAAGGGCCATCTGGCCCAACCCCCTTCTGCTGTGCAGGAAGACACATTCAGAGCCCTCCCTTTGACAGAAGGCCATCTAGTCTCTCTTTAAAAACCTCCAAGGAAGGGGAGACTCCACCAAACTCCCAGGTAGCATATTCCACTGTTGAACTACTCTCACCATCAGGAAGTTCTTCCTAAAGTTTGGGTGAAATCTCTTTTCATCCTGAAATTTGAAGCCATTACTCTGTGTCCTGGTTTCCAGAGCAGCAGAAAACAGGCTTGCTCCATCCCCCATATGACATCCCTCCAAATGTTTAAACCTGGCTATCATGTCATCTTCTCTTCTCTGGGCTCATGGGAGAGAGGGATTAGAAGGAGAAGCAATAAGCTGGAAGTTGATTTCTGCAACGTCCATTCTCTGATGTCAAGTTTTCTCCAGGGTTTTTGGTGACCCATAACACCAATGCTGCTGAAGTGTGATCAAAACACAAAGTTCACTGCGCCAGAAACTGTTGACTTTGTGGCTTCTTCAACACACAACTACCATGTAAACATGGCTGCACTGCCAGGCGGCTCTGTGGCTTTTTGGGAATCCTGGTGCCAAAACGTTCTGCACAATGCATAGCACCATCCGCATGCGGAAAGACGAATGAGGAACAGCATCAGCTTGTGTTGTTACACACAGTACTCAGGACTTAACATTGGCTTTTCCACTGGGTGTGATGAACAACTGAAAGACCGAGGGGCCAATTTCAGCATTTAACACAGAGAAGAATATTTTCCTCTCGTCGTCCCCTCCCCAACAGCTGTCCTTCCTCTACCAAGAACCCCCTTACAGCTACACAAAGAACAGCCAAGGACCGGGTCCTCTCTTCCACAGTTAATGATTCTCTCCTTCGCTCTTCCCTCCTGCTCTCACACACCAAACCAGAAACATATGTTCCATCCAAGAAAGGGAAGGCCCGATAAATCTTCCCAGATACAGAGAGACCGAGCCAATGCCGGAGTCGGCTGCCAGCCCCAAGATGGTCCCAGCACGCAGCTGTTTTCAATTTCAGCCCCCTTGCCGGGTGAAATCTTCAGGAGTCCTAATGCAATGTTGGCAGCAGCACTCTGGGGGCAGGGAGAAAGAGATGGACGGGGCTGACAGTCAGACGCAAAACCCTGCTCATCCTCTTCCATCTAGCCTCACGATGCTTCTGAATCCTAGAGTTGGAAGAGACCCCAAGGGGCCATCCAGTCCAACCCCCTTTTGCCATGCAGGAAGATACCATCAAAGCACCCCCTTTGAGAGATGGCCATCTAGCCTCTGTTGAAAAACCACCAGAGAAGGAGACTCCACCGCACTCCACTGAGGCAGCTGCATATTCCACTGTCGAATTGCTCTTGCTGTCAAGATGTTCTTCCTAATGTTTAGATGGAATCTCTTTTCTTAGTCTCCAGAGCAGCAGAAAACAGGCTTGCTCCATCCTTCATACGACATCCCTCAAACATAGCTCTCATGGCTCCTCTGAACCTTCTCTTCTCCAGGCTAAACATGCCCAGCTCCCTACGCCATTCCTCAGAGGGCTTCATGGTCTCCAGGCCTTCTACCATTTTGGTCGTCCTCCTCTGGACACATTGTCAATACCAACATGTATTCCTGCATGGCAGAATGGGGTTGGACTGCATGGCTCTTGGGGTTTCTCCCTGTTCCATGATTCTATGAACAAACACAACTAAAATTAATCTGTAAAACTAATTTGGCCATTGGGGGCCACTAGGACTAGAAAAACAGACTGCGGAGGGACACAGAGGCCCTTTTTTGTCTATCCCTGCTTTGGATATTTAAGCAATTCCCACTTTGTTTCCACTGCCTTGCTCCAACAAACCCTCTCTGAAGACTTACCTTTCAGGCTTCCGTCTCCTGGGCTTCCCTGAGCAGCCAGAGAGCCCCAAAGGGTGAAGGAATCGGGAGGAGCCTCTCCTGTCGAGGGGAGCCGTCCCCTGGGAATGAGGGAGGCTGTGGGGTCAGCTGTCGAAAGAGCTGCTACCTGAGGATAAGAGGGAACATTTTGAGTTCCATCAATGGTATCGCATGGCATTTCCAAATTCCAGTTGCTCTCCAATTCTGCCACCCCTAATGCTACCCAGATTCTGCTACCCAAACACCCTGAATTGTAAAGCTGGAAGAGACCCCAAGGGCCTCCAGTCCACGCCCTTCTGCCATGCCGGAAGAGACCATCAAAGCATTCTCTTTCACAGATGGGCGTCCAGCCACTATTTAGAAAGCTCCAAAGAGAAAGACTCCACCACCTTTCCAAGCCATAGTAGATATCACTCTTGAACGGCTCTCACCTTCAGGAAGTTCTTCCTAAGGTTTAGGTGGAATCTCATTTCCTCCTGAAATTTGAAGCCATTGCTCTATAGCGTCCTAGTCTCTGGAGCAGCAGAAAACAAACATAGGTTTTTAAGCAGAGGCTGGATGGCCTTCTGTCAAAGGGAGGGCTTGGGCTGTTTCTTCTTGCCTAGCAAAATGGGGTTGGACTGGATGGCCCTTCGAGTCTCTTCCAGCTCCAGGTTACTATGACCAATAAGGAGAGATACTGACTGACCTTGGCTTCCAAGAAGCTGAGTCGCTCCACCAGTTCTGAGAGTCTGCTGCAATTTAAGCAACCTGGGAAGCAAAAGGAGACCATGAGAAGCGGGAAAAAAGCACCCTTTCGTCTTTTTCAACTCAGCCTTTAAAGAAATGCAGTAACTAAAAGTCAATAATTAATAATTACAGGATAAAATATATGAATTAATAGGTGCAAATGTTTAGGTAATACGAACTCTTTGCAGCAAGGGTGGGAGCCAATTTTAGTTATGCTTTCTTAGTATTTGTTTTAGTTAGATGTTGACATCTGTTAATGTTTGTACAGATGTATTTTTTTATGGTTTTACATGTTTGGATTATGCTGTTTTGCTTATTTAATAACATTTTTTTAAACTGCTAAAGAAATATTTCCAAGTTCTGGCTCCAAGGCAAAACTATTGTGGGGTTTTCTTGGCCAAATTTGTAGAGGGGGGGTTGCCTTTGTTTTCCCCTGAGGCTGAGAGAGTGTGACTTTGCCCATGGTCAACCAGTGGGTTTCCATGGCTGAGCAAAGGGGAATCGAACCCTGGTCTCCAGATTTGTAGTCCAGTGCTCAAACACCACGCTGCTTTAGTGGGCTTAATTTCTGGCAATGTTAGAAACTTTTACCAACCAAAAAGATAAAAAGGAAAACACAAAAACACTTTAATAGCAGTTAACTTTCTCTTAAATAGCAAAACACTAGTGGGTTATTTTCTTTAATAATTCAACACGAACAGATGTAGCAGAGGTGCTAATGCTTGAATGCTTTGGGCAGTCTTAGAAAGGGTGAAATTGGAGAAGCCTCCTTCAGAGTAAATATGCCATGAATCCTTTTAAAAAAGAGAATGGCAGAGGACATGTGTGGTTTAACACACCCTCCACATCCATCCAGCCGCTCAGCTGATTCCCACACTGGATGGATTAGCATCTTGGGCTGCAGAACCAATTCTAAGAACTCTCTGGCAAGCAGCAACCATGAGAAAAACCCTCCGTCTCGTCCAGGTGTCCACTCCTTCTCTCCACAGTTTTTTTTTGCTCTCGGTCAAATTCTACAAGGAGGGAGTCGGAACGATGCATGCTGCCTGCTGTGCAAAAGAGATCATTTCTAACTTCCGCAAAGAGAAGAAGCACTAATTAAGACTCCCAAAGTACATATTCCAAGAGAACTCTGAACAAGGGGAACTTAACCTACTGAAAGCAACATGGAAGGATGTACAGCCAGTGTGATGTATTGGCTTGAACATTGCACTCGGAAATAATAATACCCATCTATTCTGCTTTGGTCAGATCCCAGCTGGAATAACCCTGCGCCCAGTTCTGGGCACCACAATTCAGGATGGACAAGCTGGAAAGTGTCCAGAGGAGGGCGACCAAAATGGATAAAGGCCTGGAAACCATGAAGCTCTCCGAGGAGCAGCTTAGGGAGCTAGAGATATTTAGCCAGGAGAAGAGAAGGGGACATGATAGCCATCATTAAATATTTGAAGGCATGTCATATGAAAGATGGAGCAAGCTTGCTTCCTGCCTCTCTGGAGACTAGGACACAGAGCAATGGATTCAAACTCCAGGAAAAGAGATTCCACGTAAATCTCAGGAAGAACCGACGGTAAGAGCAGTTAGACAGTGGAATATACTGTCTGGGAGTGTGGAGTCTCCTTCTTTGGAGGTTTTTAAACAGAGGCTGGATGGCCAGCTATCAGGAACACTTTGATTGTGTTTTCCTACATGGCACAATGGGGTTGGACTGGATAGCCCTTGGGGTCTCTTCCAACTCTAGGATTCTATGATCTGCCATTGACCCTCTCTGACAAACATAGTATTAACAGAAGACAGCACAAGGCAGGGATTCCTCACGTTTGGAGGCAGAAAGAAAGGAAATTCGCCTTTAAAATTATCACCAGAATAAGTTGCAGGTTGGATGGACAGTCTGCGCAAAGAAGCACTTCCATGCGAAGTTTCTTGAGCTTCCTGGTAGTTGGAAGACTCTGCAATAGAAATAAAATAGAAGCAGAGAGGCTCATTCTGTAAAGAAATCACTATAATGTGCTAAGGCTGGATAAATCTATCAGCTTCACATTTCTTTCAAGTGCAACTTCATTTTATCTTGTTTCCACATCACCGTGAAAACCCATGCATCCCCATCCAGATTCTCTCTCTCTTTTTTTAAAATCATATTTATTAATTTTAATACTGACAAACTAATTCACAACATAATGAACATACAGAAGAAAAGAACTACAGGTTGACAATATACATGTATGTTGTTGTGTGCCTTCGAGTCATTTTGGACTTATGGCAACCTTATCATGGGGTTTTCTGGGGCTGAGAGTGTGTGATGTGCCCAGCGTCACCCAATGGGTTTCCATGGACAAGCAGGCAATCAAACCCTGGTCTCTAGAAATGTAGTCCAATGCTCAAATTACTACACCATGCTGGGTTAATTTAACTGCGGTTTAATTTAGCTATGGTTCAAACCTTAATAGTTGCATTTCACCCATCCCAGGTCTAAATTGATCCTAGAAAAGCATTTCTTAGCATTCTTTTCCTTCAAGTTTGCAAAGGGATTTACAGCAAGCTCACTTGGGTGCCATCCTGGGTCTATGCCGCCGTCCTAGCTGGAGGAGCAAGTCCTCCGGACACACGCAGGAGACAGAGCTCATCAGTGACTATCTGGAGGAAATCATTTCCTGGCACAGCAAAATCTCTGGCTGATTCAGACAACGGATTTCCTTACCCACTCCCATATGCCACAGGACAGGTCATTCATGAGTTGGAACTGCTGGGAAGAAGGGTGAGAGACATACCCCTTTGGAAAATAAAACCCAAATGGCTCTTTGGGTCGAGATCTTTTTCTTTTTACCTTCACAAACTGGTATAGAACATTTTAGCACCCCAGAGTCATGTTTTAATTGTAGAATCCACACAGAACTAAACACTATAAATCAGACCAAAAGTTGAACATAAGCCAGCAGTGTGATGCAGCAGCTAAAAAAGCGAATGCCATTCCAGGCTGCATCAACAGGAGTATAGGCTCTAGGTCAAGGGAAGTGACACTATCATGTTATTCTGCTTTGGTTGGACCCCACCTGTGTCTAGTTCTGGGCACCACAATTCAAGAAGGATATGAACAAGCTGGAAGATGTCCAGAGGAGGGTGACCAAAATGGTGAAGGGCCTGGAAAGCATGAAGCTCTGTGGGGAGTGACTTAGAGAGCTGGGCTGGTTTAGCCTGGAGAAGAGATGGTTGAGAGGCAACATGTTTAAATATTTGAAGGGATGTCAGAGAAAGATGGAGCAAGCTTGTTTTCTGCTACTCCAGAGACCAGGACATGGAGCAATGGCTTCAAATTCCAGGAAAGGAGATTCTACCTAAACATCAGGAAGAACTTCCTGAGGGTAAGAGCAGTTCAACAGTAGAATATGCTGCTGTGGGGTGGAATGTGGTGGAGTCTCCCTCTTTGGAGATTTTTAAAGAGAGTCTGGATGTCCCATTGTCAAAGGAAAGGCTATGATTGTGTATTCCTGCATGGCAGAAGGGGTTGGACTGGATGGCCCAGGTTCTTTTCCAACTCTAGGATTCCTTTTTAAAAAAATGTAAAGTCACTTTAGGTCATTAGCCCTGCCGAAGCCAAGAAGAGACTGTTGATCTCTCGATCACTCACCCACAGGCCAGCCTGAGGACGATTGTCTCCCCTTTCTTTCAGATACGGTTGACAAACTCATGTAAATATTTGCTCTGGAAAGAAGAACATGGAAGTGGGTGGCAGTGATAGTGGGGGAGTGTGTTTATTCAGACCTCATGGTTAAGAAGCTATGCAGTTGGAGACAATGAAAAATCTCCATCCTTCTTGGAGGAGAGAAGACAGGGAGGGGAGAAACCAAAGGCTGCATGTTGGAACATGTCTTGCGGAGGGTGACCAAAAGGGTTGAAGGACTAGAAACTATTAAGCCCTCTAAGGAGAGGCTTAGTGAGCTGGGGAGGTTTTGCCTGCAGAAGAGAAGGTTAAGAGAATGGGACATGATAGCCATGTTTAAGTATCCGAAGGAATATTTGAGAGACACTTCCCTTGACTCAGAAACAATGCCTCTGGTAATGTAGGCTACAATGGCATTTGCCCTTTTTGCTACAGCATCACACTGTGGAAGCGAAGTGGGCAGGTTAAGATAATGTAAAGAAACATTGCTCAGAGCCACAGTTACGTTGGGAGTGTGGTGGTGTTTGAATTATTTTGGAGCAGAAGGAGTGACAGACAGGAACTTTAGGACAAAATGTCGATAGTTTTAAAACAAGAAATGTGCCATGCTTTATGGGGTTTCTTTCAAACCAGCTATACCAGCTACAGAGTAAAATCTGAAATTTGAAAACCTCCAAAAACCTAAACTTTTTGCCACCACCTGTCTTCAAGAAGGTGGCTGCAGCATTTTGTCTCTCTCACATCCTCAGTCTCTGTCCAGCCCCAAGTAGCAACCGGACAAGACATCAGAGTAAAGAGAGATGTGAGGATTTGTGAAATGGTGGAAATTCAATGTAGTGCTCAGTGTTCCTGCTCATTCACTCATGGTCTCTCCAGAAATCTCCTGTACTGTACTTTATTTTATGCATATGCAAATACAGGTATTCCAAAACCCTGAAAAAAATCCAAAAGACTTCTGCTCCCAAGCATTTCAGATAAGACATATTCAACCTGTATTCCTTTTTGCACAAATTAAAACCAACAGGGATCTTCTCTTCATAAATGCATATAAAATGTTGGCCATTAACTGGGCACAGATGACGTCAGCAAGCACAAAGATGTTGCAGGGAGAAGGGTTAGCCGGACGGATACTTAAGGGGCTGACCCAGCAAAAGAGACACAATAAACAGGAAGAACGGATGACGTCCTTTTGCTAGCACACCCTCTCACGGGTCACTGGTTGAGAGGAGGAAAGGATACTGTCACAGAGATGCAGGCAACTTGTCCAGAAAAACAGATCTCGGTAACGCCAACACTTTGGACCAGCAGAACGTATCAGTAGAAAGAAATGCTTGCCCATCATTTATATAAAAACACTCCAGAGGAGGGCAACCAAAATGGTCCAAGGCCTTAGAATGGCTTAGGGAGCTGGGTAGGTTTAGCCAGGAGGAGAGAAGGTTAAGAGGGACATGATAGCCATGTTTAAATATTTGAAGGGATGTCAGATGGAGGAGAGAGCCAGCTTGGTGCAGTAGCTGGAGCATTAGACTATGACCCTGGGGAGACCAGGGTTTGATTCTCAGGGACTCCAGGTTGAGAAACATGGGTCCATAGCTTTGTAGTAACAGCTTTTGGAAGGGAGGAAAGCACAGAAGCAGAGGGTTAAATCAAGTCAAAAACCAGGACTTGCCAGAATGCATGTTCAGCTTTGAAGCATCTTCTTTCCGCCTCTTTATCCCACATCCACAAGAATCATGCCAACAGACTCACGATCAGCATGAGAGAAGCTGTTTCCAGCATGAAAACACCCCACAGTCCAAGAGCCAAGGTTTCTACCTGCCTCTTTCTGCTAATCTCTCCTTCCCTCCCATGGCTTCTTGGGCCAAGTCACGCTTATTGTCTCTTTCACTCCCCTCCTTCCTCAGCCTCCCTTTCGCCTCTGCCACAACGCCTCTCATTCTTCCTACTGTGAGCTGCCAAATTCAATACAAGGAGTATCCATCTACGGGGTACAATTTCACAATAATGGGATTTCACACCAGGTATGCTTGCTTTATTACAGACTGTTTCTGACTGCCTGGCGGGCTGCCAACGAGAACAACATGAGCTTGCAGCTCGAAGCTTCCAAGTGCCTTTCTCTTTCTGCACAGAGCCAAGCACAGCGGGGTTCCCCGGGTTGCACAGCCTCTTGGTAAAGGGTGTGAGAGGAGCTCTCCGTGCAAAGTCAAGCAGTGGAATCTGCTGCCGTCTCAGTGGAGTCTCCTTCTTTGGAGGTTTTTAAACAGAGGCTGGATGGCCATTTCCTGGGAGTACTTTGAGTGTGTCTTCCTGCATGGCAGAAGGGGGTTGGACTGGATGGCCCTCTGGGGTCTCTTCCACTTTTATGATTCTGTGATTACTAAACCCCACCTTGCTCTATGGAGAGGGCTTTCAATGGGGAGCTCACCTTTTCTTGTAGATTCTGACAATCCAAGTCATGTTTTGAAATTGATTACCAACTTAGGGGGGTGGGGATGTTTAGCCTGGAGAAGAGAAGGTTAAGAAAAGTGGACATGATAGCCATGTTTAAATATTTGAGGTCATATGGAGGATGGGGCAAGCTTATTTTCTACTGCTCCAGAGACTAGGACATGGAGCAATAGATTCAAACCACAGGAAAAGAGATTCTACCTAAACCTTAGGACTCTACGACTCTATCCACAGTGCAATTTCTCTGCACCACAAACGCCCTCTCGATGCCCCTCACACATCCAAGGAAGAAGATGGGCAAGAGAAAGGAAGTACAGAGCCACCATGCCAAGCTTCTCTCTCCTTTCCCTGACCTGGTTTGGACCCTAGGTGCCTGTTCTCCCCACCATGCCTTGATCCCCTTCCCACAGACACACACATATATTTTGATATTTGCAGTTTCCCCACTTTTGCAGGGGTTTTGCCCCCCCAGCCCTAGCTAAGGTGGATGGCCAACTGTAATGGAACTTGTCCTTAATTTGGAAGCATCAAAAGAGCAAGTGGTCAGATAACGGGGCATCAAAAGAAGAAGGCTTAGATTCTTTTCTCCCTCTGATTGGGAACAGCCATCTTAGCTTTCCCTACAAGTTCTCTGGCTCTTTGCTTTTTTTTTACTTCCAACCTTTATTCCAAAGCCACCAAAAGACTCTTTCACACCCAGTGCCCGTTTGGCTTGAATGCCTCGACATCTGGGACTCAAAGCCCATCCTCACATTCCTCCTGGCTCCAAGGACAGGGCATGGGAAGGGATGTGTCCATCCAGGTCATCTCGAGTCATTGCTTCCTCCAACCCAAACAAAATGGATGTTGAACTTCCCTTGCAGCAGCAAATGTCACCATTCAGAATCTGGGACTTAAAGGACACTACCAGCTGGACACAGGCTGTTCCTTTAGAAGAGCTTATTCCAGCATCTAACCATTCAGCTTCCATTCTCTCACATGCATGGGCGTTTCAAGGCAAGGACAGACATAGTGCCAAAAACAAAAAAAAGAGTTCTCTTTTTACATGTTGTCTGTCCTTGCTTTTCGGTGCTAAGCCATGCCTTTATTCTTTATTCATGTTTATTCTGCAAACAGTGGGGATTGTTAGCTCTGCAAGGGGGCTAAAGCTGAAAAGTCATAGAATCCCAGAGTTGGAAGAGACCCCCAAGGACAACCTAGTCCAGCTCCATTCTGCCATATAGAAAGATACAATCAAAGCACTCCCTTTGACAGATGGCCATTTAGCCACTGTTTAAACATTTCCAAACCAGGAGACTCCACCACACTCTGTGGAAACAGCAGTGGATTCCACTGTTCAACTGCTCTTACCCTCAGGAAGTTCTTAAGGTTTAGGTGAAATCTCTCTTCCTGTACGTTGAAGCCACTGCTCTGTGTCCTAGTCTCTGGAGCAGCAGAAAACAAGCTTGCTCCATCCTCTGTACAACATCCCTTTAAGTATTTAAACATGGCTATCATGTCCCTTCTTAACTATTCCTCCTCCAGGCTTTGAATTATGATTAACCTTGTATTATTGGAAGGATGAAACCATGAATCCCATGAGAGGCATGTGGCTCTTGGAAGCCGCAAACCTAGCAAAGTGAATTTCAACAGGGACAAATGTAAAGTATTACCCTTAGCCAGCATGGTGTAGTGGTTTCAACAGTGGACTACAACCCTGGAGACCAGGGTTCAATTCCATGGAAACCCAATGGGTGACCTCAGGCACATCACATACTCTCAGCCCCCTAAAGCCTTCACCTTAGGGTAGCCACAAGTTGGAAACAACTTGAAAGCTCACAACAGGAACATCGTCTTGTATGCATATGCCAATCCCTGTAGCCCCTTCCTAGTTTGCCATTCATCAGCAAAAGATAGTTGCATAGAAGGAACTCAGTTCTCTCATCTGTCTGCCTCAGACATGGAAACGCTCAAAGCAAGCACCTCAAACCCCTCTTTATGCCCCATACCTGTCTCACAGTTTGCACCTGTGTGTCCTGGGCAACATTTCCACTCCAGAGCAGTGATGGTCTTGTACGCCTGCTTGTATGTCGGCCTGACAATTGTTCTGTAGCTGAAAGGAGAGACAAATAGAAACAGCTGCTTCAGGAGACTGGAGTAGCAAAAACTCATCACAGTCAGCCCTCTGCAGTCATGGCTTTAACTTTTATGGATTTGATTGTGGGCATCTTGCACCTTTAATCCCAGCAAATGCAAAGGGCTGACTGTACTTCCAAGCTCAGAAAAATGAATTTGCATCCTCACCTGCCCCCAGTACAACCCATGGGCCACCGGAGGTACCCTCTGGAGGTAGGTGCCATTTTGGACGTGGCAGGAAACCTTTCTCATCACTGTGTATGAACACCAGTTCCTAAAAGAAAAGAGGCAAGAGAAAAAGGATAACCTGCAGGGACAACATGTGATGGTCTCAGTGCACTAGTTGCTGGCTTGATAGAGAGACTAGATGGGCCTTGATTTTTTTAAAAATTTAAATTGCTTATTTACAAATTGATCAGCAAAGTGGCACTGAACTGAACCTGAAGGTCTTTACAAACCGAGTTTGCAATTAAGAAGTACTAGTGGTATGACCCTGGGGACCAGAGTTTGATTCCCTGTTCATCCATGGAAACCCATTGGGTGACCTTGGGTCCATCACACACTCTCAGCCCCAGAAAACCCCATGATATGTTTGTCGTAAGTCAGCAAAACTTGAAAACTCACAGCAGCAACAACAAGTACATGTATATTGTTTATGTATAGTTTGTTCCTTTTTATTTTGTTTTCTATAGCTGTGATACTGTTTCTTTGTATTTTTAAAAAATTGGAAACCTGAAAACAGACCTCCAGGCCTTGGCAACATCAAGTGTGCTACCTGCACACTTGTGGGTTTTATGCATTAAAGTTGCTGCCTAGCACTAGAATCTGAGCACTAAAGGGTTGAATATGGAGCAGAGACACATGCATGCGCATGATGCCAGACAAGGAAGGTAGCACTGCTAGATCATGTGAACCCCCCAGGACAGTGTTTCCTTTTTTTCCCTCCTGCCAGTCAGAGATTTACAGCTCTGGCATGGAAAATTACAGACCTCTCAAGATCATGGCTTGGCACCAAATTCCCGGGGCTGAAGGGAATTTCCCTTCCTGTTTGCTCTCCAGAATGCTTAATCGTCTCTCCAGGGCTCCATTCCAGGCTTTTCAAGTCCTCTTTCACCCTCATTATGCAGATGGACACATGTACTCACACACACACACACACACACACACACAATGATCCTTCCTTGCACAAAATAGGGAGAGAGAGCACATAGGTCAGTGCCGGCAGGGATAATTTTTAAAAAAAACAATTTCCAGTGTTTTTGCTTTCTTGGCATGCATGAGATGTTCATCATGAACCAAGGAAAGGCAGTGTTGGCTGATGGGTATCTAGCTGGGGGTCAGGGAACACACATGCGTTGTGTTATTAATAACTGATTCTGTGCAGTAATTGGACAAGGCTTAAAATCACAGAATTCTAGAGTTGGAAGAGACCCCAAGGGTCATTCAGCCCAACCTCATTCTGCCATGCAAGAATACACAATCCAAGCTCTCCTTGTGACAGATCGTCATCCAAGCTCATTTTAAAAATCTCCAAAGAAAGAAGGAGACTCCACCACAGTCCCAGACAGCGTATTCCACTGTCAAACTGCTCTTACCCTCAGGAAGTTCTTCCTAAGATTTGGGTGGGAAATCCAGTCTAACACAGCTAGGTCTTCGAATTTTACTAAGCTCCTCTTAAATACGTACAGCTGGTAGGTGTCTCATCTGTTTTACTCTGGCTGCAAATCTGGAACTACAAGGTGTGTCCTCTGAAAAAAACATACATACACTTAGCAACTCATTATTCTCAAATATTTTTATGATTTACTTATTTTGCAGTTTTTTAAAATGTGCACACCCTGAACAGGATTAACGATTCCACTAGTAGAGAAGTGCCATGATTATGAGAGAAATTTTAAGAAAGGTTTGCAGCTCTATGTTTCAACAATGTGAGCCGTGCATTGCTGTGCAGGGATGACAATTTGAACACCTCACATAAATTTAAGATGGAATTTGTAATTCTGATTGAATCATTATTGTAATATTTATTCTTCAATATAAATGTATATATTTAGCCTTCAAATAATTGCCAAAGCTGCTACAGGCTTCCCCCACTCACCTGACAGGTCAGGAACTGGAACGATGACAGAAAATGGAATTGGTTACAAAGCAGAACCTATATACATTCTGTAGGGAGCATGAAGGATGTACAGAGGCTCACTTGGGACCAACCACATGTGCACTGTTTGCAAAGTCTCTCAGCCAGCTTGGTGCCTTTTTTGCCTCTCTGAGCTCACTTTGCAAGCAGTATGTGTGTAAGAGTTCTTCCAAGCAAGCCTCTGCAGGCACAAAGAACCGGTGAGAAAGCAGAACTCCCATCAAATAAATGGGCTTGTCCTTAACTTGGAAGCATTACAAGAGCAAGTTGTCAGATAACGGGGTGCCAAAAGGTGTGGGGCTTCGTGTCTTTGCTGTCAAAGAGTGCACACATTTTTTGGGGAACACTCTGTATTTTGAGTGTATAAGATTCATTCTTTCTCTCTCACTTACAAAAATACACACTCACACAGAGTAAGGTGCAGCCACAACCAGAATAGAGATGCCAACAGCTGGCAAAAGCACATAGCACAAGCCACCCACTGCTGACTCCAGTCCCAGAAGGACTCCCTCACTTCTGACATTTTGGTCACAAACCTTGTCAACCCCAGCTGCACCACTCCTGCCCTTCTTGGAGCAGGGCCACTTGGAGCAGTACCCCTCACTGCTGCAGCAGAACCATCACAAAAGCCCTTTTGTGGCCTCTTTGGATCTTGGAAGGCCTGTGGGTGGCTGGGAGGGGTGAACTGGATGGCCCCAGGTCTGACACAAGGGCTCTGTGGTTAAAGAGTGGGGGGGCTGCTTAGGGAAGTGATTGTCGCTAGACTTCCTGGAATGTGAGTGCTCAGCATCGGGATCTAATGCTGTGGCTGAGGTCTGTGCCCACAACGTGTGTGTGCGTGTGTGTGTGCGCACGCGCGCCAGTAGCCATGCTGCCTGCCTTTCCAGAAAGGCCCTGGTGGCGGTGTGCGTTACAGCGGCGAGACCTCCCAAGTCACCATTCCCATGATATCAGCCTATTCTGGCCCATTTGGCAGGGCTCAGTGCTCACGCTGCTGAAATCGATAGCTTCCTTCAGGAAAGATTTCCCAAAGAGAGCTCAATTTGTTCCACCCTGGAATACAGGCTTCCCCTGCTTATCTGACTGGTTAGGGAGTGGAGCACTGTCAAAAAAGGAATTGGCTGAAAAGCAGAAGCCATGTACTGTACTGGAGGGAGGATGAAGGACTTACGGAGGCTAAGTTGGATACAATCATAAGCATGTTGTTTGCAAAGCTTCTCGCCCAGCTTGGTGCCCCTTTCCCCACTTCTCGGCTAAGCTTGCAAGCAGCACATGCGTGCAAGTGGTCTCCGTCGGCAAGAAGAACCGGCAAAGAGCGGAACCCCCACCGAATTCCCTGAACTCGTCCTTAATTTGGAAGCGCTGAAATGGCGAGTTTTCAGAGGATGGGCCATCCAAAGGGGTCCGAACACAGGAAGTCTGGCACGGCAGAAAAACATTAACTACAGCTTGGAAACGCTTCTTATTTCTCAGGGGGTTTTCCGGGGCTGAGAGTGTGGGACACGCTCAAGGTCGCCCGATGAGTTTCCACGGCTGAGCAGGGAGCCCAGCCTTGGTCTCGAGAGTCACAGTCCAGTGCTCCAACCGCTCCTTCATGCTGGCTCTGCGCACCAGTCCAAGGCGTGGGAACCCGTGAACTGCTTCAGGGGCTTCACCCTCTACGTGCAGGTCATGCCAACCACCCGGGAGCCTACAACCGGAGGCGGCCCTGCCTTCGTAGGCAAGGAAGGCTCTGAGCTTCCCTTTCCTCCTGGGGCTCGTTCTTCCCCCTTCCTCTTAACCTCGCCCTGCGGACTCCAAAGGCTGCCCCGGCGGAGGCGGAGAGTCCTTCCTCGCAAAGGAACAGGCGCTTCTAATTCCCGGTGACTTACGGCGATCCCAGGCGTTTCCCGGCGTTTCCTCCGGCGGGGAATCCCTCCTCCCCAACGCAGCCCGCCGCCCCCGGGGTTCGCCGTGGCGCTCTCGCCCAAGCCCTGGCCGGGGCGATCCTGCTCGGCCTCCGAGAGCTGCCGCCTGACGGGCACTTGGCGCGGCGGATCCCGCGACCCCCAGGAGCCCCCTTCCCTCCCGGATCCCGCCGCCCGCGCTCCGGCAGCGTCCAAGCCACCGGCGCCGGAGAGCGCGCGGGGGCACCGGCACGCCGGGCAGCCCTCCTTACCTGCGAGCGGCGTAGGGGAGCCCCGCGTGGCTCCAGGTGCCGCCCCCCAGGCCGGCAGGAGGAGGAGGAGGAGGAGGGGGGCTCCCGGACCCCGCCTCGGGCCACGGGACCGGCCGCCGCCTTCCATCGGGCAGCCCGGGAGAAGCGCCGGCCCCGCCGTCCGGACGCGCCAGCGAAGCGGGGCCCAGGGGGCGGGCTCGGGGCGGAGGGCCGGGCGCAGCCCCCAGCCAGCCGGCGCGGAAAGCCAGCCCTCCCGGGCCGCGCCCGCCCGGCGCCCCGCGGGGGTCCAAAGCCGGCCAGTCGGTCGGCCGGCCGGGCAAAGGCGTGCGCGCAAAGGACGCCCCGCCGCCGCCGCCGCCGCCGCCGCCGCCCGCCCCGCTCCGCCTCTGGTTCTGCGCCCTCGAGCACGCGCCCGGCCCCCGCTCCTCTGGGGCACCGGCGCCCCCGAGCCCCCTCCCCCGAACGGCGGCGAGCTCCCGGCCTTTGGGGTCGCCCCCGCCCGCGCCTTCCCCCCTCCCTCCCTGGGGACCTTGCGCGCCGGAGGTGCCCCCTTCTCCCAAAGCCCCTTCCCCTCCCCACCCGGGCTGAGGAGCCCCCCGAGCAGGAAGAGAGAGCCCCCCTCCCCCTTTCCACCTGACCCCCCCCCCCGAGCGGCCTCTTCCGAGGTCGGACCCAAACCCCGGCGGAGGCTCCCGGTTCTTTGTTGGCTCCGGACAGACAGCCAACGGCCGAGAGGCCCTCCTTTGAGCGAACCCAGCCCCCCCCCAGCCTCTTGGACGTCGGTGCCCCGAGGGCTCCTTCCGCCCCTCTGGGGGCCAGCCTGCGAGCGAGTCTTGGGCCGCCTGCCTGCCTTGCGCGCCCAGGGTCCCGGGCCCCGCCAGCGGGGGCCTCCCGGCCGACCCTCCCAGGGGCCTCCCCCGTGAAAGGAGCCGTCGGAGGAGGTCCGAGGGGAGACGCTCGGCCCCCGGTCGGGGACCACCTTGGCTGTCGACTAGCATCCCTTTGCCCTTCGGGACCTGCCTCCTTCCCTCGCAGCTGCCCTCCGAGGCCTGGTCCTCTGAGGCCGCCTCCATCCCGACGAATGGCTGCGCCAACAGATCGAAACGCTCCAACAACCTCAGTATCTTCCTTGTCTGCTTTCAGGTTGTGTAAATCATCCGTGGTCACTATATTTGTTTTCTTAACATTCAAGCTGCAAACCTGCCTGTGCACTTTCTGATACACGGAGACACAAAATCCCATCACAACGCCCCCCCCGTTCACCCATCACATCCACGGTCCCATGGGAGCATTGTTCCACCCCCTGCAAGGCTCTTTGCCCCTTGTCCGAGGCCATAAATTGTCACTATGGTGCCGTGGTGCAGCTCCTTCCAGCATATGGAATTCGTCACAGCTCAGCCATTGGCCTGCAACTAATTTGGAGCACAATAGAAGAGAGTGTGTTTTACTCCCTTGCCTTTTCTTGAAGCCAGTTGGTCTGTAATAAATGCCATCTGTTTTCTCTTGCCTTTTATACCCATCTATATAGGAAAGCCATCGGACAGAAGAAGAGAAGATGACAATGGACCAACTCTCTGGCCCTCGGCATCTTGTTCTCTATGCATAGTTTGGTTCTTCCAAAATCCCTCCTCAAAGGAGTTTGTGCTCATTAGTGTTTCTCAAGGGAGGGAAAGAACAAGACCCCAGGACAGCCAACCCTCCACGTTCGCTGTGGCTAAGGGTTCAGGACCCCCACAAAGGTGGAAAAGAATGCAAATAGCAAAATGTGTCTGTGGGAAGGCCATTGAGGCATGGTCAGGAAGGCAGGCACCCAGGGTCCAAACCAGGTCAGGGAAAGGAGAGGGAAAGAGGGTGCGTTGGCATGGTGGCTTGGGGGAACAAAACATTCCCAATGTGGGGGAAATACCACGAGTTACCACATTGGGGAACATCATGGGCCGGGACGGACAAGTATCCAGAAGAACCATGTGTGTTTACGGGGGAGACTTACTGATGTGATGACAGCGGACATTTCCTGCGGGCCATGGATTGCTTCTTCAAATGCCCCTCTCTTCTCTCTCCCCCCTCTCTGTTCAGCGAACTCGTGCATGATCAGTTCTCATCCAGTTGGCAAAATCCAAGTCCCCATTTCTGGCTACAGGACAAATCCTTCAACGCAAGGCTCCAACGTTTCAGGGCCAATGCCAGAGGCCTCACAACACAAACACACACACACCTGTGTTATCTGTCAGTATGATCTGACTGTGTATCAGAATGAGGCTGTGCTGCTCTCAGACAGGAAAAAAACAGCAGACATCTTTGGCAGCGTGTTCTTCATTTATCCTGTTGTTATTCCTTTTTTCCTGAAAAGGTTGGAGGACAAATGCTCAAGAAATTGAGTGCAAAGCCTTGCAGGTTTTATTTGTATATACACACATATACACAAAAAGCTCCACTGAATGTCCCTTTGATGCAAAATTAAAGCTAAAAATTGTACCACCCTAGAGCCAAGACGTTTTCCTACTGGAGGTGATAACATCATCCTCATCATGATTGATTTATGATGCCGTTTTCATCAGAGGAGGAGATTCCACCATACTCCCAGGCAGCAGTGGATTCCACTGTCATAAAGTCCTAGTTGGAAAAGACCCCAAAGGCCATCCAGTCCAACCCCATTGTGCCAGGCAGGGAAACACAATCAAAGTGTTCCCTTTAACAAGATGGCCACCCAGCCTCTGTTTAAAAACCTCCAAGGAAAGAAGAGACCCCACTGTACTCCAGGACATCTGAAGATTTCAGAGACACTGGCAAAAAATTGTATTTGCAGGGGGTCTCCAGTAAAGAAAAGGTTAAGAACCACTGATTTAAAAGACCACAACTGTACAAAGGGAAGGGGTGTGTGTGTGTTGAGAAAGGATCCAAAACAGGTGGTATGACAAATGACTTTCTTCTTCCCGTCCCCATTGACAGCAGACACTTGGGAACCATTATTGGATTCTGCTCTGGGGGTTTGTCTGGAGTGTTTTTTTAAAAAATACTCTTTAATAAAACATCATCTTGCAATTGTATGGTGCTCATAATATATCTTGTTAAACACAAGTGCCTCTCCCACAGAACGTGTTGATGCATAGATGGCTAAGTGCCTGAACACCTGAAATCTTTAGTCTTCTTTCTAATTGAAAAGAGGAGAACCCAAAACATGCAGTCCTGTAGCACCCACCCCTTGGGCGGTGTATATGTGAAACCCTCTCAGTTGTAGCTCACACTCATCCATTCTCCTTTTAATGAAATCACATGAAATATTTTGCATAAACATTGCCTGCTACTAGGCTAAGTTGGCTGCTCTTTTGTAAGTAATTAAAAATACTGTGAAAGGCAGCAACTGGAGCATATGTGTTGAAATAAGACAAATTTACCTTTGTTTCAAGGTTGGGATTAGAGGGTCAAATCATTAGTGGCCGGAGCACACACACACAACGGATCAGGTTCAGGCAGGAGATGAGGTAGATCCAAAAATGTTATGTCTGGTACAGAATAGCAGAATGTGTAATGCTGGAGGAGTTTGGTTCTTAACTAGGATTACACTTAAAGATTTATTTACCCACCCTTAGAAATTGCTGAAGAGTATTTTAAAAGTAAGTGTTTGTTGCAGTTCCTTTGTTGTTAACTCGACCCATGGTGACCCTACGCAGTCCTCGGTCTTCTAGGCAGTCCAAGGGGAGACCCCTGCCTGGGTCTGGGCCCCCAAAACCCATTGACGGGAAGACACAGGGTAGAGAAGAACCCTAGGGAGTGCGGACACATCAATTTGAGATCTGGCTGCTGGCAGGCAGTAAGCCAGTGGGAATGAGAGGTTGATAACCTGATTTATACCTCTAGGACAGTTCTTCCAAACCTTTTTGTCCCCCAGCCACTCCTCAGAGGGCTTCAGGCCTTCTACCATTTTGGTCACCCTCCTCTGGACACCTTCCCAGCTTGTCCATCTGCTTCCTGAACTGTGGTGCCCAAAACTGGACACAGTATTATTCCAGGTGGGGTCTGGCCAAAGCAGAACAGAGGGGTTCCATTCCTTCTCTTGACCTAGACTCCTATTGATACAATGGCATAATACAAGACGCTAGCTCACACATTTAACACTGAAAATCACAAATTACTTTTATTACATGACTGAAATTTACTTGCAACAAGGTGGTTTGCTGAAATGTGTCATCTGTCCTCCTAATTTCTTTCTGTGCCAGTACCTGTCTCCAGAAGCTGGAACAACATGGTTGAAGCTGGGCAAACATTTCAGCCACAAAGGCAAAATGCTACTACAGGGAGAGGAAACAACCACTGAAACACTCCTAGCAAAAGAAGTAATACAACTGACATTATGGAATGTAGCACAAGCTGCTAAAAATCACACACAGTTAAGTTTAAAGCATTTACAGCGGCTGCATGGGCAAGATCACTGTTCTCTAGCCGCTGGGACGACCAGATCCAAAGTGCAGCCTTGGGGAAAAGGCCATGCTGACGTCACTCAGACGCTGGTGTGTTCTTCCATCGTTCTGCATGGCCAATGTTGGCTGAAGGACCACCTACTTCTTTCTCCCTCCTCTTTCTTTGAGGGCCAAATGGATGACTGACCCGCTTGTCATATTATAGTAAGCCAGGGAGTTGGAATCCTTGATGAAAATGCCCTATAAGACACAACAGGAGGGCCTCATCATTATCACTGTATTTATTTGTATCATCCAAAATTGGGACTCAAAGAACATTACAATTAAAATATACAAAATGGGAACAATTAAAATAGAATTAAACTATTCACAATATTAAAGCAGTAACAGTTCTGTAAAGGAATAAAATAAAATTTAAAAAGATTCCCTCTCTCACATCCCCACCAATCCTACTTGCAATGGAAGTGGGACTCAGTAGTTTCAATCATGACTCATAAGGAAAATGACAGACACACACACACAGACACACAGTCTGTGTTGCTGTGTGTCTTTGAATCATTTCCAACTTACTAAGGTGAACCTATCACGGAGTTTTCTTGGCAAGATTTTGTCTGAAAATGTGACCCTGTGGCCTGCTATGAGGATGAAAACTGACTTCTCCTCCCAGCACAATTACCCATTCCAAGTTAAGCAATCATCCCTCCAATTCAACATTTATATAAGTAGAAAAGCGCACCCTTTGAGGGGCAGTGATGTGACCTCTCCCCTCACCTCATATTGGAGCTTCTGCTTCCCAGCTGGCATTCCGGTGGCCTCGTGAATCTTTACTTTTATAACAGAAACCTGAAAGGAAAAGAAATACATACAGAACCATCAGCAAACTGAGCATGACCAAATGCAGCATATACTCAGATAAATATAACACAGTATCCTAAAACAAAAGAAGACTGAAAATCTTAGTACTGATGTCCCTCTACATTTGTGAGGGGTGCAGGGGGACTGGGAAAGTGGAAAAACTGTGACTATCTATAGCCCCCCCCCAAACCATATTTAACACACACAGAAAAGTAAGATCTGCATTTGAGCCTGTGTTGGGTTGGCTGACCTCCCTCTGCCATGTTTTTCGGTAGCTGACTTTTAGTGCTCTACTGTATAGGTCACTTGGTGGGTTTCCACAAGTGGGGTATCAAACTCTGGTCTCGAGTCATAGTCCAATGCCCAAATCACTATACGGCACTGGCGCTCTCTCTGCCTGCGCGCACACCCCTTGTACTCATATCCTAAGTCTTTTTGTTTACTTGTCTTGCTGGAGCACATGTGCTCCCCTGTTTAGAAAGACCTCAATGTTAGATAGTGCTGGATTCATTAGCAGAGCTGGATAACCCAAGATGGGGGGTGGTTAGGCCTCTATCCATTCACGGGAGGCTCCTTCTGAGTTAACAGAGTAGCCATTCAATGCTTATGGCC
>CAOLHI010003272.1:0-189353 GCA_948474755.1 Ctenosaura bakeri | reverse complement strand
TCCAAGAACATTTTTCCAGCGGTTTTATCCGGACAGTATCAGACTATAGTTATCTGTTTACAGGTTTTCTGTATACCTCAGAACCTAAGAGATGTTTGTCCTGCAAGCTGTATTTTTCACCTTCGATTGAAAGGTAATTTTTATAGCCCTTTGGCAGCCCATTTGGTAAGAGTACCAAAGCCTACCGTTGACCTATATCTCCTCTTTTGTGACCAACTGTTGCATTGTAAACAAATTCAGCCTTCTTGGGAATGCATACCACTTGCTTTGTCCAGCAGTACCACATAGGAAGTGTTGCAAAATTAGGCTACTGCTTCTAGGCAGTATGCTGGATCTTGTGACTTCCATCTTAAACAAGGGTTAGCTTGAATAGTCCTAAAATAGACTACAATGAATGGCATTAATATGTGCATCATATTGAAACAGACATATTTGAAACATGGATGTGAGATATAAGCAAATGTAGTTGGTTGACCTATAAAGCATATGTTTGGTGTGTTAAGTACCATTATGTTCCTTTAGACTGCCAATTGAGATAACTATATATACTATCAACTAGCACTAAGAAGTTTCAAACATCTTCCTTCCTTCTCTCAGCATTCAGTTCAGACTGGGATCCAAGAAAATCATGAAAACAGTTCTATAATTGTCAAGTGATCTTTACTGGTTCCAGCCCCTAATTCATTGTTTTATAAATTATCATAATTAATATCTGTGCAATCCATAAAAATAACGGTGTAACTGTTGTATAATCTTTTGTCATATTGGAATTATCGTCATCTAACCATTAGCTTGGTTGTCATAGCTCCGTGAAGTGACTTAAAAGTGTGGCAAAATGGGGATTAGATGGAGTCTACTGGAACTAGGCTGAACTAGGCCATGAATATGAATAATTTGAGTGAATTACAAAGCCAGAATTTACTTAAAAGGAGAAAGGAAATGTTGTGCCAATAAAACTTGCCATTGTTTGCTAACTAGGAATGGATGGAATAATGAATGTCTCTAAAATATAACAAAAATCAGTTTCTTGTAGATCTTGCAGTAACTGAATGCTGTATGATGTTTTACATTCACTAGCTTTGTATGAGATTGATATGGAGATGATGATTTACAACAGCAGAATCAGAAGTATGATTTTATAGGAAGTAAAGCCTTGTTTAGGACTCTATAAATTATTTGCTTGGCTCTGTCCCAAGATTGTAAATTAGATATTTTAACTGCATCTCTGTAGGACTTCAATTTTGTAAACTTAGTTCTTCATTATGAGTTTCTTAAACTGGGTTGCCATATAAAAGAGTATGAATATTATTTTGTGTTTTAAATTGCCTTGCATAGCATGATGTGAAGATTTTTGTTTGCGTACTACTTTGTAGCAGCTGTTAATCTACTTTGAGATCAGAGAGAGAGCTATTTTTAAGGGGCAGATCTTCAAGACTTATCTGTGTTCAACTTGGGTAGCTTTTACATAAAAATAAGGATGCTCTGAGCCTACAGATGTATTGGATTCCAGCTCCCACCATCCGTGACCCATTGGCTGTTCTGCCTAGTATTGATAGGTGGCGTCCACCAAACTCTGGAGGGACACACATTCCTGAGCTCTGCCTTAAAAGCTACCACTATTCAGGAATCTCAGCTGTAGAAAATGCAGGTCTTGACTGAAGAAGAGGTGGAGGTCTTGAAGTGGTTATTAATTAAATGTATTTTTTTCTAAACATCATTGCTCAGAATCTCTTGAGCTGAAGTGCACTAAAACTTTGTACTAAGTTTGGGTTTCCACAGTAGCAGTTGGTTCTTACTGAGTGTGGCATTTTAATTACTTTGCTGGTGTAATCGGAGAACCTCAGAATGCATACTGAGAAATAACATAACTTTCAAATTATGGCTGAAGTTTAATTTTTTGTAGGGACAAACTTGGACTGGTTATAGGGGGAAACTTGGGTGGAGAGAGAGTACAGTAGGCAGGTTCCAAGTGTCTATTTCTCCAGTGTTGACATTCTGGGTTGGGTATAACAGTGGAGCTGACAGTGCCCTGGGACAACTGGCTTGCAAAATTACCTGTACCATGGGACAGCCAGGGCACCTTTAGTTCCAAGGACTTTAACCAGAAGACCTGCATCGAACAAATAGACCACTTGGAAGTAGCACACTCTTTTGCCCACAACCAACATAAAGACTGAATACTTTGCAATGCACATCCATGGTCTTATTATTCCTGCCACTACTATGCTGCTACCACAGCCTACATTCATGTGTAGTTATGCTGGTGTTTTACATAATGGGATGGTGGCAAGTACTAGTTAGTCCAGCACATCTGATCCAGGATAAGGCAGTTTCTTATGTTCTAGGAAGCATATGACAATGCAGTATTGCGGGCTGCACTAGATGAATGCGTCTTATGCACCATTACTGTGTTATCGTTGTTGTATTTTTCAGAATAATAATTAGTTGTAATTTCATTGCAATTTCTGTTAGAGTTTATTTCTGAAGTGGGATTTAGATGTGGGCTTTCCTAATTGTTAATCACCATCGTGGCTGTTAACTCTAATAGTCTCTGTCAGCTGGCCAGTCATCAGTCACTTTAGTCTTTTTTTACTCTGTGTGGCAGCTAAAGTATTCCATCATAGTGTTCATTAAAATTGTAGTACTTCCATTTGCTTAAAATGTGCATTATTTTTACATAATTATATACCACAATTAAGCAGAGCTTTCTGGGCAACCTGCAAAACCTACTACTACAAAATCAATGTAGCTACCTTTCTTTTTATCAAACAGTTTTGAATTACTTTATTTTGTTACTGGTGTATTCAGTGAATACTGAAGAAGTAACATTTTTATAGAACTGTATGGAAATGGAAGACCCCCCACACACACAGCTGGTCTCTTGGGGTAACCAAGTCATTCTGATTAAGGCACAGCCTGCAAATGGTGTGGCATCAGCAGTGGCCCTCGGTGCATTAAGGTGAGGTCTTCTCAGGGATGGATTTCTTGGGAGTGCTTCCCAAAGTGGGTCGGTCATGTTTATGGCTAAATACCAGTACAAGGCCAATGGTTGACAAGTACTGTAAGGGAAAGATGAACTTAGAGAGTTTTTCTTTCTTTGAGAGCCAGTATGGTGTAGTGGATTTCAGCATTTGACTACAGCTCTGGAGACCAGGGTTCAGGTCCCCACTCAGCCATGGAAACTCACTGGGAGACCTTGGGCAAGTCACACTCTCTTAGCCTTAGATGAAGACAAAGGCAACCTCCCTCTGAACAAATCTTGCCAAGAAAACCTTGTGATAGGGTTGCTATAAGTTGGAAACAATTTGAAGGCACATAGCATGGGAGTTGAAAATAGATAAAGATGATTATTTTTTAAACTTGTGTATTTTGATCTAATATCTAAATCACTGGTATTCTTCTCCCAACAGGAATCTGTCTGTTGCTGCAGAACAAAAAAATGTTTCACTTAAGGACTTGTGCTACTAAATTGAGGCCACTAACAGCCTCGCAGACTGTAAAGACAATTTCTCAGAACAAGCCAGCAGCACCCAGGACGTTTCAACAAATCAGGTGTTATAGTGCACCTGTTGCTGCTGAGCCATTTCTGAGTGGGACTAGTTCAAACTATGTGGAGGAAATGTACTATGCTTGGTTGGAAAATCCCAAAAGTGTGCATAAGGTAAGGAGCAGCCTCCCTACAATAAAGCCGTGTCTTCTACATATCACTGCTCATATCCTAATGCTATGAGTCTTGAGGTAAGTGCAGTTGGTCAGAGCTCCATCTTGAAGAAGATTCTGGAACCTTTAAGAATCCATTCAAATTGTGCATAAACTAAAAGCACTTGGCCAAGGATAACATCGGATGAAAGAGTCAACGCTGGAATGAATCTGATGGGTTTATGGCCACCTCCCAAGGAATTATCTTCTTGGCTCAAGCATGGATACGAATAAGGATGAGCTGCTTTCCTTCACTGTTTGCTGAAAAATAGCTGAGCTGCCGTTGGTTATCTTGTCTGCAGTAACAGAGATCTCCTTCTGGATAGGAGAAAGGCATTAAGATGGGTTCTATTTATATTGATGTGTAAATATGCACCACATTCAAACACCAGTGCAAGGCACAGTGATGAGGCAATTCACTAGTCTTCTATTTGTGGTAACTTCATTTCTCAACTCTGGGAGCATGTGGAAGCGCCTCAGCTACAAGTCTGAGGTTTATAGCTGATACTATTTTTCGTATGTTCTAATTGTAGACATTATAAGCCATATCTGAACTGGCTTCTTTCTTATGTGTGGGGGAGAAAATACTGTATTTTGGATTTTTGCAACCCTTCCGTTAAATACAGCTTGAAAAGAGCTTGCCTGATACTGAACTTAGTACTCTGAGAGCAATCAGATTGTATGGGTAATTGGTGTGTCCTGAACTTTGAGCTGCTGTGAGTTCACATCTCTGGGTGGTTGCAACACCTCATAGGGCTTATAAAATTTTCTCATGGAAAATACTTCCTGGCTCTCAAGATAGAATGAAAGCCAGGTGACTTATTTAAAGGTCAGAGACTGCTGGTATACAAACCAGATCTGCTGGCTTATTGTAGAACTAGCTAGGACAAGGCAGGATTGCCAAGGCAACAACACAGCATTATCTGACGAAATGAAGGTTTGGCTCAAGGCCATATGTGAGATAGTTCAAGGACAAATACAGTATTAACTTAAATGGAATCTGGGATTGAAAGTAGTGCAGAGAGACCAAAATTAGCTGAGAAACTACAACTATAATCTATATAGTTCTTTTCTTTTCTTTTTCTTTTTTTGCACAAAAAAAGACACAATAAAAATAGAAACACACTGGTGAAAAAATCAGTACATAAAAAGCAATAAAATGCCCAAATGTCTGCAGGGAAGACATGCCTATATGTTAAGGGTTCAAATGTTGAAAGGTTTGAATAATAGGAGGTGGGTGTTTTATCTTTCCAGTGCTGCAGTGTATGCCTTGTAGCCATCGAAAGGGAATGGGGTTTTCAGGCTGATCTCTCCTTAGACTAATCCATGCTGCACAGTATCCATTGCCACTGGACTTCTAGAACACACAGACATGCATAAGGCTGCACCACTCATTAAGACTGCTGAATGAAGCCCTAGTATTATACCAGTGCTGAAACAAGTTGTGAAAGATACACACACAGGTCTGAATCACAAACATGCATGTGTCTGGAAAATATAGTGCAGAAATCCTTGTTAGCAGTATATGATATGTTTAGTCCTAGTTTAGTGAAAAGAATGATCATTTTCCAAGAATGTTGCTTAAACTAGTGCAGAGAGGCCATGTACCCTACCTGTACCTCTTTTGTGACACCATATCACATTGAGCACAGCCATTATTGTCTTATTTTGGGAGCTACACAGGTTTTGACCTGTTTAGTTCTTGTATAGGATACTACCAGTGAGTACCAGCAATCTCCGGGTAGGACTAGGAAGAGTCCTCCCTGACCCTGGAGAACTGCTCCCAAACTGAGTTGATAGTTCTGGACTAGATGAAACAGTGGTCTGGCTTAATAGAAATCAACTTCCTCTGTACCTGTGAATAGGCACTTAAGAAAATTCTTGAAATATCAAGATAATTGATTTGCTGAAAAGGTAATCTTACTCTGTTTTATTCCATAAGGACTTGAATAGTAAGTGAATGTTCATTCATAAGTATGGACATTGTCCAGTTGACATTAAAAATAACTGCGTGGAGAATGGTGTACTGTTGGAAACAATGTAAGGACAACTTGTTCTTCCATCTCTCAGAAAATTTGTCCTTTGTTCCTGCCTTGATTGTGTTACAGAGATTAAGGTGCAGCTACTAGAATAATATTCTGCATATAATATGTTTCCCTCTCCCTACCTTTGAGAGTATAGATAGGAAAACTGAAGTTTGAGGAGCAACAGTAAGATGGAGATACTCCTATAGAGATTTTCATCTTTTGTGGTTAAAGCTACATTTCTGGAAGTGATCATTGACGTAGTTACTTATTTAACTATTTATTAACCATGTGTTTCAAAATCAAGCATAAATAGTGCCAAAATAAATTACGATGAAACACAGAAATAAAGTGGTATTTCTTCATAACTACAATATTAATAGATCCCATTTACTTTGAAATGTTAGTTACCCACTCCCTGTGTTTCTATCATGTATCACATTAATCCAGCTTTGTAGGAATATCTGTGAATTCAAATTATAGGAAAAGAGGTACCACCTAAACATTAGGAAGAACTTCTTTATTGTAATAAATGCTTGATTGTGGAACAGACTACTTCATGGGAAGAGGGGTGGGTTATCCTTTGAGGGTCTTTAAGCAAAGGTTGGATGGACAGTTTGCAGGAGTGCTGTAGTTATATATTTCTGCATAGCAGATGGTTGGACTAGATGGTCCTTGAGGCCCCGTCCAGTTCTATGCATCTATAGATTCTATGCATCTATAATTGTAATCTTTCTTTAAGTTATCAATATGTTAATATTTTTTTCAGTATTGTATAAATTGCTAATTCTTTGAAATAATCCAACAAAGCAACAGTACTACTTACATATAACTTGGAATATTCAGAAGAGTTTACTCCTGTTCTCTTATAATAACAGCCCTGAAATGCATGTATTGCTCAGGCTGAAACTATGGGATAATGGCTAAGGCCACCCAGTGAGTTCATGTCCTAAATAAGATTCCAACAGGGGACTTTGATTTGTAGCTCATTTCTTTAGTCACTGAACTGTATTGTAAAACCTATCTACTTCTGTTAAGTTTACCTGGCTTGCAATTTTTGCTGTAGGTATCAATGTATTAAATGTGTTGAAACAGATTGCCAGTGCTCACATTTTTTAGAACTATTATGTTACTTCCTATTAATAGAAAGTAAGAACAAAAGAAGAGATTATCCTCCAGAGACTTCTGCAATAACATATGTTCCCGGAACATCCTTTTATTTAGTGTTGGAAAAGGTGCTGGCCACACTAGAAGATGCCATCATTAGTCAGCTCCCGTTCTTTCAGTGAGATCCAATGTAAGGGAATGTATACTAGGCAACTGTGGGCCTGCATCTCTCAGCAGTCCTTGTCAGTGCAGCCAGTGGGGAAGGATTATAGAAATTGTAGTCTCCAGGGCCACAGTTGCCAGCCCCTATATTATTTTTTTTCCCCCTTTGGCTTCCATTTCTAAATTTCCTGTCCCACCCGGTGTCATGGCCACGTTCTTCTTGCTGAAAAGATCGAGAGTGATCATGGCAATGGATGAGAAAGGCAGAAGCTTCCAAAGATGGAAGCTAGAAGGAAAAGATAATGAATTCCCAAAAGAAAAATTACCTGTTGTAAACTCCTAGCACCCCTTCCAAAACTATATCTAAATTTTGGACAGTTCTGTTCATGTTGTATCTCTTACCTAACTTTGGTGCTCTAATAATGTTTTTTCTCACTTTCTGCTCTTGGCATAGCTTTACTTCTTCAGTGATAGAATCAGTTTGCAAAGATTCCCAAATGCCTTATCGTCAGGCTTCTACCTCGTCTGCCTTATTCTTCCACATCCTCTTAATCTTCTCCAAACCTTCTCATTTTCCTTTCACACCATTCTGTAACTTCATCCACTGACAGCTCTTACTTGAAACTACCTTCCAGTCTCTGTTCTACCATTTTGCCTCCAAACTCATGCTGCCATAATTAATTTTTCTGTCTTCATTCCCCCTGTGACTCTCTAAAATGTAACTTGTTGTTAGCTGTACTTGAAGTGTACTCTCTTAAAATTATTGATGATCCTGTTGCCTAAAACAGAAGCATATCTACTCCTTTGTTTTAATGCTCTCTGCCACCTCTGTTGCAGTTGATTGTTCTTTCTTCTGCATTCTTCTGTGCCCAAAGTTTCTTTAACTCTCTTCTCATGTGGTTTTGTTATTAACATACCTCTAGTTCACCACCATTCGAGATTCAGGACAGCTTGCAAAGTTTAAAGCAGCTACAAAGCACATATCAGTAAAATGTACAAAAAGTTAAAATATAATTAAATTATCATTAGAATTAAAAGCAGTTTGAAAATATATCCATTAAAAACCAAGAAGTAACACAGCACACTCATAAAAACCTTTTCCTTATTCTGTCAGTTTGTTCATCCACTCTTTCCACTGGGAGAAGTTCTCCCTTTCTTGGCATGTTTCTTAGAACCCTGTTCTAGGGTTCATGTAGTCTTGTGTCTCCAACCTCTTCCAAAATTTCTGCTTGGATATCATACTACAGTCTCAAATTCAGACTCACTGGTTTGCCTTTCCTCCCAAGTGTTTTACTTCTCAGTTAGTATCCAATTCCGTTGAATCCTCTTTGCTGAGAAGTCTGAGCACCTTTGATTTACCTGGGTTCCTCTTTTGATCCCCATGGTCAGTGTTTTGTTGAGTCACAGTGTTTTCTTTCTTTTTTTAGATTAAGATAAAATAGAGAATAAATAGAAATGACAAAAAGAAAAACAACTAAACAAAAATTGAAACATTTAAGCTACAACAACAAAATCTACCCATCCACTATACAAAAACAAACTTAACTAAAACACACAACACTTAACTAAAAAGAAGGTTTCCACCCTTGTTGTAAACAGCTATTAACAATCTAGTAGTAATCATAACCCATCTATGCTGTTACCTTATCTTAATGAATGGCTATTTACTCTAAAGTTAAATAAGATATTAAAAGTGTTAGTTTGTGTTAGTAATAGTAATTCATTAGTAATGCCTATATTCTACTTACCACTTATTCAGAATTTTAAAAATATAGTTAAAAAAAGAAAAACCAGATAGTACATAAACCTACTAGAATAAAATGAAAAAAGAAGAAAAAAACATTTGAATTCATTAAAATATTCATTTGTTACCTTATTAGTACAGAATGATTCTAACAATCTTTCTATTACATAAAAAAGTACCTTACAACTATAATAAAAAGAGATCTTTTTTCTTGGCTCTATAGTTTAACCATACTTATGAAATTAAAAATAAAGAGCTTTAGGACGTACTCTAATACTCATATCTCTTGCCATAGTGTAACTATTAATATTAGAAAAAATAGAAAGTATGCTACTTTTTCTATCTTACATCTTATGTTTTATATCTTTTATCTAGTACCCATTGGCTAATATGTTTTCCTTTATATCTCATTATGAAAACGTAAACCACTAATCAAAAAACATCCATTTTGTCTGATAGATCACATAATAAATTTTTTGAGGTTCATATTTAACCTATCTAAAATTCTTCCATCAGGTTGAAAGTAATTACATATAATCATGTATCCAAATAAAAGTAGAAATGGTCATCAATCCTTAGAATCGGAAATACAAAATTAAATAAAAAATTGACATGAACCCATTTGTCTAGCCAGCCTCTTAGTATACACATTAACCTTTCTGATTACCTTTTACAATAACAAAAAAATCTGGAGAAACTCAAAAAGTCACTTTCAAACCAGATCAGCATTAAACAATGCCTTGAGTCTTTATAGTTAAAAATCCTAATTTGTAAAATCATAATATAAACAGGCCCACCTACCTCAAGAATTCCACGCAGTTTTGTCTGAATTATGGTTGAAATTAAAGAGGGATAACTCTTTAACATAACATAACATAACATAACATAACAGGAGTGGGCGTGCAAGATCAAGCACGTAAGATGAACATAGAATTGTGATGCAAAATTTTTATATGTGAATAGAAATTCAGAAAATGAAAACTAGATCAGAGGAAGAACAAAAACATTACTTGTAAAACTACAACTTAAGGTGGTGTTTTTTATTTGTGAAACTTAATAAAATTATTTTTTTAAAAAAAGAATTCCACTCAGTTTTATACCTTTCCTGAATTTAATTTCTGCTTTTCCCCGTGAGAAAAATTCTTGAGCCCAGAAATCTTCCTATAACTATAAGTTAGAGCTGTCAGTTTCTTCAGAAAAATGTCATTGAGTCACAGTGTTTTCTAAAGCTCAGGCCTTTTACTCACCATAATTGCAGTGTATTAGTGGCTCTGACAGAGATACAGATGTTCCTCACTATACAACTCTGGGAAAATTACCTCATTCTCTATGTTCCCTCAGCTAAATATTTGATTGTGTTGTGATTATTCTCAGTGCTGACTTGTGTAACCCTGTTCCTCCTGGCTTTTCTTTGTCAAATATCTGTCCATCTGTCCTACAAAATGCCATTGACCCATGACAAAAAGCAATTTGATGCAGCAGATAGTGGCAGAGCCACCGGCATTGCCTAACTAACATCTCTCCCTCCCTCCCTCCCCCCTCTCTCCCTCCCTCCCTCCCTCTCTCTCTCTCTCTCTCTCAATCTCTCTTCGTGCTACTGCATGTGAGATTAGGCTGAGGTCTGCAGATCCTCCATCCCAGCTCTAAATAGTTTACTACTTATTCAAGCTCTGTTGGAGATCTGTCTCGTCATGCTTAATGATGCTTTGCAAAGTGTCATGCACATAGATAACACTGAAACTGTCTCAGTTTTTTGGGGATGTATTTTATTTGGTATATATGCAGTTTACTTAATTGCAGGGGTGGATGATGACAGTGGGCCTCAGGGTCAATATTCTGTCCTTTGGAACCCATTGGAGGCGGCCTGAAGTGCTTCCCTCCAAAACACAAACCGGAAGTAGCCAGACATTCACTTGTGGTTTTTAAAAGCATCTTGTTTTTTAATGTTAAGGGGGCTGTTAAGGGGGTGTGAAAAAGAAACTTACTTAGAAGAAGAGGGTTCCAGTATGGGCAATTTACCCTTTCTGATTTGGTTGGAAAATGACTGGTCCAGAGTTTCTGGAGGGGTTGAGGTCTGCAGAAACAGACTGGGAAGGGCATGCTTTGTCTCCCCTGCTCTTCTGAGATGCTAATTTGGCAGGTGGGTCAGGAAGTGAAAAAGTTCCTTAAGCTTTTAAAGTCAATGAATTGGGAATCACCAGCCAGTGTCTTGGTGAATAGGCAAACATTGGCCTGTTTCTGTGTCACATCTCAGAGCCACTGACTATTAGTGAACTCTGTTTATTTGTTGGACTAAACTTGCAGTATAACAGCTCATAATCCTTTCAAAAGACTGGGCAGACTTTTACATAAACTTAAGACAATTTTGCAAATCAAGATAATATTTCAGTTGTATAGATTGCCCTTGAACATTCTCTCAAGTTTTTCGTGTAGCTGAATGTGGCAAAATAGGTAGTATTATGCTGAACAGCAAAATTGTCCCTCAGAGTAGAGGTGGGATTTTATGAAAAATCAAGTAAACTGTATGTGGAATGGTGTCATCATTTCCTCGTTTCCTCATTAGCAATAGTCGGGACTAGGCCAAACACTGAATTAACTGAATGGAAAATGTGATGTTGGCTTTATTTCTTCCTGCTGCATAAACATAATATGGTTAGTGGTTTGTATTTCATGACCTATTTCCACATAACAATAAGTGAAGGCATTCCTTTACTTTTTGATGTTTATTCGTTAAGTCAGGAAAAGGGCTCAAAAAATCTGAATGACAACATACGCTCTGGAAAACATGATGGTAGGCCCATGAATCTCTTTCTTGCTTCTCAACCCATCTATAACAAGAGAACTTCAGGCCCAAACTTTATGTTATGCAGCAGATCTGGATCAGGTCTGGTGATATTTTTATCTTTTACTTAGAAGTAGCACTGAGATGGTTGAATCTGTACAGAGTTGTGAATGTAACAGCAATGCAGAATCAGAATCCAAAGTCTATCTGTTCCTGCATTCGGTCCCACAATGGTCATAGATAACTATGGGAAGCCCATAAGGAGGACATGAGAGCAATAGCACATGCCCACTTGTGCTCCAGCAACTGATATACAAAGGCATATAGGCTCTGCTACTGGAGGGAGTATATTTTGCTTTTGATACAGCCCCATTCTCCATCAACTTGTCCAGTATTCTTTTAAAACTGTCCAGGTTGATGACCATCAGTACACGCTGTGGTAATGAATTCCAAAATGTTACTGTTGACTCTCTGAAGAATTACTTCATCTGATCCTCCCATATGAGACTGTCCAGAATTTGAGATCTTCAGAATAGTCCCTGTTGCATGTCCCAACATCTTATGAAGTTAGGTTGGTATGTACATGTAAGAAGGCCTTCCTTGTGGCAGCCCCCTGACTGTGGTACTTCTTATCAAAGGAAATTCAGCTAGCTCCAGCTCTTTTGAACTGCTGGTGAACAGTCAAAACAGTACTGTTCTTCACGGCCTTCAATATTTGAAATTGCTCTGCTTTAAAATTGTGTTTTTGGACTGTTTTTAGACTGTTTTAAAACTTCTTAGGGGGTATTTTAATGTGTTTTAAAATGTTTTTGTCCTTGTCATGTTTTTATTGCTTTTATTTGTTCCTGGTTTTGGGAGCTGGGAGACAATATAGAAATATCTTAAATAATCTGTCCTGAATCTGCTACTCAGCAGATGACCCTGGGTTCTACTATCATGAGATAAGGAGAAGAGCTTCCTCCTATCTGTGTTCTCCACACCATGCCTAATGTTACACTCTTTTTGTAACCTTAAAATAAGCTTTTTCCCTAAGCTAAAATTTCTAAATTTGTTGTATGAACACAGCTCCTGCCCTCTGATCATTTTGGCTGCACTTTTTTGCAACTAATGGTCTATAAAGTGTTTAACCCTTTCTCCCCATGTACTTTTCTTTATCCAGATCCTGCTTCCTTCACAACCTATTGTCTGCCTTTCTCTGGGGAAAAAGCCCTAAAACCTAAATTACTGTTTTTCCCGTACAAAGGCCACCTTTAGGTAGATGGTGATAGATCAGTAGGACCATGCTAGGGGTAAGAACTAAAACCAAAGTTTAGAAAAGTTACTGGCTAAGGGATTCTATGAGCTGTAATTTAAAAATAACATTCTCAGGTTGTGAGCCTAAAATGCCACTCACATAAGCAGCAATGCTTTAACCATATGGCATGATTTTCAAGTAGGGAGAAGGGGAAGACTGCAAGAGTCCGTCTATTGGTAATTACATTGATATCTCTAGGAGATACTGTGCATATCAGTAAGTACTGAAAGAAGAAAGTATTAAAGTACATGTGATACAGTTGGAAGGGATGCATATTACACTAGTTGAAAAAGTGATTGCCAATAAAATGAAGTTTCATTTTTATTTCCTTTAGTCATGGGACATATTCTTTCGTAATGCCAATGCCGGAGCTGCTCCAGGTACTGCTTACCAAAGTCCACCTCCATTAAGTACCAGCCTATCAGCACTAACACAAGCACAGTCTCTGGTTCAAGCACAGCCAAATATAGATAAACTGGTGGAAGATCATCTTGCAGTCCAATCTCTTATTAGAGCATATCAGGTGAGATTATTTTCTACCTTTTTCTGTAGAGTGTAAACATAAAATTCACTGTGTCAGCCATGAGACTAAATGGAGATTCTGACTTTATTTCCTGATCCAAAATTAGCCTGGATGATTAGTTAAAGACTAATTAGGGAAAGTCAACTAGAATATTTATTCTTTTTACCAGTAAGTGCTTTGTATTGCGTGTCTGCAGATGTGTATGTGCCATTTTATTCTCTAAATTGAGCCAGATGGCACACTGAAATCCAGTGGTAGGCTTCAGTTTGCCAGTAGGCAGGCAAATTAAATACCATCACTTGTTGTTGAACAGTAAAAATTGTAGAACTAGCCGTGTTGAAATGAAGTAAGTATAAAAGGATCCAGTTGATGATCTCCTGTGGTAAGCTATAGTTGGCCTGCAATTTCATGAATGGGTGATATGATCCAGGCACCAGAATAAAAAAAAAATGTTGGCTGTTTTCAGGTTTTCTCCTTTCATTTTCAGAAAGAATTACACTGCATCTGTCAGTTAGCCTGTGTTTACTGAAACTTAAGGGAATAGCCTGGCTCCATACCAATGCTATATAACCAATATAGCCGCTTTGAGATGCTGCCTGCTTTTCAGAAACTACTGATTTCCATATTTGTAGCTGACGAAGGACACTGGCTTGAAATTAGGCAAATTTTAATTCTTAATTAATCATATTGCTATTTTCAAATCTAGCATTCAGCAAGCAATTTGGAATGCTAGCCAAACATATTTTTAATCTACCAGCATTTTATTTTAGAAGCAGAGTAAGTCATAAAAGTTGCCTTAGGTCCCACTCTGGGAGAAAGACAGCATTTATTTATTTATTTACTTACTTACTTACACACACACACACACACACACTGGTGTATTTACCCGGCGTTACCTGGGTTTTTATTTTCTCATAGGTAATACTTGTTAGAAATACCTAAGGAATTTCCTTCCCTTCCCTTCCCTTAGAGATTAGATGTGGTTGAAATACACAGATTTGAGATTGTGTGTCTCTAATTCCCCAAACTGTCTTGCACAGTACCTGCAACTTTCTTGTACAGTACCTGTAACTTTTCCTCATATTCCCCAATCCAATCTGTATTCAGAATAATTAACATGTAGAGGTTTGGTTCCTGAGGGAAATACACTGGCCTCCTCTTTGCTGCTAGGCCTTGTCTCCATAGCAGCCAGCCACGCACAAGAGCTCTCTGGCTGAGAATTCTAAAGGCCATTCCCTAAACTGCAAACCCCAGGATTCCATAGAATCTTCTCAGACAGCCAATCCTATGAGGTCTTCACCTGACACAGACAAACAAACATACAAACTTTGACTTTTATATGATTGATAGATAGATAGATAGATAGATAGATAGATAGATAGATAGAATCTCCTATCTGCAAGATGAGGCATAATAATTCTGTCTTACCTTGCAGAGTTGTTGTAAAGATTGTAACTAGATAATATGATACATCCCTTTCAAATACTCAAAGGTGCTTACAAGCATTGGATATTATTGCTGTATTAGACTGTACTCAACATTGGTGTGTTACTGCATGATCTGATGCCTAGTGGGTTGTCTTATTAAATTTGGCTATATGTAAAGTTTATTCCAAGCCCATCTTACAAAATAAAGAGATTGTCATCTTGATGCTTAGAAGTTAACAGACCATTCTAATAACTGGCTGTAAGTCTTCCTTGCTGTTGTTTTGTTATTTGAATGCAAACACACTTTTAAATCTCTCTCTGACTGTGCTTCCCAACATGCAGTCTCTCTCTGTCTGTGTCCCAAGCTGAATCACTGCATTACTAATAGAGGTTCAGGCAATTTTAATATATTTAATGCTTACCCAAAACTGAAAGTAGAGCTTGGTTTCTTAAATCTCAACACCAATGCCAATTGTCTGGCAAGTTAAAATCCTATGTGGCCAGGTTTTATAACCCTGTGATAGGTTCACTTTAGGGCTGCCATAAGTCAGAAACAACTGGAAGGCACACAACAACAACAACAACAAACATAGCTTCTGCAACAGTTTTGTTAAAGATAAATATAGCTTAAATTATTTTAATAACCAGAGAATATAGTGTACAAATGCATGATTTGAAAAGAAAAACAATTCTGCTAAACTACTTCAGAGTAATTTTTTTAACCTTTTCCTAGGATGCTAGTATGAAGGATGTTGTTATTTTGGAAAATATTTTGCAAAGCTGTCTTCATATGTTATGTGATATCTGTTGTAATCAAAGTTTGGCAGAATTTTTCTTTTAATATTTATGGTATTCCCCTTGCCTTACTCTTTATGTGATTTTCACACAGTTATATGTTCTTACTAATATGCCTAGTATAGATGAGAACATGCTGGTTAAAAGAATGCATCAAATACTTTGAAATTATTATATGTTTCAAAGTTATAGCCCCGGGACAAGTCCTTCCTCATTGCAATGTCTTTATTTTTGCATTCATATTACTAACTACTGTTCAAGTTGTACACACAAAGAAGCTGGTAAGTCAAAGTGGCTTTGCTGTACAAATATTATAATTTATGTATTTGCTGCAAACTTTCATAATTATATTGGAAATGATTCACTGGTTAAAACAAGATCCTTCTGGTGAATGCTTGAATGAATCTGTGCAGGATTATAGCATATGCTTACTGAGGCGAAAGTAAGTGTTTTCAATATATAGTCAGGACAACCTTTTCAGTATGCAGTTTTCAGAGTGCTAGACAGCTTCGTTCATCATTCAAAACATACCTGTGCAGAGACAAAGGTTTTAAATAAAGATATTGGCAAACTTCCTCTAAACAAATCTTGCCAAGAAAACCCCATGATAGGTTCACTTTAAAGCTACCATAAGTCAGAAATAACTTAAAGTCACATAACAGCAAATCCATACATAATGTTTAATGTGTTCAGTTGATCTGAAGATGGCAACAACACAGCATCATGGGAAGGAGCAACCAGATGTTAATGACAAGGCATTATCCCCATTGGCCACCCATCCTATCTTTCATGGCATCTTGCTTATTGATGGAGGTTTTCCAACCTCACCAGTAACCTGAATCCAGCACCTTAAGCTTTTTGCAGTAAGAATGCTATTTTCATAGTGTTAATGTGAATGTTGCTCTACTTGTGAACAGTGGAACATTCAAATTAGCCAAAGAAATTTCTGTTAAGAATTAAGAAGCCAGTTCTTAGACACTGTAGTAATAAATTCAAAATACCAAGAACTGATTCTTACATATTTATATCAAACAAATACTTATTTTTGTATGGGATGCAAAAGCTCATTTAAATTCCAGAAATTACAGATTATTCTGGCCATGCATCTGGACAGAAATGTCCACTAATGTATTATATATTTTGGGCTTCTGTCAGGTCTATCAGTTTGCATGGTCTAAATTAAGTGCATTTGAGTGCAAAGTTGTCTGCCTTCATAGAAACTGAACAGCAAGGCTTTTGTTTCCAACAGAGACCAAGAATTTTTTAAAAAAATGTTTCTGGAAAATTTTTAAAGGGAAGTGATTTCTTAATGTTTGTCTTATCTTAACTAGATATGGCCAACCTTTTTAAACTAGGTATGGCCATATCCCAAAGAGTCTTTATTTCACATGAATAGAAAAATAGTGTTAATTGACAAAGCATGACCTTCACAATCCCATCTGCTGTGGAGAATACAGGTTTAGTCATTTCTACTTGAATCTGCATAAATATATTCCACAAACTTCATAATCCACATAACACAGAAAATGCCAAAATAATAAAATCAGATTATGTAACCTATACCTCAATGAAAAAATATTCCTTCTGTAATAGTTTTCTATGACTCTTTATTTTTTTAAAAAATGAGTACATGTTTTCCACTTTAGAGGAGTTTGTGTATTTTCCCTGCTCTTAAACTTTCCTTCCTCAAAATCTGTAGTATAATTTTTTTTCTTTTGCTAACTTCAGAGACAAATTAGGTTAGCATCTGTGGTGTAGAGTGAATTCATGCTCAGAAATACTGTTGAAATGTAACACCATTGCTCTAAGTGAACTTGATACCAGTACCTTGCAGAAACACTATACTGTGGAAAATGCATTTAACCAACTTTGACTAATTTTGTTGTTGTTCCTAGGTCAGGGGTCACCACATTGCCAAGCTTGATCCTCTCGGCATTAGTTCAGTAAATTTTGATGATTCAGCAGTAACTGATTCTCCAAACGTCGGTGAGAATTACTCTGCAAATTAATTCTAATGTAATTTTTAACTTTTATACCCTTTTCCTTTCTATCCCCTTTTCCCACCCTCCTTTGGTGTCCACTTTCCTTTTCATCCCTGGCACATTTCATAGATTCGAGGGCATCATGTAGCACAGCTCGACCCACTGGGTATCTTGGATGCTGATCTGGACTCTTCCGTTCCAGCTGATATTATCACTTCCACAGACAAACTGGGTGAGGGCTCTGAGAGCAGTTAGTGCCGCATTGCTTGAGCTCCTCTCTCACTTTCACAGCTTCTAGATAGATTGCTTCACTAAGTCTGAAGGGAAAGGTCTTAAGTTTCCTTCATAATGATCACTCTTTAAAAATTAAATGGTAATAAAGATTATATGTCTGTTGTCACCTTCCACTGCAGCCACTAGTTATTATTTACACAGGACAAGACAGCTTTCTCTCTTTTCAATTCTTGTTAATTTGACTTAATTATAAATGGTTCTGACTAGGCTAGTAATGCAAATAATATGCCACTCTGATAAAATGAAGAATATTTGGGGGTCATGTAAAGCTTGGGCTTTCTTTCTTGCCTTTACCATCTCTTGACCTCCACCCTACCCCCTGTAATTCTAAAGATGAGTTGGGCCCTTGCTTGGAGCTGTGGTGAATGGCTTCACCAGCAGTAGTCTCCAGGCAGGTTTCATGGTGATATTTCCTCTTTCAGTTTAGTTGTCATAATTACAGTGTTAGGGCAAGCTGCATAGATAAGAGAAGCTGAATACATCGTTTCAACTCTAACCAATGGCTCTGTCAGTGATCATGACAAGGAAGCTTTGGAATGCATTCCCGTATCTAATCAAGAGACTAAAATTATGGAATCCTTGGCTGGAAAGTGCATGTATGTTACTCAGGTGAGGGTGTGTGTACTGAGCAGTTGATAGAATTTGGTTTTCCAATATAATCCAGACTTCTCTTAATTTTGATCACTGTAGTGGTTTTTCCCCCTTTTACCAAGCATAGTACAGGTTATGGTGGCTGAGCTCTATTGATTGCTGGTGCTTTCCACAGGTTAATCAAGCTGGCTCTGCAGGCTTCTAATTAGCATGCATCTAACTTAGAACAGAGTAATAATAATGACCACTAACCCTTTTCAAGATTGAAATGTGATTAGAATATTCATGCATGTGATGTAAACAAATGATCTACTTTTTAGACATCCAGAAATGACATCCTTATAGTGTGTGTACTGGTGAAATGAAAGCCTTCTGAGAGAGAAAATAAAAATATAATTAATTGATTTATATTCTCTATACATGTTTTTATGGTGCTTCTCTGATTATGTTTTAGAGAATGTGCATAGTGCCTTTGACTTGGTTAAATTGTCGTCTGTAGCAGGCATTTGACATTCATAATTTATTGACTCCTTTACATTAGGCATCTGTGAGTGCATGGATGCCTACTATGAGCCCAGGCGATTTTTATTGGGCCCCTTATAGGATTCATAATGTGACTCACAGTAGCCCTTTCCCATTCCAGTAAAACTACTGAATCATCTGCAGCCAATGGTTAAACGTAGAATAGCAGAGTGCAGTATCACACAGAGCATGTGGAGTAGTAGTTACAACAAATTTAGACAGAAGTGATATTTTGTTGCAAACATATACACATGTAGCTTCTTCAGGGTAGAGCTATCAGGCTCTGCAACCCATTTTATTTTGAATCTGCTTGAAAGTAGATACATTTGTATTAGTTGTTTATCAGTAGTACACGCAAGAGTAGAAAGGTATTCACTTAGATCAGCGTTATGCCACCATTGGTTTTCTGTCACTATTTATACATATAAATCCTATTATTTTAGTATCTCTATGTATCAGTTCACTAGCTTCCAGAGAGAAAATATTTCTGTGAAATGCTATGGTTAACTTGGTTTGACCGGAAGGATCTTAGTATTTTGAAACTGAGGCTGTTCTAAAGTAACTAAAGACATTTGATATTTTCACAATTTTAGCAGTTTTGATTTTGGGGATTTCTGATATTTTGTATTCTATCTAGTCTTACTGGGCTCTTGGGACAGTATCAGGTATTGTTCTGATAAATATATGCCACTTTGCATATTTATTCATTTGTAGTGATGGATGTTGCAAACTCTCCTTAAAAAGTGAGGTATCAACAACAGTACAGTGCTTCAAGTTGCCTTAGAACAGTAGTATCAAAGTGTTTTATTATCCATGAATAACCAGTGTTTGTCTTTCCATTGTGAAATGCCATGGTTGTATATATTCTGAACTACCAAAATAAATAAATTGGATGTTGTATTGTAAGCTAACTTCTGCAATCTGTATAAATTGTTCAGATTGAAATTACATATATTACAAAATATCATTTTGCAGTTCTAGTCATGAGAAAGGGCACAGTAAGCTATGCAAACCAGTGTTGACTGTCTTATCTTGTCTCTCTTCCACTTGCCATCACAACTTGTGAGATTTCACCAGATATTGGATGTAGACTTTCAGTCTTATCTTTGCAGCAGTAAGAGCTAGAAAGTTACTTATTTACTGACATTTCCAGAATCCCTAATATCATATTAAATTTATGGAGTACATAAGAAGTTGTACTTCATGTCACATCTTTTGTTCATCTAGTCCACTGTCTACTTTATTGTCTACACATAGTGTCAGTGCGTTTGTATCTGGCAGCAGCTTCCCCTGTCAGGCTTGACACTTTCTCCATGATCTTAACTTTTAAAATGAAAATGGATTGAGCCTGGAACTGTCTCCTTGCAATGCATATTTTCTGATACAGTACTCCCTCCCACAACAGCTGAGGACTGAATAACTGTACCTGACTACTGTAAAACTGTGTGTTCTGTGAAAGTCACAGATCTACTTTGCAGTTTCAACTAAGAGGAGTATTTTGCTGAAAATGTATCAGAAAAAAGCTTTGGTTCAGAAAAAGTTTTGTTAAGTTCCAGATAGTTGAGCACAATTAAATTACTTTTGATCTTTTGTGCAAATATGCTTTGTGCCTAAACAGTGATGATAGTATAACCAGTCCAGAGCTAACCTAAGTGCTTTTGCAACATATATAGTTGGTACTTAAACAGTTCATAATATGATATTGGCTGGCATCCTGTTGTTTAGTCCCAAGCAGAGTAGATTCCTTCAGCCAATTGTTGAAGAGTCAACATGTAGGCAAATCCCATTGATTCATTTGGTCTACTTAGAATTGATAGCAGAATTTGGGCCAATGTCTCATCTTTCCACTAAATGTGCAAGGTTCTTGAAATGCTTCATAAGCAACTTAGATGAAATTAGCCTATATTAATTTTTTAAAGTGCCACAATGCCACTTGCAGATTCACATAGAATACCTTTGGCAGACATGGTCGCATGGGACAGAGTTCCATAGTTAACAGTTAGGAATAGAATTCAGTCTTATATATGAGAGTTTAAAGTATGTATATATTGTGCCAAATATAAATGGTATAGAATGAGGAGGTGAGGCATTAATTCCTTTTCCTTCCATGTATTTGTGGCTGGAACTTTATTCCCTGTGACCATTTGCATGCATTTAAATGGAAAAACTGCTAACACATGCACCATTCATATTTGATGTGATGCGTGGTTAACTGTGTATACCTATAGAAGAATACAAAAAATGAATAAGACACTGCTTTGTGACAGTCATTGATTTGATAGAGTAGTTGATGTCTCATTTGAGATCATGTAAACAAAGTTTAGCAACTTCAGCTTCAAGATAAAGAATTTGTAATCATTATATTTTAAATTCTTGATGTCAGGCATTGTTGGGCCTAAATCCAATTGCTATTCCCAGCTAGAGCAGACCTACTAAATAAACAGAATTTACATAATTTAATTATTATTCAGAAATTAATTCAATGGATCTACTTAGTTGGGACTGGAAATTGAATTTGAGCCATGCCCTAAACCGATATACATAATGTGATTTTCTGCCTATAATTGTGACCCTGAAGCAAGCTGGTTTGTTGTTGTTGTGCATGCACACTGCAGATGTTCCTCAGGATGTGTGCTGATGCACTCTGTCTTTCATCCCAAATTATGAGGCACTTTGAACTTTATTTTTAGGAAAGTGAGTATCTTTCCCATAATGTTCTTCAGAATGTTTCAGCAGAGTCTTTTATAGAAGCAGTTGTGCTCCTAGGGCAAGAGTTGTTGCCTGTTGTGTCAAAGAGCAGGACGAAGCCCTTATCTTATCTGCTGGTGAAGAAGAAACTCTGTCATTAAGCTGCTTCACACTGATAAATATACTCCATTCTCACCTAGTGAGGCAGGCAGAGGGAGACTAAAAGTAAATGCTTGTGAGATCACCCAGCAGCAAAACAAGTCTAGATAAACATGGCTTTCTGGGATTTCATGGAAAAACAATTAGTGCCTTAGTGAAGTGTTTAGAATAGCACTGACTAGATCAGTTATATGACAATGAACACCAAATTAAGATTCTCACTGAGATGTGATTCTGAAGTTACCAGAAATTTGTCTGCTGATTAATAGTACTGAAAGAATGTACTGAGTACTATTGGCCTCAGATGTTGTGATGTTCTGTGCTAATACATTTTTATGCAGAATGCAGTTCCTACTCCTAAAAGATGGATAATATCCATTTGCAGTTAATCAGCTAATAGTAGCTACGGGAACTCAGAAAGGAGTTTGCATAGGTATTTCATCTTCCTTTGTAGCACTGCTTCTGATGATGTTTGCCACAAATTTCTAAGGTGCAGTTTACAAAGATAATTGCAGACTTGGCAGCTTAGGCTAAGTTCTTTGGATTCTGTTTTGAACCTCAGCTTCATCTCGTCCATAAACCTCGTCCATAAACAGCAGACTTCTAAAGACTTCTCTGATCTGAGTTCTTCAAATAAGTCTAAAAGTATTCTCTCCTTTGGCAATGTTCTTTCTATAGAAGAAACCTTTGGAACCCTCGTTTCATGTAGTTAAGCAAGCATTTTTCTAATGATTGGTCCTCTGTTCCTGAAATTCAGAGCTTTGTCATTACCACCTAGAGTGACCACAGTCAACTGGTTTGAATGGGCACAGAGTGATGACTAGTCAGGAGTTAAGTCACCATTGCAGTGTACTTGAGCACCAGAGGAACGTGAATATCATTGCTTACACCAAAACAGATAGCATACACTCATGTATAAGTCTAAAATTTTTAGTCAAAAACTGACCCAAAAACCCTGGCTCAAATTACCTAAAATTACTCAAATTATTCAAATTACTCAATTTCAATATATGTACTGTACATTAACTCTTATCAAAAAGTAATCATCCCCTTCTCTGAGTAGAGTGGCAAAAGGAGAGAGATGAGTCTGTCTGAAGAGAAACCGGTGCTCCTTTAAGGGGAACTACGGTACCATTTTTCCCATGCAGGTATTCAAAAAGGAATGGCACCACAGCAGAGAAAGTAGAGGGAATCAGTGCCTCTTTTAGGTTCTCCGAGGATGGCCTAAACTTTTACCTTTTGCCATTCTCATTCAGAGAAGGGGATAATTTCTTTTTCGATAAGAGACCACAGGGGCCATCCAGTCCAACCCCCTGCTATGCAGGACCTACATCAAAGTACTGCCAGCAGATGGCCATCCAGCCTCTGTTTAAAAACCTCCAAAGGAGACTCCGCCACACTCCATGGCAGCATATTGCACTGCCAAACAGTTCTGACCATCAGCAAATTCTGAGATTCAGGTGGAATCTCTTTTCCTATAGTTTGAATCTGTTGCTCTTTATCCTAGTTGCTAGAGCAGTGAAAAACAAACCCATTCCCTCTTCAATATGACATCCTTTCAAATATTTAAACATGGCTATCACATCCCCTCTTAACCTTCTCTTCTGCGGACTAAACGTGTGCAGCTCCCTAAGATGCTCCTCATATGGTGTGACTTCCAGATCCTTTACCATTTTGGTCATCCTGCTCTGGACATGTTCGAGACATGTTTGTATGTTATAAAATCTCTGAACACCATGTATGCTTTAGTGGCAGCAACTTTGGAAGAAGTGCACCGTGACGAATAAACACTACTGTCTGCCTCAGAGTGGAGTTTATGGATTGTGAATTATCCAGGACACGACATACACAGGAGGTCAACTTACACACAAGTATATACAATAGGTAACATTGTTTAGAGTTATGTCTGGAAAGCGTTTGTACCTCAGAAGGGAGTATGAGATTAGGAAAGTGCCTACTCAGCTTCCTGAGAGGAAGGGCTCTGATTGTCTCCTCACCGCAGGGCACAGGGCAGAAAATGCTTCTGGGCATTAAGTTCATTTGAGAACATTACTGATGATTGTAGTAATACAAAACTAGTTACTACTTGGTAAAATCTTACCAGTAAATTATTGCTTTCTAAAACTGGCTTTGAAAAATGTGTCACGATCAAAAAGAGGATTAAGGCAAGGCTATTGAAACTAATTCTTATCCTGATAAAGTAACTCCATAGATGCAAGGGCAGAAGAGCCGAAGTAGCCACTTTTGTTGCTTACTTGAGTACAGGATACAAATACTAGTCTTTGCTATCTTTCTGGGTAATCTTCCCTACAAAATGATAAAAATAAAGAATGTGAACCCAGTGTAGACTACCACGATCATCTTGTAGGAAGAGTGAATACAAATACAGTGTTTAAGGGCTGCCTGGTTTTTCTGTACCAAATATAAGACTCTGTAATAAAGCTTTCGCTTGTACAGTTGTGGTATTTGATGGGAAATCTGCTCTAGAAACTCCTGGTTTGATGGCTTTATTTGCATATTTCTAAGGAAACTGAGTAGATGTCAAACCGTGTAGCTCACTTTCTAATCTATACAGTCTAACATGTGCCTTTTATTCTTTGAACAGCCTCTGTGGTTGGGTATCTGGAAGATTCGTTCAAGGATTTCTTTTCCCAGTTGCAGTGCAGTCATCTTTCATTCTAATCCCTTTTATTCTTTTGTGGGTTTTGGTTATGTATGTATGGGCACTGTGTAAAAAGCTGCTTTTCTCTTTACGTAACTATTTTCACAATTCTTCAGGGTTTTAAAAAAGCTAACTTTGACTGGGTCTCTCTGTCTTCTCCTTTCTGCATCCCACCTCTCTCTTCTTCCCCAGATCTTGCAGTATTCAAGGAGCGGCTGAGAGTGCTAACAGTAGGAGGTATGCAAATAATGAGCGTTTAACCCTTCTGGAGATTAGGACTCTCTGAATAGTTGACTCTGGGCATGTGCAGTTAGGTAAAGTTATGGCTTGTCCCATCTTACAACAGTGGCCATTTCCATGCTACACTCTTATAGCACGATTATTCCACTTTCAACATCCTATGGAATCCTGGGGTTTGCAGTTTAAACCCCAGGATTCCATAGGATGTTGAAAGTGGAATAATCGTCCTATAAGAGTGTAGTGCGGAAATGGCCAGTGTTACATGTTTTTTTCCTTTCTCAAACCATTTTCAGTGTTAAAGATGAAGCTGATATTTGTAATCAAACTGCTTCATCTGTCATGTTTTCCTATCTGCTCTTTCATTTGGTTTACAGTGTTGGCCATTTTTTCTACTGTTTGTTTGCCGTTCCTTTGTTTTGCATAGAGTATTTGAGAAAATATTGCCATGCTTTAGCATTCTAGTAAAGTATACTTGTTGAATGTTCATCAGCGCATATCCAAGTGGGTTTGCTGCTGTGGTGCTTAGATTGATTCATGTGAACTAACTTTACAGTTGTTGTGCAAAGTGACATTGAAGCGTCTTTTTAAAAAGGACTTGCTTATCTTTTTGTGGTAGTAAGAGATTGCCATCTCCTTATTGTCCACTGAAGCTTGCAGAAGTGTTAAGCATGTAGGTGCCCAAATTCTTAATTGCAAGAACTCGTAAATCTAATAATCAAAGGATTTGGTATTAGTGGAAAGAGTAGGGAATCCCACACAATTTGTGGTGCTTGGAACAGAATTACTGGTAACCAATCTGGGCTTCTTCATGGCAGGTTACTTTTTCTGACACATGCGTGGGAAATTTCTCCTTGATGTATGAAAATATTCTTCAATTTTCCTGGTGTCATTTGAACCTATGATCTTCTAAACTGTATCTAACTTTGCTCTAGCTTTGTCTGCATAACCTGACCAGATTTCAATCCTATTAACTGGATTCTAGGGTATTAAATGTAGATTTCTAAATGTTGTAAATTTAAATAGAGTGAAGTCAGGCCGGAAGTACAGGCCTCCTATTACAGCAGCCCTTGTAGAGATGTCAGTTCCTCATTTTGTATTTTTGGAGCATTAATATCTTACATAAAAATCCTTGCCAATCATGTTTTCTTTCTCCTTCAGCACTTGCTATATGGGAGGAAATACTTAGTGATAGCTACAACATTTATATATGCCCAATTGTATGTATCCATACTGCTTATAAAATGAAAGTCTTCAGGGTGAGGTCTGTCACTTGCTAACTCCTTAAATATTTCAGATTTCTGCTCTTTTAACAAGGGCTGATGAGGGAGATGTTCCTCTGAAGGACGGGATTCCAGCCCTGTATGCTGTCTGTGGAATCCTATCATTGGTTACTACTTAGGGAAAACCACCACACAATAAGCATGACTGAACATTGCAGAGGAAGGGTGATTATTCATCATGGTGCAGCCTTTTTCATCATTAAGCATCTTGTCTTTGACCCGAACTGTTTCCAATGTGTTATAATGTTCTACATAAGGAAGCAGAAATGTTTAATCAAACTGAAATATTTGGCAACTGGCCTGTTATTCTTGTTCTTGTAACAAGAGGCAGCCCTTATACGATCTCTTCCTTCCCACTAATATACTAATGGAAGCCCTTTCATGTTCCTTGCCCTAAGAGAGAACTTTCTGCCCCAAGATTGTCATCTACCCTCTTATCGGCCTTCTAGCATGTTCTCAATAAGCTTTCGTTTCATTAGGTCATTGACCTGATCTTTTACTTTTATGCATCCTGGATTAGATAACTTGTCAGCCTGCTAGTTTTTATTGGCTTTTGTGGTAATGAACCATATTTGAACTTGCTTCTAATACAGTTTGGTTAGTTGCCTTAACTACAGATTTCAAGCATAAAAGCTGGATAAGAATTTCAAAATAAATTTCATCCACAGTAGTTCCCAGGCGGTCAAGTAAATGATCATTGAAGAATTTGTCTTTAATGCCATAAAAGTCTTGTCAAACTTTTGTGCACAATCTTTCTGTCCCTTGCAGCTGCCAGATGAAACTGAAATAGTTGTAATTATTCTAATAGCTGGTGCTGAAATATTGTGGAAATATTGTGGAAATATTGTGGAAGTATGCAATGGTCCTAGTGACTGGCAACTAGACAAGCTGGGTTTTTGTTTGTACAGGGTTTTCTTAGGCAGGGAATACTCAGAGATGGTTTTGCCAGTTCCTTCCTCTGAAATATAAGCTATAGCACCTGATCTTTGTTGGTGGTCTTCTGTCCAAGTACTAACCAGAGCTGATCCTTCTTAGCTTCCAAGATCAGACAGGATATGGTGCCTTTAGCTGCGTGGTAGATATCTGAATGAATTGCTGTGGAGGGAAAAGGAAGACTTCCAGGAACCAAAGCCTTTGAGGCATGTTCTTTTTTAACTTGTGAAGAGACCAGTTCACTATGAAGTCTTTGTTCCCCAGGGTGAGCTATTCAGGAGAGTCCTCTGCAGAATCCTATGCACCCTACATTATCTCGCTGCTTTTCAACCTTTCAGTTTGGGAAGTTGGTCTTTTCATTTTTTTTATGCTTTACTTTACTTTTAATTCTGAATACATGGTGAAATGTGGTGGCAATGTATGCTCGCTATACCTTATTTCCCCTTTTATATTCTAAAGTGTACGTATGTGGGTCTGAAATTCTTATTGATCCTTCCTCTGGATTTAATTACCAGTTGCCATGGCAAGTATATCATTTGTGTTTATATCCTGTGTGTCTTACTGAAACTTTTTCTTCTTGCTTACTTGTCTATCATTTTTAATTGTTGCTTGTTTTTTATTATACAAACCTCCTTATTTGTGCTGCTTTCTTGTCCCTTCCCTTCACCAACATATTCTGGTTCCTGTGACATGGCTCTCTGCTTTGAACACCCACCCTCGCTCGTTCTTTGCCTTCTTCTACTATGAAAATCCTGCAGGGTTTTATGGCCTGGATGAGTCGGACCTCGACAAGGTATTTCACTTACCCACTACCACTTTCATTGGAGGAAATGAGTCTGCTCTCCCACTTCGGGAAATCATCCGCCGTTTAGAGGTAAGAAGTCAGCGCAGGAGAACTAGAGACCTGGGTATATGGTTTTTCTTACCTTTTTTTCACCTCACAACAACTGATAGCAATTGCTCATTCAGTGAGCTTCATGATTATGATGGTTTGAACTTTAGTCCTAATTTAGGAGTCTCAGAATTGCACTACAGGAATTAGGAACAAATCAGAAATTTGTGGAGGAACACAGAATTAATGTTTAACACAAAACTTTTTACCATGTAAAGCTCATCCTTTTATAGCATAAGTCCACAACTATAATAAAATAGATTTGCGCATCTCACTTTCCAAGTGACATCATTTATGCATTTCTTACATAGCAGGTACAGATACGGTACCTTTTGGTAGGAAATTCCCTGTGTAAAACAGACTTCTGGAACACAGTTACTTCCATCCTTTGTTCTACCGCTAATACTGATAATGAAGAAATGCTCCTAAGTGGCAATTTGCAGGAGAGGGTACTTGCTAAGCTTAGATCTCAAAAGAGGTTTTTTTTTAAATTTGTCCAAAAGTCTTATCACAGTTATTAAAAGTGATCCTGTCATCAGCTGTTATGAGTGATTCCTTTTCTGTAAAATATTCGAGGAAGCTGATGCCTTGTTTTTATGCCTGTAAAAGATATTTGCTCTGGACCTTTCACAGGGGTTAAAACAACTGATGAGGATGCTTCTGATAACTGACACTACTTTTGGAAACCACAGGAGAAAAACATTCTCAGTACGGGTCCCTTTTCTGGGAGTCTTGTGGGAGACCATGTACGAAGTCAGCTGTTAAAACCCAGCTACATTGTGCCTTAATCTGAAATTTAGTATTTTCACAATGTATCTGAATTGTCCTTAAGAAACAGGTCTGTAAAGTGAGCATTTGGTCAGGTAAATTCCCTGAAGAACTGTTTTAGGAAAATATATTGTGAGGGAATTGGATTCCTAGTGCACTGGTGATTTCAGAAAGGCAATAAGATTAAAACATGGCTGTCCAAACATGCAAAAACAAATATGGAAATGTGAGGATTTATGCTTATGGAGTTTTAGGTCCAAAAACAACTGCATTCTGGGAAGTATCTAGATATAAAAACTTAGATTTTAATGGCTATTTCCAATGGAAGTGCATTTCTTCACTTGTTTTCTGATAGCCATAGATTTTCCCTTTGACAATGTGGATGACTTGCTCAGCACAGCAAAATAACGGCTGTTACTGACTCTTAAACAAGGAAGGGAGAGAAAGATGAGAGGAAGAACCTCAAGACTGGTGATAGGTTTTTGTCCCTACTGTAATTGTGTTCTTCCCAATCTACCTTGGCATCTCAAAATACGTCTCCCTGGATTCTAGATTTCAGGAATAGCTTGTCTTCCCTCCTTGATAACTAGGTTATAATTACGTATTTCACAAGGTAACACTACTTTCTGATAAAGGAAATACAACCTTATGTCCTTTGCCTGTTAACTTTCAGTGTTGTGACTATGGCTAAAAATAATTTCCAGCAAGGTTGTTTAAAGGCCAGTCTTGCGGCCCCTTGCCAGACATTCCTTTCCTTGTTTGCTTGCATCTACTGCTCTCATCTTGCTTGGTATTAGAATTGTGAATATAAGAAACACAAAGCACAGCTAATAGTGTTAGTCTTTACTCGTTAATTTTTAAATGTCTGCCTTCAAAAAGTACTTTATACTTCAGCTTATCTTTCATGGAGCCTGTCTTCAAGGATTCTGAGGCACACTATAGAGGAGGAGTGGGAAGTTCTGGCCCTCCAGATGTTTTTTTGCTGCAACTCACATGGTCCCTCACTAGTGCCTGTGCTTACTAAAGCTGCCTGGAGATGTAGGCCAGAAACATCTGGAGGGCTATAGTTTCCCATCCCTGCAGTAGCGTGTAGGCCCTTCATAAGTATGCTCACTTCATGCAGAGCACTGAGCTTCCTTCAACAGTCATTTAGAGCACATTCCAAAACACACCAACATTCATCATGTCTGATAATAATTATGTTTCTTCTTCATGGTCTGTGTGTCTCACACAGTGGGAATCCTCGTGCATGCGCAGTAGCTTTTTGGAAGGTTCCAGAGCTGAGCAGCTTGGCGGGAACCCCTCAGTCTCGCCAAGCTAACAGTCTCTTCTCAGTTTCTTTTCGTCCGCCGACCTGTTAGCAGCTCGGAAGGCTTCCTCGCTGAGCAGTTCCTCGATTCTTGGCCTTTTTTCTTTGTCTTTCATTGTTTTTCTTGTCTTTTACAATAAAACTGTAAGAACTGTTCCCCTCTTCTTATGTTGTCTTTGTTTAAGTTGTGCGTGTCTTGCGGCTGTAAGGTCTCCCTTTTGGACGCCCACCCCAAGTGTTTGTTCTGCCTCGGGGAGGGCCATAACATTAGGGCCTGCTCTATTTGTAAAGACTTCACCTCACAGACTCTTAAGAATAGAGCTTCTCGGTTGAAATCCTATTGCTGGGAGCAGGCCCTTCACATTAAAGAGCAGGCTTCTTCGAATACCGCTCTGTCCACCATGTCGGTATCGGCGCCTTCCACGACATCCGCTACTTCAACCTTGAAGTTATCAGTAGCGTCCATTCCTTCGGTATCAATGGCCTTGGTACCGGTACTGACAGCAGCCTTGTTCGACCTTGCTGCCAATTTCGTCTCTGCCTAAGATTCCAAAGCTCTCCAAGATGCCTACTGTCCAAGCTGCTGGAGATGCCACTTCAACCTCCCAACAAGCTCGCAAGGTCCCTACCTTGGCAGAGCATAAATGTGCCTCATCACACCACTCTTCTGTTTCCTCCAATAAGGAAAAGAAGAAGAGGAGAAAGGAGAAGCACTGCTCTCCTACTCCTGCTACCCTTCCGTCGGCTACTCGACCTGCCTCTCTCGGTCCCTTTCTGACTCCTCTGCCAATGCAGCCTGCAACGTCCACCATCGGGGAGGAGAATGCTCCCTCCCTTTTGCCAGTACAGGATGCTGTTCAGCTCCCGGTACTATCGGTCCCAGTTACTGTGGCTCTGGTTTCCGACTTGGACCATTGATCCTCGCAGATGGTTTCCCTGCCTATGACCTCTGGCCAATCCGGAGATGATTGCCTACAAACTCAGATGGCTCCAACTCTCTCTCCTGGCTGTCCCGAGTTCGACCGTCCACCTGCTTTGGACGCTCCTCAGGCTGTTTCCTGAGACCGTCTGCAGCTTAGTGTGGCTCGTTCTCCGGAACGTAGTGAACGGGGTAGATCTCCATGTTGTCGGGACTACCGACATCACACCACTTATGAGCTTTCGCTGGCGAGGGCGGATTTGCCCTTTTCCCCAGCCTCCTATATCACCAGGTACGGCCATGAACATCTTTGGAGAGAGCAACCTAGCTCCTACCACTCTTACTCGCCGGCCTACCATGATCGGTACCATCCCAGTGTTCGTCGTTGGTCTCCTTACCACCCTTGACGTTCACGCTCTCCATCACAGTCCCCTTCGGGATCTTGTTCCCCTCGGTATCACCACTCCAATCCCGTTCTCAGTCCCGATCAGCCTACTACTGCCACTCTTGGTCTCGCCACTGGTCACGAGACCCATCACCTCATCGTCGGGCCATTTCACCTCCTCAGGTGACAACCACGGTGTCATGGCCTCCACCGGATACTCAACCTGCATCCACTCTGCCAACATCTCTGTTGGCTTCCTTGTCAACACAGTCTGTCATTGCACCGATCGCAACTGTACTACCCATTTTGTCGGCCTTCACTTCGGTACCAATTCGCACCCCAGCCTCAGTACCGATGCAAATTCCAGTCTCGCTACCGGCCCTGACTATTCTACCGGCTTCTGCTCCATCTGCTGTTCTTTCTGCGACAGGACCAACCCAACATCGTCGTTCACAATTCTTTCGCTTGTCGTCTCCTTCTTCTGGTTCTTATGATTCCAACAGTGATTCTACAGATTCCACACTGCAATTTCACACCTCACTGCCTCTAGCGTTTGGAGACCTGTCTCCTGATTCCGCTCCTGAGGACATCAAGCAGTTCTCGGACATCTTAGTCTGCATGGCCACTGCCTTGGGCCTCAACATCTCTGGACCTGCTCCTATTGTACAGACCCGATCTTCCACTATGTCAGTACTCGTCAACAGCTCTGATTCCATTTCTACCCGTCCTGCAGGAGGTTTTGAAGCACTCTTGGGCCCAGCTGGCTTCGCTTCAACCAATCCCTCCCTGCCTGGAGCATCTCTACCGCACCCAGAAGAAAGACATTGATTTCCTCTTCAATCATCTGACTCCAAATTCTGTTGTTGTTGAGTCGTCCCAAACTAAAGGGGGCAAAAGGGCTCATACGATGATGCCTGATTGTGAGGGCTGCCATTTAGATGTCTTTGGCTGTCACTTCTATTCTGCTTCTTCATTGATCGCCAGGATCTCCTGTACTCAAGCTTGCCTGGCGGCCTATCAACACACCATCTGGGATAGATTTCCCCTCCTCTCCCTCTTCCAGACAATCACAGGGCCACTGCTGTTCAATATTTTAACAAGTCTGTGGCCCTTTCGAATCAACAGATTTTGTCCTCTCAACATGCTGTTGAGGATGTGGCATGTGTGATGGTCAGTGCAATTGCTCTCCGCCGTTTCGCTTGGCTCGGGTCCACCAGTTTAACCAAGGATAGCTGAAAACGTATTGAGGACCTGCCCTTTGACGACCAAGGGCTGTTCCATGTCACTGCAGACAAGGTGATGGACCAACTTGTGAAAGCTCATCTGACAGCTAAAAAGATGGGCCTTCACCCAGCCTAGGCCACCTTCATCACGTTTTTCCTGGAGGTGCCCTTCCTATTTTTACAGGTCACACTCTCCTCACTGCTCATCTCTGCAATCTTCCTTGCTGGCCCCTTACTGCCGTTCCTTTAGACGTCGCCAACGGTCTTCCAAGAAATCCTCCTTGACTGCCAGATCTCGTTTTTGACTCCCGTTGCAGGTCACCACCTCTGTCCCTCTTCCACTTGCCCAACCCCCTCACCAGAACCACAGAACTGGCCCACCACCTCAACATCTGGCACAACATCACTTCGGACTAATGGGTTTTGACCATAGTTCGTCTTGGTTACACCATCGAGTTTTGAAGTACTCCTCCTTTTGGCGTCTTCTGTTCTACCCCTGCCAGCCTGGCCCTCCTCAAAGAAGTAGAGACCCTCCTTCTCAAAGGAGCCATAGAGTGACTTCCGCCCACAGGAAAATCCACCGGCTTTTTCTCCTGGTACTTCACAGTACCCAAATCAGATGGCACACTCCGACCCATTCTGGACCTCAGGGGGGTGAACTCCTTCATTGCCCCCCAGAAGTTCAACATGGTCACCCTGTCCTCGATTCTACCTTTTCTGAGGCACTGGGACTGGTTTGCGTCCATCAATCTACAGGACGCCTACTTCCACATTTCCATTCACCCCCAGCACAGGAGGTACCTCCGCTTTGCGATCGACAGCATCTGCTACTAATAGAAGGTTCTTCCCTTCGGCCTCTCCACCACCCTCCAGGTCTTCACAAAGTGCCTAGCCCCTGTGCTGTCTTACCTCTGCATGAAGAATGTTCTGGTCTACCCCTGTTTGGATGACTGGCTCCTGGTGGCGTCCTGCAAACAAAAGCTATACGAGGACATCCATATTGCCCTCTCCCTCCTTTCTGATCTCGGACTCAGAGTGAACCCCAAGACATCCCATCTCGAGCCCTCGCATGTCCTAGATTTCATCGGGGCCACCCTCAACTCCACTCAAGCCAGGGCCTTCTTACCTCTGAGGCACACACAGACTCTGCGACAGGCTGCAGCCGCCGTCCTACGCAATCCATCCGTTTCCACCTGCAACATTCAACAGCTCCTAGGCTACATGGCTGCGACGATGGCGGTCACCTGTTCCTCCCACCTTTGTGCTTGCCCTTTCCAGCGCTAGTTTCTCCGATGTTTCAACCCTTTCCCCGACGATCAACATCGTGCTCTTTGGGTTTCTCGTCCAGTGCGGGACTCACTTCGTTGGTGGCTGTCCCCAAACCATCTCTTATCAGGGATGCCATTTTAGGAGCCCCGTCCGGCTTTCACTCTCACGTCTCTCCTGGGCTGGGGAGCTCACTGTCATGGTTGTGCAGTTCAAGGCCACTGGGCTGGCATGGAGTTGCGTCTTCATATCAACTTGTTGGAGCTACTGGCGATTTTCAAAGCACTTCAGGCTTTTCGAAACCCCGCTGTCGGATGGACTGTCCAGATCCTATCAGACAATGCGACAGCTGTCTGTTACATGAATCAGCAAGGAGGCACTCTCTTCCACTCTGCTCCATCTGGCTCTATGCATCTGGGACTGGTGCATTCCACTACAGATACATCCTGTTGCGGTCCACCTCACGGGGTGGGACAATGTGACAGTGGACACGCTGAGCAGGGACACAATGTGTCATCATGAATGGTCCCTCTCCAATGCTGCCTTCCGGTGGATAGTGTCCCAATGGGGCACTCCAACCGTCGATCTCTTCGCGACCAATCGCAACAGGAAGTGTCCCCGTTATTGCTCGAGAGCCAGCCTGGGCAATGCGTTCCAGTTTCCTTGGAACAGAGAGTTCCTTTACATCTTTCCACCATTTCCTCTCCTAGGTCGAGTGGTGGTGAAGGTCACAACAGACAAGGCAGACGCCATCCTCATTGCTACCTTCTGGCCGAGACAGCACTGGTTCGGCCCCTCCTCGCCATGGTGTGGGGCCGCACCATGAGGCTCCAGAATGCACCGGACCTCCTCTCTCATTCGAGGGGTCGAGTACTGCACCCGGACCTCCCTCTCCTCCACTTGCATGCTTGGACTCTCCTGCTATCCAAGCTGTTCTCACAGCTGTGAGGAAAGAATCGACTCATAGGTCCTACAAGTACAAATGAAAGAAGTTTGTGGCCTTTGCCATCTCCCGTGTTGAGCCTGCTTCTCCTACCCCTGTCCACAGTGCTTCACTTCCTCCTGGTGCTGCAGAATCAGGGCCTCGCCTTCTCCTCTGAAAGTTTATCTCTCTGCAATCGTGGCCTGTCAGCCACAGGTTTCTCCTTTTGCCCTTTTGCTACAGTGAAGCAATTCCTCAAGGGCCTGCAACACCTGTATCTTTCTGTCACTCCACCGCTTCCTCAATGGTCGCTGTCGCTTGTCCTGTCCCAACTCATGTGCCATCCCTTTGAACCGATGGCTGCGTCTGATGACCGCCTCCTCACTATGAAGACGACGTTCTTGGTTGCCGTCACTTCAGCCAGGCGGGCAGGAGAACTACCGTATATACTCGCGTATAGGACGACTTTTTTACCCCCAAAAAACTTTTCAAAAGTGGGGGGGTCGTATTATACGCTGGATGCTTCCCCACGCCTGGAAAGGAGCTCCGCCGCCGCTGCCATTCCTGCCCCCCCCAGCTTCCCCCACCCGGGAAAGAAGCTCCGCCGCCGTTCCTTCCCCCCCCCAGCTTCCCCCCCCAGAAAAGAAGCTCCGCCGCTGTTCCTCCCCCCCAGCTTCCCCCGCCCGGAAAAGAAGCTCCGCCGCCGTTCCTTCCCCTCCCCAGCTTCCCCAGCCGGGAAAGAAGCTCGGCCACCGTTCCTTCCACCCCCCCCAACCTCTCCCACCAAAGGAGCTCCGCCACCACCAAGGTGAGGGTTCTTGGTCCCACCTTTGTAAAGTCCTCCTCCAGCCATGTGCTCTGCTCCCTTCTCCTTGATACTCTCGCCGGCTGCCCAGGTGAGGGTTTTCAGTCCCACCTTTGTAAAGTCCCCGTCCAGCCATGTGCTCTGCTCCCTTCTTGATACTCTTTATTTGGTGCTTGTCCAAATTTTATATGGGTTTTGCCCCATTCCAAGAGAGTGAAATGTGTTCCCTGAGGCTTAGGTTGCTGCCGAGTCCCCCACCCCCGGCCCGCCAGATGCTTGCAGGCTCACTGGGGAGGGTGGGCCCCGGCTCCAACTCTGAGGAGGCTGCCGCCCCTCCTCCCACGTTTCAGGAAGTTTCAGCAACATTCCAGCAGCTGCTGGAGAAAAACTGCCCAGAAAACATGCCTCTTTCACCTGTCTGGCCCATCCTTGGTAATAGGATACAGGGGTGGGCCAGACAGGTGAAAGAGGCATGTTTGGAGGAAGGGCTGGGCAGGCAGGGAGAGCTGACCTATCTAAGCAGGCTTTGTATACAACAACCTGCCAATCACCTGTAAGGTACCTGGCTTGCCGTGATTGGCTGGTGGTTGTATACTGGATACCACATTCAGTCATAAGCATTTTGGTGTGTGTTGGAAGAGGGGTGGTCTTATACAGCGAGTATATCCTAAACTCTATATTTTTACTGGAAAAGTTGGGGGTCATCTTATACGCCAGTCGTCCTATATGCGAGTATATACGGTAACTGAATTGCATTGTGATGAGCCGTTCCTGGTGTTCCACCGGGACAAAGTGGTCTTCTGTCCCAATTTTTCTTTTCCTCCCGAAGTAGTCTCCAATTTCCATATAAATCAAGAATTGATGCTACCTACTTTCTATCCAGACCCTGCATTGTCCCTCGAGCGCTTTCTTCACTCATTCAACATGCACCGTGCACTTGCCTTTTACCTTCAACGGACCTCCACTTTCTGTCAGACTCCCCACCTTTTTGTGTGCTACGGTGGGCGTCGGAAAGATCTCTCAACGGTTTTCCAAATGGGTTGCCCAGACAATTCACCTTGCCTATGAACTTGCCAGGCAACCTCCCCGGCTTTGCTTCGGGCCCATCCTACCAGGGCAATGACCTCCTCAGCAGCCCTTCTCAGGGGAGTTGACCTACAGAAGTTTTGCCATGTGGCTACATGGTCACGGCCTTCAACCTTTGTCTGCCACTACCGCCTTGACTGTAGGGCCCAGCATGACGCTCGCTTCGGCCGTGCGGTACTGTCTTCTGTCCTCTAGGACCTGACCTGCTGTCCAATGGTAAGCTATTCAGTCTCTCATTGTGTGAGGCACAGAGACCACAAAGAAGAAGAACAGCTTGCTTACCTGTAACTGTGGTTCTTCAAGTGGTCATCTGTGCCCTCACACACACCTGCCCAGCCTCCCCTCTTTCAGGTCTTGCTTCGGCGGACTTGAAACTGAGGAGAGACCATTAGCTTGTTTGGACTGAGCATGCTCAGTACTGGATGGGGGTAGAGGTTTCTGCCAAGCTGCTCAGCTCTGGAACTTTCTGAAAAGCTACTGCGCATGCGCAAATATTCCCATTGTGTGAGGGCACAGATGACCACTCGAAGAACCACAGGTACAGGTAAGCAACCTGTTCTTACCAGGAAGTAACTTTTATTCTACAGCCAGTGTGTTGAAGTACATAGGGTTTGGGTGGTGAAGATGAAAATTTTACTGGATAGTTTTAGGGCTGTCTGATAACCTAAGCTCCCTCATTTTAGGGATGATTTTGATGATAAAATGCACTAACCCAGTTTACTCCAATAAAAATGATAAAGCTACATTGTGAGGCAACTAATCACAAGTCTACTAGATCCTTGCCCTTCCTGACTCCATAGTAAGGCCAGAAGGGCACTGGCTGGGTGGGAGAAGGGAGTTGCTAGTGCTTCCCTACAACAAGGCAAGGTTCCAGTATGCCAAAAAGAGACAGTTGTGATGCCTCAGTTGAAAATTTTTTACCCAGATCCCTCTTTCCCTGGATCCCGCTGTAAGTATCAGCCAGTGTCACTATTCCATTTGGGGGCATGGTAATAGAATGTTCAGTCACTTCCCAGCTCCAGAGATACTTGGATGAAATGGATTATCTTGCTCCATTTCACTCTGGTATCAGGCCTGGTTGTGGGGCAGAGACAGCCTTGGCTGCCCTGGTTGATGATCTATACCAGGAACTAGATGGAAGGAGTGTGTCCATGTTGATTCTGCTGGACCACCCAGTGGCTTTCGATACCATCAACCATGATATCTTTCCAGGCTGCCTGATAGGAAAGGAGCTGGAGGCATTGTTTTACAGTGGCTCGAGCTCTTCCTGGAAGGATAAACCCAGCAGGCAGTGCTTGGGGACTCCTGTTCAACTCTTTGACCATTGTCCTGTGGGATCTTCATGTTTCACTTCGTTCCCACATGCTATTCGTCATCTACATGAAATCACTGGGAGAGGTCATTTGGAGGTTTATGGTTTGGTGCCACCAGTATGTAGATGACACCTAACTTTGTTTCTCCTACCTATCTCACTCCAAGAAAGCTGCTTCTGTTCTCAATCAGCATCTGGCAAACATGTTGAAGCTCAATCCAAACAAGACAGAGGTGCACCTAGTCAATTGAAAGGCAGATCAGGGAAAGAGGAATGCATTTTGGGCTTGATGGGTTTACACTCCCTCTGAAGGCTCTGATTCACAGTTTCAGTGTACTCTTGGACTCATCCTTGACTCTGAAGGCCCAGGTTTCTGCAGTGGCAAGGAGTGCCTTTACCCATTTAAAGCTTGTACATCAACTACACCTGTTCCTGAAAATGCCTGAAATGGCTACAGTGGCACATGCTGTGCTTATATGCCTTTTGGATTTCTGTAATGTGCTCTACATGAGGCTGCCTTTGAAGAGTGTTCAGAAACTTCAGTTGGTAGAAAAAGCTGCAGCTAGAGTGTGGACTGGGCCTAGTTATGGAGGTCCCCTGTTAGAAAAGCTCCACTGGCTGCTAGTTTGCTTCCAGGCACAATTCGAAGTGCTGGTCTTGACCTATGAAGCCCTATATGGCTTAGATCTGACAGACCATATCTCCCAACATAAATTGGTCTGGACCCTGAGGGCCACAGGAGAAGCCCTTCTCTCAGTCCCACCACCTTCACAGGTACAGCTGGTGGGGAAACAAAAGAGGGCCTTTTCTATGGTCACCCCTACACTTCAGAATTCTCTCCCTAGTGAAGTTAGAATGGTCTCCTCCTTGCTGTCCTCTCTGTTTGCAGCCAAAAATTTTAGAACTGAAAAAGGTCTGTAAGGCTGAATTTTAAATTGTGTTGTTTGTTGTTTTTAAAATCTTTTAGATTGTATGGTTTAATATCGTTCTTAGTTTAATTTGGTTTTAATATGCCTTATTTGTTGTTGCTTTTTCATTATAATCTTTTTAATACAGGACTTTCCAAACTTTTTATGTTGGTGACACACTTTTTAGACATGCATCATTTCATGACATTGTAATATAGTTTTACTAGCAAACCAGAGGTTAAACTAACCCGTTGTAAAAGATACAGACATAAATTGTAATAACAAAATGTATGGGGACATAAGGTATCTCATGAAAACCTTTCATATATTTTTAAAAATAGATGATTTATAAATAACAATATACATTTCCAAGATTGTAGGCGACACACCTACACACTTCAAGAGACACACTAATGTATGGTGGCACACCGTTTGGAAAGCCCTGTTTTAATGTTTAAGCTTCCTTGAGTCCCAGTCTTGGGGAAAGGTGGGATAGAAATAAAGATGATGATCATGATGATATTTTAATTTCTGCTTAGAGATGGTGAAATCTGCTTCACCTTGTGTCTTCTCTTTCCTTGTTGAACAGATGGCTTACTGTCAGCATATTGGTGTAGAATTTATGTTTATTAATGATCTGGAGCAGTGCCAGTGGATAAGGCAGAAATTTGAAACACCTGGGATCATGCAGTTTTCTAATGAGGAAAAGCGCACTCTGCTGGCTAGACTAGTTCGGTCAACCAGGTATTTGAATTTCTTTAGTCTGCTTAAATGCAACTTTCTGTAATGGTAGGTGGCAGGTGGTTCCAGTTTCATGGAAAGGGACAACAAAAGTACAGATGCAGTTGCATGGCTCAGATTAGAAGGATCAAGGAATGGATCTAAAGCTGGCATTCTTAATAGATTAAGATGTAAAGATACACCTTTAACATGTCTGTATTTATACCTTGACAGAGAGCCATGGCTCTGTACTCCATGTCAAAGCATGCCTTTCAAAGTAGGTGTCTCATGAGATGTGTCCTTGCTGTCCTAGGAAACCGTTTCAGTACAAAAATGTGATAATAACATCAACATGATCTCCTAATGTGGAACATGTAGTGATTTTGGATTGCTTCAGTCTGCTAGTGCAGCACTTTCCGAACTTTTCATGTCGGTGACACACTTTTTAGACATGCATCATTTCACAACACAGTAATTCAGTAAGTAATTCAGTAAGTGGAGACAGCCCCTCCACCTGAGCCTGGCCTGCCACTACTGCCCTCGCCAGGGTCTTCCTCAGTCTGGGGTGGCTGCGGCTGCAGTGGGCCAGACTCAGGTGGAGGGGCTGCTGCCGCCCTAACCAGGGTCTTTCTCGGTCCAGGGCAGCGGTGGCGACGACACACCTGCACACTGCAGTCAACACACTAAAATGTAGTGACACACAGTTTGCAAAGGTCTGCAGTAGCATTTCTGCATTTCACATTTAAATACACTTCTGTTGCTCCTTTTACATTAACTTTGTCTAGCCCTGATAGACTAGTAGTGGTTTCTGAAATGTAAAGGGTATGTAAAATGTAAAGGGAAGAGGGTATGTAAGTTGTATCTAGAATAAAATGACTGAAAGGTGAAGAACAGTTTTAGAAGCAAGATACAGAAGACAGAAAGATGAGGAATAAATACTTTGAAGAACAAGGAAGAGAATACTACATTTTTCATTGTAACATTAGTGTATGAATTAGAGGGCTTGCAGAGGAGAATTTGCATGAAACAAATGCTTAATTGTGCCATTCATTCTCATGTCCCATGCCTGAGCTCTGGAGTAACTGGAGTAAGTTGGTTGAGGGTGGAAATGACAAATGCAAATGGACAGAAAGCATTTAGTGACCCTCAGTATCTTTTTCTGTTGTTGCCCTCGCTTTCCTCATACCTCAAGAAATGTAGGTTATAAAGGATCCAATGGACAGATCCAAAAGACAAATGCAAAGATTTCCTATATTTGTTGAGCACATGAAGATAGCTTTTAACATGGTAAAGTGAACTGTGCAGTCAGAAGTGGTTGGTATACAGAAGCAACAAATACATGCCAGGTCTAGGGAAGAATGTTAAGTAATTTGAACACCTATTTCAGAAGTGACACACTATTCAAATTTCATCTTAAACAGAACTACTGTTCTGAATCTTCACTATTTTCCCTCATCCTGTGTTATGCTGACCTTCCATACAATGAGTCCTACAACAGAATATTTGAGAAATAAGAAGGATATGTCCCTGCTTCAATGCTGGGTGAAGTTGTTTTTAGTTTTTAATTTTTTCCTTTCTTTTGAAAATGCAACACACTATGACATGACAAGATGTTGCTACTACTTCCACATCTCTTTAGTTGTATATGTTATACTTTTAGCTTTGTTCAGCAAATATTCTTCCTTCAAACCTTATTATTTCTTCTGTGTCTTCCATAAACACCGCCAGTGTTCCAGTTCATGTATTGTCCCACGTGTATATTTTAAGGCAAAGTTCTTCAGTCTTGAAAAGAGATCTGTATGGCTGTTTCTGCATCCCTGATTCAAAGGGCGTTGGGAACTGATCCAAAGATTCTCTGTATGCGGTCTTTACTACTGTCTTTCCTTGCCTCTGCTCAGGCTTCAATCAGAAATAGAGGAGAGACGCAGTTTAAGAGCAATATCCTGTGCTGAACAGATACCCAATAAGTATAAAGTTTTTAACTGTCCCTGCCATTTTGCTCCTGGCATTAAAGAACTTTGGAATAAGAGGGGAGGGAGTAGGTCTTGTGTTGTTTGCAGCATATTTTCCTGAGAAGGCAGCATTCTCTTTGTCATCATCTTCAATTTTGCTTTCACCTTTTTATGTAAAGATGCCGCCCCAAACTAATTTTTAAAGAGTTCATCACTTCCTTAAATCTCTTTCAAAATAAATTCTGGTAGTGACTCTCTGAGTTAAGTAGCCAGCTGGTATTAATTTAGTAAGTAAAGAGTTTATATTTATTCAGGTATTATTATGAATGCTCTTGATTGGCTTTTCCTACATTTTTGTTCTCTTGAATGAAGTACTTACATATCTGTGTGATAATATTTTATTTACAGAAATCATTTAAAAATATCACACTAAGACCCTTATAAAATAACTACTTTTCTGCCTTCCAGATTTGAAGAGTTCCTGCACAGGAAGTGGTCTTCTGAAAAACGCTTTGGTCTAGAAGGCTGTGAGGTTCTGATCCCTGCTTTAAAGACAATAATTGACAAGTCAAGTGAAAAAGGAGTGGACTATGTGATCATGGGAATGCCTCATAGGTGATTTTCTTGAGATAAAACCGATTATTGCAAGAGAGTGAAAGTTGCAACATTCTGAAAATATGTTGGCTTGCATTAAGGGGGTATCATCGCTCTGCTGTAGCCTCCACTTTTGTGATTTTGGGGCAATTGTTCTCTTTGCATCAGCACAACATTTTTTTAAATGAAAAGGACTAGGTTGCTATTTCACAGGTTGGTGTGAAGGCAAACACAAAGATTATAAATTTCTACCTGACTTGTGATGGTAGCAGTAGGAGTCTGTTTCGTCTAGAAATTGTATAGACTTGTTTACTGCAAGGAAAGATGTGGCAGAAGGAGTTAAAATCATCTTGTCTCCAGACAAATCCATGCAGTTTCTTGCTAAATATTGTTTTGGTTTTCTAGGGGACGTCTGAATGTCCTTGCCAATGTTATCAGGAAGGAGTTGGAGCAGATTTTCTGCCAATTTGATTCCAAACTGGAGGCTGCAGATGAGGTGAGTTAAATTTCATATTCTTAGGATGGCTGAAGGAGCAATCCACAATCACTGGGATTTTCTCTTTTGCCAGCTTTTCAGAGCAGGAGACCAAAATTCCAAACCATTTAGTCCATTACTCCTTATCTCTCTTCCTTCAGTTTTTCTTCTCCTGCCTTGCCAGTTGGTTGAGAATTTCTCTCTCTCCCTTTTTCTAAACTGAATTATAATTTATGCTTCATCTAATTAAGGTGTAGATTACTAATAATTAGTGTTGCATTGGTGAGGAATCTGCTTGAGAAAAAGGAAAAATACAGACTCAGATGGGACAGGGATAAGCCCTATGCCCTATGAGAGAAAAAGCAAAAGCAACCAGAAGACAAAATTGCGACTCAGTTAGTTGGATGCACACACATTGCAAAGCGAGAAAATGAACACATGAATTTACTATTATTAATTTAAGGAAATGGCCACCTAAGACTAGTTTAGCAGCAATGAATCTGAAGAGTGATAGTAAATATTTAATGATTTTTAGAACCTTTATTTGGTGCTGGAGAATGCTACCCAGAAGGACAAGGAGTTTCACTCAAACATCAGTTGACTACAAGAGTTCAAGAGTCCAATCAAACAGATGCAGAAGAACCACAGAAGTGTTCAGAGAAAGCAGAACATGCCTCTCTGAAAAACAGTTTGATCAGTAAAAATAATTTTTTACACACTGGCTCTCAGTAAAAGCCCATATCTTGTTTTTCCCCAAATTGTTCCAACTTCTGCATACTAGGAGGTATTAGTATAGATCAAATTGCCTATTCCTGTTTTAGACAGATCTATTCTGTAAAGACTTGTTACTGTGGATACAGGTTGAAGTCCCAAGATAAGCTTGTAGCACTCTGCTTTTCTCTATTTTGTTTTGAATGCTGTGCTAGGTCTGATTTTTCTGTAAACCTTAGATTTCCAATTTATTCCTGTTTAACAGATAGATACAGTAATTCTTTTTTTTTTTTTGTAAACCCAAAGGTCTTAAAATTAAAATTATTATTATTAAATTAAATTATTAAAATTAGATTATCCAAAACCCAAAGATCTTAAAGTTTATCTTACTCTCTTTTCTCAGGGTTCAGGTGACGTAAAGTATCATTTGGGAATGTACCACCGAAGAATTAATCGAGTCACTGACCGGACCATCACTCTTTCATTGGTTGCAAATCCTTCTCACTTGGAGGCTGCTGATCCAGTTGTACAGGGCAAGACAAAGGCAGAGCAGTTTTATTGTGGAGATACTGAAGGGAAAAAAGTAAGTGGTTACATGTGCCATGCCCATCCCTTAGTGCTTGTCTTTGCAGTTTTATGCCCATGACCAGTCAAAAGAAAGATTTCTTTTTCAGTGCCAAGGTAGTACTTTGCATCCTCTCTATATGCGTGAGTTCCATTCCAGGAATCCCCATGTAAAATAAAATAAGTGAATGCTTGCCTCCCATTATCTTCAGTGGACATGACATGTGTGCTCCTGTGGTAGCGCAGGTGCATGCCCGTCGCATTCATTGATGATAATGGATGTGACCCTTCACACAATCTCAGATTCGTGTATGCTGAGGTTGTGCCACATAGGGCACGCTGTACATCTAATAGAAATGGCTTCCTCCTGCAGTCAACAATTTCTCCTCCTGTACCACCAGTGTCAGTTTCTTCTTTGGATTACAGCTCCTAAAATTCTCAAACCAACATAAGTAGAGGCCATGCCCACTAGGAGATTTTATAAGCTGTGGTCAAAAAAAAGAAACTTTTCTAAGCTTTAATTCAGGTCTAGACATACAATATTTATTTATTTTATTTTATTTATTTATTTGATTCTCGCCTCTCCATATGGATCGAGGCAGCGAACAACTTACAAATAGCATGTATTTCGAAACATTTCTATACATGCCCCCAACAAGCTGGGTACTCATTTTACCGACCTGCGAAAGGATGGAAGGCTCAGTCAACCTTGGAGCCAGGCAGGATCGAACTCACAACCTTGTGGCTTGCAGTACTGGCATTTAACCACTGCGCCACCATAATAATACTTCATGATGATAGTGGTGATAATAATGGTGATAATTTTTTCCCTCAAAGGTGATGTCCATCCTTTTGCATGGAGATGCTGCTTTTGCCGGGCAAGGTATAGTTTATGAAACCTTCCACCTCAGTGACCTGCCTTCCTATACTACACATGGGACAGTTCATGTGGTTGTGAACAACCAGGTAAATATGGATCCTTTTGTTATAAGGTCAGATTCTCTAGCTGCTTTTTCCAGTTTAAAACCTACTATGATGATGATCTTTTGAAGTTTGCTTAGCAGCAAATTTAAGTTAGATGTCATTTTGGTTGTGAAGTGTTCAGTTGCAATTCATGACTTTTGCTTTTACTCCCAGCTTATCTAGATGGACAAATCCAAAGGACATACCAGAGCCACAGAATGAAGCAGTCTGTTCTGTAATAGTTGAAGTCATAACCAAAACAAACTGTCCTTTCTTAATTTGATTTAATTCATTGAGAGAATTGTCTAACTTGCGGATAGGCCTCATCTCCATAGTTACCAGCAATTTTTTTACAGTGTTCCAGAAACTGGCACCGTATTGTGCCCATTGACCAGAGTTGTTTCTTTCTTTTTTGGAAGTTCGTTATGCACTGACAGGGACCATCACTTTGAGTAGCACTACCCTAGCTTAAACTTTTAATCATCTTACCTTAGTTCCTCATACTCTGCAGGTTCTTATTTTTTATCTCTTGAAAGTCTTACTGGAGTGAATTTAGTTTGTTTTAGCCACTCACCATGTGTTGTCTGAGGGCAAAAAGGGATTTATCATCCTTGCTGCATTTTATTTTTCTCTCTTCTTTGTTGTGTCAAATCATAGAATCATAGAATCATAGAAATGTAGAGTTGGAAGAGACCACACGGGCCATCCAGTCCAACCCCCTGCCATGCAGGAACACCCTCAAAGCACTCCCGACAGATGGCCATCTGCTTAAAAACCTCCAAAGAAGGAGACTCCACTACACTCTGAGGCAGCATATTCCACTGCTGGACAGCCCTGACTGTCAGGAAGTTCTTCCTGAGGTTCAGGTGGAATCTCCTTTCCTGCAGCTTGAATCCATTCCTCCTTGTCCTGGTCTCTGGAGCAGCAGAAAACAAGCCCTCTCCTTCTTCTACATGGCATCCCTTCAAATATTTAAACATGGCTATCATGTCCCCTCTTAACCTTCTCTTCTGCAGACTAAACATACCCAGCTCTCTAAGTCTATCTTCATAGGGCATGGCTTCCAGGCCCCTCACCATTTTGGTCACCCTCCTCTGGACTTGCTCCAGCTTGACCGTGTACTTCTTGAACTGGGGTACCCAAACTGGACACAGTATTCAAGATGAGGTCTAACCAAAGAGTAGAGTGGTACCAGTACCTCCCACGATCTAGGCACCATGCTCCTATTGATGCAGCCGAGAATTGCATTGGCTTTCTTGGCTGCCGCATCACACTGCTGACTCATGTTCAGCTTGTGGTCTATTAAGACTCCTAAATCCCTTTCACACGTACTGCTATCCAGCCACGTGTCCCCCATCCTATATTTCTGTATTCCATTTTTTCTACCTAAGTGTAGGACTTTACATTTATCTCTGTTGAATTTCATTTTGTTAGCTTTGGCCCAGCTCTCCAATCTATCCAGGTCATTTTGAATTTTGATCCTGTCCTCTGGCGTATTAGCAACCCCTCCCAATTTGGTGTCATCTGCATATTTGATGAGCATGCCCTCTATTCCTTCGTCCAAGTCATTGATAAAAATATTGAACAGCACTGCTCCCAGAACAGAACCCTGTGGCACCCCACTAGTCACTTTTCTCCAGGATGAAAAGCAGCCATTCGTGATCACCATTTGGATTTGGTTGGTCAACCAATTACAAATCCAACTAACAGTAGCCCTGTCCAGCCCACGTTTTACTAGCTTCTTTGCAAGAATGTCATGGGGAACTTTGTCAAAGGCCTTACTGAAATCGAGATATGCTACATCCACAGCATTCCCTTCATCTATCAAGCTAGTAACTCTATCATAAAAACAGATAAGATTAGTCTGGCATGATTTATTTTTGAGAAATCCATGTTGACTTCTCGTGATTACCATTGCATGATAATGTCTAGTTTAGTTTTTAAACATCCAATGCTTTCTTTGTTTTTCTCCTACTTATGTTAAACCAGATGAATCCTTGAATAGCAGAGGAAAAAAATAAAAATGGTAGGAAATCTACCAAGTTGAAGTTTAATCTTGCCTAGTGAAGACCATTTTTAGTGATTAAACAACAGAACGTTCTTCAGAAACTGGTACTCATCTTCTCTGTCAGAACCAGACTCTGACAAATACTGAACTGCTTGGTAAAACAGTGATTTGTGTAAATGCTTTAAAAGATGTGCATCAGTTTGCAAAATCAGAAAACAGGTGACAGCCACTTCTTGAGGGAGTAAGTGATGCTAAGAGGAACTTAGAACGAAAGAAGGGAGCATCAAGTATATCAAGGAATTTGAAAGTGTGACCCAGAAATTGCATATAGCCTCCCAAGGTCATTTTTAATCCTTAAGGCCTCCCGGCATCCTTCTGTCCCCCCTCCATTTTTAAAAAAAGTTTTAAAAGACAATTTTGACTGAAGATTTGTTCCTGTACCCCCTAGGTAGTGTGGAAGCTACCATATTCCTGCCTCTCCCTAACCATTTTAGGCCCTTTTTAAAAAATAGGAAGTGTACCTTTATTTTTTAAAAAGCTGGCATATATACCTGGCATTGCCCGGGATTTTATTTTCTCATCGGTAATACTTGTTAGACAGATTTGAGATCGAGTGTCTCCAATTCCCTAAATTGTCTTGTCCAATACCTGTAACTTTTCCCCATATTCCGCAATCCAATCTGTATTCAGAGTTATTAGCATACGGAGGATGGGTTCTTGAGGGGAATACACTCTCCTCCTTGCTGCTAGGCCTCATCTCCATAGTAACCAGCCTATTCAGAGCTCTCTGGCTGTGAATTCTAAAGGTCCCTCCCTGAACTGCAAACTGCAGGATTCCATAGAATCTTCTTAGGCAGCCAATCATATGAGGTATTCACCTGATATAGCCAGTTGTATGAGGTCTTCACCTGATACAGACAAACAAACTTTGGTTTTTATATATTAGATAGGAAGTGAACCAGAAGTTGACTTCCTGTTTAAAAAGAAAAAAAACCACTCTTAAGTTTAAAACAATCCAGGAGGGCTCAGAAATATGGTAAACTTGCTTTCTGCATCCCCTAAAGGGTTTAGGGGAGCATTTTGAGACTCCGCACTCTTAAATTTTGGGAGTGGGGTATTGTAGGCTTCCCTGGAGGGAGCAACGCAACCTCTTCCTGCAGCTACTGCCCACTTCTGTTCCATACACTTACCCCTTTAGTTTTGTATGTACATGTTTTTGTGAGGAGGGGCGTTGTGATATATCTTAATTGCAAACTGTTTTTGGGGGAGGGCAATTTTTGCTTTACAAATATGGAGACAAAAATAATCACCTCTTGGCAGCCAGTTTTAGAAATGGTACTTAAGTGGTTAACTACTTCTTTTTTATTTTGCATAAAGCATTTTCAGTTAAATGAAATCTCCATATACCTTTTATCCAAGTCCCTTTTTACTTTTACAGTTACTTTTCTTTTTAAAATCTTCTGTTTTCCTTTCCAGATTGGATTCACTACCGACCCACGTATGGCCCGTTCTTCTCCATACCCAACAGATGTAGCCCGAGTGGTTAATGCACCCATTTTCCATGTCAATGCTGATGACCCAGAGGCTGTGGTATATGTATGCAATGTGGCAGCTGAATGGCGAAGTACTTTCCACAAAGATGTAGTAGTGGATCTGGTAGGTGGTACTCCTTGGTGGGGAGGAAATATTAATCTGTGTGTAAGAAAATATTTAGGAATATTTATGTCTTTCAGTAAACATGCTGAAAACTCTATGTTTATTTCTTATCCTATATTAAGTATTTTAACATCACTTTTTAGGGCTATACCTTTGCAAAAGACAGTGGTACGAAACAAAATTTTCTTCCCCTGTATTTTATTTTACCATCATAGATCTTAACAGATAACCAAGAGACAGATTCCAGGTGATTACATCAAAACTTTCTTACAGAGCTATTCTTCTGACCCAGCAATTTGGTCAGAGGCAGATCTGGAAGGCCTGCCTAAGAATTGGAAAGGAAAGCTTTGCTTCACATTTTTGTATGTGTCAAGATAATAAAGAAACCTAGAGTTTTCAGCATGATACCTGATGGCCTTAGGAAGAGAGTTCCAGAGCCAAGGAGCAACCATCAAAAACCCCTCTCTTTTGTCCCCACTGGACATGCCTGTGAGAATTTTGGCACTAAGAAAAGGACTTCTTCCAAAGATTACAGAGCCTGGGTGGGTTTTTAAGGGAGGAAATGATTCTTCAAGTATTTTGGACCCAAGTCATGCAGAGCTTTATAGATCCTAACCAGCACTTTGAACTGTGTCTGGAAACAGACCAGTATCCATTGGAGCTGTTGTAACAAAGGACTTATTTGCTTCGTGACCTATGAATATTGCTTCTACTTTATACTAATCTGAGGTCACAGATTATTCTTCTGAACATCTTGAGTCATTTTTAGTGAGAAAGATGAGGTATAAACCCAATGCATAAATAAAGAGGCTTCTTATTAAATCGGATTAATTACTTAATAATCAAATTACTTAATAATCTTAATAATAACATCAAAAAAAGAGGTTGACACAATGAGGTTTGTGTTTTCTTGAAATATACTAGGTATGCTACAGGCGAAATGGGCACAATGAGATGGATGAGCCAATGTTCACCCAGCCATTAATGTACAAACAGATCCGAAAGCAGAAGCCTGTGCTGCAGAAGTATGCTGAGACACTTATTTCACAAGGAGTGGTAAATCAACCTGAGTATGAGGTACTTTCATTTATGGATTGAGAATCAGTTCCAAAGCAAGTCACTCATCATAACCTCCTAGATGTGCTTTACACGCTTCTGTTTCTTCTGTCTCTCTCTGTGTATATCTTAATGATTAAATGGCCAGGGGTGTAGAAACTTAAGTGAGGTCAGAAGTGCAAACTGAAAATTACAAGTGTAGCTGTGTACCATACCTGCTGTCTGACACTGTTGTATGGCAAAGATCATCTGTCCAGTACTGGAAGCAGCAACATCTAAAAATATGAACTTTCAGGAAAGGAATATGTGTAAATGAAACCTAAAGAGCAAGCTGAAGAAGCAGCCTTGTAATCAGGGAAGATGAAGTTGTCAGCATAGCATCTGAAATTTGAAGAGTATGTGTAACTATACTAAGGACACTGTTGTGTACCTTCATTTCCCAACTTATGGCAATCCTAAGGAGAACTTATCACAGTGTTTTCTTGGCAAGATTTGTTTGGAGAGGGTTTGACTTTCTCTTCATCTGAGGCTGAGCGAGTGTCACTGACCCAAGGTCTCCCAGTGGCAGTTTTTCTCCTGACACCCCCCCTCCAGTTTAAAACCACTGACAGGAGGATGTCATTCACTTCCTATTTCAATTTTCATCCATTTTTGGCCAGTTGTAAAAGAAGTGGATTCAGGCACATTTCTAAGATATTCAGGAGACTGGAGGAGAAAAACCATTGTATTTTGCTGTGATTCTGAAGGTGGGTGCAAAAACTCACCCAGATATTTTTTATAGGGCCTAGGAGCTTGGTAGGCTGCATTAGGGGAGAAAATTGGCTCCTGCCCCCGCTACAACTGCTGTTGATCATATAGAGGGAGAGTTAAGTTTCCCCTAAATCTCCCTTTCTCTCTCTTTTTCTTTCTCTCTCTATACAATGAGGTTTTCGAAGGAAATGGGATTTCAAAATGTGCACTTGAGAACCAGCATGGTGTAGTGGTTTGAGTGCTGGGCAGAGACACAGGGAGACCAGGGTTCAAATCCCTGATCAGCCAGGGAAACCCACTGGGTGACCTTGGGCAAGTCACACTCTCTCAGCCTTGGAAGAAGGCAATGGCAAACCCCCTCTCAACAAATTCTGCTATGAAAACCCTGTGATAGGTTCACCTTAGGGCAGCCATTAAGTCAGAAATGACTCAAAGTAACTCAGCAACAGTGTGCACTTAGTGGTTTGTATCCTCCAACTACAATTTTCTCATTCCCTTTGAGCATTGCTTAAGGAAGGGCAACTCAAGTGACCTTGGAGGTCTGTACAGCCCCACATACATGAACATAAAATAATTTTTTGAGAGGGGATTTGCCATTGCCCTCTTCCAAAATGCCTAAAAACCCTTTAGGGAATCTGAGAACATAGTTAGCAATAGCAATAGCATTTACATTTCTTTTTTTTTTTATAATAATTTTTTATTGATTATATAACTGAAAAACAAAAGCAAAAAATTAAACACCATGTGTTATACATAATAGTGGAAAAAAAATTTTTTTCCCTTTAAACAACATAAACTTACATTAATTTTTTTCTCTTTTACACTTGAAATCATAACCTTATTCAGCTTATTCCATATCATACAGCTTATACATTTTTGTTACCTATCTTTAATTCTTATTTTCATTATATTCATTTTTAATATTATAATTTCATTCTTAATTCTATATTTTCGGCTTCCATTTAACCTATTACTATTATTAATTATAATCTTATTACTTCAAAGCCAGTTAACTTTTAACTTTTTTTTTCCTTTTAAAAATTAAACATCACATATCCAATTTTATCAATAGATCACAAGTTTAACACACACGCGTAATATAAAATAAAAAAAAATACAAAACAAAACAAACAACAACAACAACAAAATATATATATATATACCCACCCCCCAGAGCCAACTTTTTATTTAATCCACTTTCCAAAATTGCCATTCTTCTTGTAATAGGGTAGCTTTACCATCTCTTATCAAAGCTTTTTCCAAAAATATTTTCCAAATTTCCTCAAAATCATTCCCTTTTGTTAAACCTTTCATAAATCTAATTCTACATGTTAATTTATCATTAATTGCAATTTTCCACACTTCTTTATACCATTCCTCTATTTGAAATTTTTCATTTGTTTTCCATTTTTTTGCTATTATTAATCTCGCTGCAATTAACAAATTTGTTATTAATTCTTTTCTTACCTGAGTACACTCAACCTTATTATATATAGACAACAACGCTATATTTGGACATACTGGTATTACTACTCCTGTAATCTCTTTTATCTCTTTAAAAACCTTTTGCCAAAATTCCATTATCTTTTTACAATTCCACCACATATGCATATATGTACCAATTTCTTGACATCCTCTCCAGCATAATCTTGTATATTTCTGATCTATTTGATTTAATTTCACTGGAGTCAAATACCATTTCCAAACTATTTTATAATAATTCTCTTTTATTCTTATTGATAATTTTTTTAAATGACGTTGTTTCCAGATTTTTCTCCATTCTTGTATATCTATGTTTTGTGCTGTCTCTTCCTCCCAGATTTTTCTAAGATAATCATCTTCTTGTTCTTTTGCTAATATTTTATATATTTCACTTGTTGTACCTTTTAATATTTCATTTTCTTGCATATTTTCTCTTTGAATAATAATTTGTTCAAATTTAGTATGTTCTTTAAAATCCTTAACATATCTTTTCATACTCTTTGTCCATTGCTCTAATTGTATGTAATTTAACCAGGATATTTTTGTTTCCTGCAATCTCTCTTTCATTCTATCTTTATTTATCATTATTTTCATCCAATCTTTTAATCTATATATTTTTTGTTTTTTTATTTCTTTCTCTATTATTTCTCTCAAATTCATTGGAAATTTTTCCATCATTACTATCGGAGTTAATGTTGATATATTCGGTATCAATTTTCTTTTATTTTTCTTCCATATTTCTATTATATTTTTTATAAAAGGATTTTCTATCTTTTCCATTTCTTTCTTTGAAAAATTCCTAAAAAATATATTTTCTAATTTCATCTCAATATTCTTATCTTCTGTCTCTAACCAATCTAAATCACCCTTTCCTGAAACTCCATCTATAATATATCTCAATTGATTTGCATAATAATACCATTTTAAATTTGGAAGTCCCAGGCCACCTTCTTTTTGACTTTTATACCAATATTTCTTGTTAATCCTCGGTTTCTTATTACCATTACAAAAATTATTTAATATCTTTTGGCACTCCTTTAATTCTTCCTCTGATACTTTTATTGGTAACATTCTAAACAAAAAATTAATTTTAGGTAATATTTTCATTTTTACCACTGCTATTCTACCAAACCACGATAGCTTTATATTTTTGTAATCCTCTAATTTCCGTTTAATTTCTATTCTTAATTTCTTAAAAATTTTTTCCTGAATATAGCATTTACATTTCTATAGGCTTTATAGTATCAAGCACTCTCTAAGCAATTTACAATGTGTTAGCTAATTGCCCTCAACAAGCTAGGTACTCATTTAACTGACCTACAGAAAGATGGAAGACTGAGTCAACTTGGAAACATGCAGGATCAAACTCACAACTTTGTGGCTGCAGTACCAGCATTTAACTACTGCCACCACCAGTTGCCATGCCTTGAGGGAGGCTGGGGTATTTTAAGTCCAGGGGCAAAGAATGGTAAAAATATTTGCTACACTCCATGGAGGGCTTTTGGGGCCAAAAAAAAATGGTTTTCTTTGTCACTGCCTACCAGAAGGTTAACCACAAGGAAGTGTTTTCACTATCTTGAAAAGGCTTCCTCATTCCTGTTCTAAGCTGTTAAGCAGTCTACTTCCTTTTCCTTTTTAGAAAGCCATTTTGGGTTAACCTAAAATAGAACTCACCATCTTATCTTATTTGATTCTCCCCTTCCCCCATCTGCCACCATTCTTTATGCTGTGAATGTTGTAGGCGTAGAGTCTGGGGCAGAGTTGGGGAGAGTGGGGATTGAAGCTGAGGATTGAATATCATTTAAATAAATCCTTAATTCTCTTTACTCCCCTGAACACAATTCTACATTGACTTACAGAAGTATTCTCTCCCTTTGACCTTTCCACATTTTGTTGTGCTACCTTTTATTTAAAGCCTGGAATTGAAATGGATTTAGTTTGCATTACTACCACTTGATGTACACAGATGCTCAGGAATTAATTTGCAAAATACTTTTATTGTGGCATAAAAGCTTCTGTTGGCTAACTGGGAGGTTATTTTCTTTAAATAGCAATCTGTGGCCAATATCCAATGGTGTATTTTCAAACTGTCACCAAAAACATGTTCTTCTTCGTGGTCTCTGTAACTCACACAAGTGGGTCATCTGTGCCTGCACAGTACTGACTACGGAAACTTCTAGAGCTCTAGGCCTAGCATTTTGGCGAGAATCCCGCCCTCTTCCCCTTTGGCTATAAAAACCCGCCTGATGCCCGCATACTCAGTCCCTTTTTTCCCACCGTGCTGCTGGTTATCAGAGCTTCTCCTCACGTATCATCTTCTCTTCTGGTATCGACCTCGGCAATCCTTGACCTCATCTTCGATCGACTCCATTCCTAGTTTATGGCATCAACAGCGTTTTTTTAAGTGCTGTCAATCGTGCAACGCCAAGATACCTGATTGCCTCTGGCAGTCTCACTTCCTCATCTGCCTTGGCGAAACTTTCGCACAACATTTTGGCTTGTACCCACTATCAGGCCTTTATTGCACAGACCCCGAGGAACAGAGAAGCTAGACTTCAAGCCATTCTCTATGAACAGGCTCTAAGGCCCCATACTGTTCCCTCAGCCTCCGCTTCATGTACGACTTCTGCCCGATTGGCACCTTCAACTTCGTCCAGAAGGCTTCCAGGCATGGATTCCTCTAAGAAGACGCCGGGCAGTTCCATCTCTAAAGGCCCGTCTACTTGTCCTTCCCACAGGATCAGGCAGCTTGAGTCCCAACTCAAGCCCACTCTCAACAAACCTCTTCGAGAGGAGCTCACTCCTCAAGGTCTAGGCCTTCGACCTCAACAGCATCCTCTCCACCACACCCTGCCACTCTGGGCAGGTCCATTGAGAAGGAGTTAGCCAGGACCTGGAAATGCAAAGACAAGGAGTGGTCCACACGCATCTGTTGCCTGGAGCCGCTAACTGTCGAAACTATCTCAGAGTCGACATGAACGGGCCCCGCAGAACAGCCTTCCACTCAGACACTCCAGCTCTTGATGGAGACTGGCCCACCTTCTCGCTCTCCATTTCTCCACTCACACCCCTCCGAGGGAGAAATAGTTGACCTTGTTCCTACCAATCCTCCCCCAAGAGAATCCATAGATGACATGGCCTACACTACCTCTTGTTGGTGACCAACTCTGGGACACTACTCCTCCTCCTCGCACTCAGCCTTCCCGGTCACCCCAGCATCATTCCTGGGAATACTCTCAATCCTCCTCGAAGTCGACAGCTCAATGTCAATACCACCACTGCCCTCCATCTCGACACCATTCTCGATCGGTATCTCAGTCTTCTTCAGGCTGATCCCATCACTCTCGCCATTGATGCTCCCCACGTCGAGACTGCTCTCAATCCCATCAACACTGTACTTACATCTATTACTCACCCTCCCGATCTTCCGATGAATATTCCTCGGGAGCGATCTACCTCTCACGTTGCCACTGTAGGAGGCATAGATATTATGAGGAGGTGGTTACCCATCATCGCCCTCGTTCTCTGATTCCGGCACACTCAGTCTCAATGTCCCTTCCTCCTGCTAAATGATCTCGGCCTCACCCTGATCCAGACCTACCAGAGGACCCTCCCTTGACCTCTGCACCTCTGCCGTGGGCTTCTCCCTGTCTTCATCATCATGAGGACTCCAGGGACTGTTCCCCACTACTCCACACCAGCTGACCACTCTCCAGGTCTCTGTCTAACTCTTCAGAGTCAGCTCTTTGCCCCAATGAGAAACTGTCAAGGTCAGAGACCTGGGCAGCGAGTCAGCTCGGAGAAGAGAGTGGGAGAGCCAGCAAAGTCCAACCGGGAGGAGACAAGCAAGCACTTACTCAAGGAAGTTCATTTACCAGAGCACCAAGCAAAGTCGTAGTCAGAGTTCCAAAGCCAAGGGTCAAGAGTCCAGAAATCAATTCAAGGTATCAGGAACCGGGTGCTGGAAGCAAGGTACAGACAAGAGGAGGGCTTATAAGAAGTTTGCCACAAGCAAAGGGAAGCTTCCAGGCAGGCAGTTGTATAGCCCCAGGCACAGGTGTATCCAGTCACCACTTCTTAAACTTAGCCAAGGAAGCCTCCCTTTGCACAGCCCTCTTGAGTCTCCGCCTTGATTGGGGGCTTATTGAACCAGGCTCCAGAGCCTCTTCAGAATCGGATCTCTTTTGCTCCAAAGGAGCGGGCAGAGGAACATCCGCGCCTGCTTGGTCCATGGCAGCAGGGGGAGCTCTTGAGCTGCAGGACTCCTCTCCAGCCACAGCAACAGGGACCAAGAGCTGCTCATCATCAGCAGCTCTGAGAGGGACTTCAGTTATCACACAAACCACCAGATACAACAATCTCCCATGGGGAGCCCATCTCACCCTCTGACAATGTGAAGTCCTTCTCAGACCTCATTTCCCACATGGCTAAAAACCTTAATTTTGCCACTGAGAGGACCAAAGAAACCATCGAGGATCCAGTGTTTCACCAACCCCAGGAGCAGGCACCTTCTATAGCTGCCATTCCTCTCCTGTCTTACCTTCTCCACATCTTTAAGAAATCCTGGGCCAACCAACACCGGCTACCTCGAAGAAATTCGACTCCTTCTATAAAGTCATTGAGGTGAATGAACAATGACTTCAAACCCATCCAAAGCCAAACTCTGTCATCATGGCTGCTGCCCAAGCTAAAACCTCCCAATCCCTCCAGGCAACCTCTCCCAATAGGGAAGGCAAACGGTTGGACTCCATGGGTCATCAGAGCTACTCTAACACAGCCCTCATCTTTAAGCTGTGCAACTATGCCACCTGGATAGCTGCCTACGACCAGTGGCTATGAGATAAGGTCAGAGTCTTCATCGCCCCCCTCCCTGAAGATCAGAGGTGAATCGCAGATGTCTTCTTCGCGGAGGCTCGACATCTTTCCAACCAACAGATAAAGACTGCCCATCATATCGTAGACTGTGCCTCCAAGGCCTTTGCTGCCTCAGTGACCCTTTGCCAACATTCTTGGTCCCGTTCCTCTGGCCTGTCTCCGTCCTCCCAAAATCTGGTGGAGGACCACCCATTTGACTTGGCGGGCCTCTTTAATGCTGCAATGGATGAGAAGCTGGAGCATACCCATAAGATGCATTCTTCAGTCCAGAAGTACAACATCCAGCTTCCTCAACCATCCCGTTATCAGTACTGTAGGTACTGTCAACCATCTCGACAACCCTTTCCTTCACCTTAGTGCTCCTCTCAGCTCTCGGTACCATCCTCCTGTTGCACACCCCCTCGACCTCAAAAACAATCTTTTTTTATTTTATTTTATTAAAGTTATTTACAATATTTACAAATAATCATTCTTTCTTTTTATAGATATATAAGAAACAGAAAGTAAAGAAATATATACAAACAAATTAATATACCTATATACCTATAAATTTATATACCTATCCAACATCTATTTCTATTTCTATTTCTTCTTCTAAAAATATATACAAATGTATAATTTCAACTTCCCTTTTTCTTTCTTCTAGTTTTATTACTCATTTATTTTTCCAAGCTTCTACTGATCATTTCCCTTTTTATGTGACTTGCCATATAATTTTGAAAATAAATTTTTCAATTCCTTTTTCCCATATCTTTGCTTATTTTCATTCTTTTCATGTTTCTTTCTGAATCGCCCATTTTCGTTGTATGTATTCTTTAATTGGTTTCAATTCTTCCCTATTTTTCTCTCTTGTTTCACCCTTAAGTGTCATTGTCAAATCATCCATCATTATCATTTCTGATAGTTTAACATCCCATTCCTTGATCTTAGGTATATGTTCACACTTCCAGTACTTTGTATAAGTAATCCTTGCATTTGATACCATATACAGTATTATTCTCCAATATCTAATATGTTCTTTTTCTATTTGATGTAATATATTTAAAAGAAATATTTCAGGGTGCAAAGGAATATTAATTTGTAATATTTCCAAAATTTTCTTTTGAATGCTTTTCCAATATCTTTTAGCTTCAGGGCATGACTACCACATATGAAAAAATGTTCCCTCTTCTGTCTTACATTTCTAACATTTACTGGAAATCTTGTACATTTTTCTTAATTTTGCTGGGTCTAAGTACCATCTATAGAGCATCTTAGAGTAATTTTCTTTCAGCTTTTGAGCCAATGTAAATTTTTGTGTATTCTTCCAGCTTTTCTCCCCATGTTCCAAGCTAATTTCATGTCCTATATTTCTTGCACATTGTATCATTGAATCTTTAATTATTTCTGTCTCTAATTCTCTGGTTAATAATATTTTGTATAATTGAGCCACCATATGGTCTTTTTTTTCAAGAATGACATTTTCAAATTCATTTCTTTTCCCTATACTTTCAAACCCTTCCAATTTGTTATCCATTTTAAATCTTTCTTCCAATTTATTATATAAGAACCATTTACATTTGAAACCTTCCATCTCTAGTTCCTCTCTTGTTTTTATTCTTAGACTTGTCTTTTCTTCTGCTAAAATATCTTCATATCTGATCCATTTTTCTTTCTCATCTCGCCATCTTCCAAATAAGGCTTCATGAGGAGATAGCCATAATGGGATTTTAATGTACATCTTCCTTTTAAATTTCTTCCACATTTCAAATAAGCCCTTCTAAGATAATGGTTGAGGAATTCTTTATCTACTTTGCTTTTATTATACCAAAGATATCTATGCCAGCCAAATTTCAATTCTGATCCTTCCAATTCCAATATTCCAATACCTCAAAAACAATCTTATAAGAAGAAGACGGGCCCTCCTAAACGTCGAGTTTGACACGACGGAGGACGACTCCACTGCCTTTCCCTTCACTGCTACGTCCTCTTTAGACACCACCTCCAATGCTTCTCCTTCTCCCACTGAGTCCGTTTCGTCTTCCCACACCATGTTCAGCTCCAAGCTCGCAAAACGCCTCAATGCCTGGGCCTTGATAATAACAGACACCTGGGTACTCGACATGGTATCCAGGGGGCACACAATCGAGTTTGTCAGCTTACCTCCCATCGGTCATATCAGAATCACTCATCCCTCTCCCTCCCTTGTCAAAGAGATCTGAGTCCTCTGAAGGAAGGGTGCCATTCCCTTCAGTTCCCTTCGAACCAGCTTCTCCTCCAGATATTTCCTGGTCTCGAAGAGGGATGGCAGCCTCAAACCAATTCTAGATCTCCGAGAACTCAGTCGCTTCATCAAGCCTCAAATGTTCAGAATGGTGTCCCTGAAATCCATCTTCCCCTTCCTGACAGAGGGAGCATAGCTCACCACACTCAATCTCAAAGATGCATATTTTCAGATCAGCATCCGATGGGAGCCCAGGAGATTCCTTGCCTTTGCCATCAGCAGGAGGGTGTACAGATTCCACGTTCTCCCCTTCGGTGCCCAGAGTCTTCACGAAATGTATGGCGCCATAGTGGCGACTCTCTGACAGCGCAGAGTCATCCTCCTTCCTTACATCAACGATTGGTTAATCATTGCTCCTTCTCGACACAAGCTCCTTCTCGACATCGAAGACAACCTTCACTTGCTCGCCACTCTGGGCCGTGCTATCAATTTCAACAAGTCCCATCTCCTCCCAACCCACCAACTTCAATTTATCGGCACTGTCCTCAACTCCACTCATCAACGGGCCTTCCCTTCCCTCCCCAGGTCTTGCCAAAGCCATCTCACCCCTTCAAAGGAATTGACGCACCACCATTCGCTCCATACAGGTCCTCCTAGGTCTCATGACCTCGATGACAGCGGTTTCTCCTTTGCCAGACTCCAAATGAGACCCCTGCAGAGCTGGTTCCTCAACACCTTCAACCCGATCCTCAACAACCCTTCTCATCACCTCTTGGTACCGAGACAGGTGATTTGAACTCTTCTTTGGTGGAAGAATCCCACCAATCTCCTCAGAGGCATCTCGTTTCACACCCCAGAACCAACAATAGCCCTCTCCACCGATGCATTCTGGGAAGGATGGGGAACCCACATTAGACCATCAGCGTCGATGGACTCATTTCCACCGTCACCTCCACATCAACACCCTCGAAATGCTCGCTGTCATCAAAGCTCTGAGAGCTTTTGAGGATACGGTCTGGGATCATACCATCCAAATCTTGACAGACAACACCACCGTGACCTACTACATCAACAAACAGGGCGGTACCAGATCCTCAATTCTCTTGAACCTCACCCTCCATCTCTGGAATTGGTGTCTCCCCTACCGGATTCTCCCTCTAGCTCACCACCTACCCAGTATCGAGAACGTTTGGGCGGACCATCTCAGTCACTCCAGCTCAACCTCCCATGAATGGATAATCGATACCAAGACTCTGGCGCACCTTTTCAGAGACTGGGGCACTCCCTTGATTGACCTCCTTGCCTCCCCTTTCAACAGACAATGCCTTCTCTTCTGCTCTAGGGGCAGAGTAGACGAAGGCTCTCTAGGGGACGCCTTTCTCTTCCACTGGAAAGGCCTGTTGATTTACCTCTTTCCCCTCATTCCTCTCCTCACAAAAGTTGTCGAGAAAGTCGCTCAAGACAATGCCTCAGCAATCCTGATCACCCTGTCGTGTCCCTGTCAACCCTGATTCGCCCCTCTCCTCCTACTCTCAAAGGGATGATATCAGAGGCTGCCACCCAAACCAGATCTCCTAACATTGAACAACGGTACCGTGAGGCATCCAGACATCGATCATCTCAAACTGACGGCTTGGAACCTCCTCCCTTGACACCTCTTCCACCAGCTGTCCAGCGAGTGGTTGAAGCAGCCTATAACCCGTCGACTGTTCAATCCTACCCTTACAAGCTCTCGCGGTTCAAAACCTTCCTCCAGGATAGGAGCCTCAACATCGACTCCTTTACCATTATCCATCTCCTGGATTTCCTCTAATCTCTAGCTGACAACAGCCTTTCCCCTTTCTCCATCTGTTGTTACCTCTCAGCAATCTCTTCCTGTCTTCAACAGAAAAGTAGACCCTCCTGCTTTCAAGATCCCTTGGTGCGTAGGTACCTTCAGGGCTATAAACACCTTCACCCTCCTGTTCATCCTCCTACACCAGGTTGGAACTTGTCCCTGGTCCTCTCACAGCTCTCAAAGTTTCCTTTCGAACCCATGGCTACCTCTGACCTTCGCCTCCTTTCCTGGAAGACTGCCTTCTTAGTCACAATCGCATCGGCCAGACATGCTAGTGAACTGTGCGCACTGAGAGTGGATAAACCATGCCTCTGTTTTCACCATAATAAGGTCAGACCATCACATTCCTTCCCAAGGTTGTCTCTGATTTTCACCTTAACCAGGACATAGTCCTTCCCTCTTTTTTTCCTAACCCCACCTCTGACCTGGAGCACAACCTTCACACACTAGGCACACGAAGGGCTTTGGCCTTCTGTGTCCAACATACTGTGGAGTTTAGGAAATCTCAGAGACTCTTTCTTTGCTACTCCTCCGCTAAGAAAGGCCTTCTATTCTCTTCTCAGCATCTCTCCAACTGGGTAGACTCCACCATTCGCCTTGCTTATGAACTTGCAGGGAGAGACCCACCTTCTCACATCAGGAGTCATGCCACCAGAGCTCTCTCTGCTTCTGCAGCTTTCCTTAAGAGACGTATCTCTACAGGACATTTGCAAAGCAGCAATCTGGTCACATCCCGCTACCTTTGCGGTTCATTATAGAATTGACCAGAGAACCTCTAGAGATGTCGCCTTTGGCAAAACAGTGTAGTCTTCCACAGCATTATGAACTCTGGTTAATTATGCTGTCTGCACTTTGGCTTGTTGTGCCTAGCACTGGTTTCAGTTTTACTATTGGGTGCTGTCCTACAGGAGTTCCGTGACATTGCCACCTCCTATGATGTAAGCTTGCCAGTCACCCACTTGTGTGAGTTACAGAGACCACGAAGAAGGAGGACAGGTTGCTTACCTGTAACTAGAGTTCTTCAAGTGGTCTTCTGTCAACTCACACAATCCCGCCGTTCCTCCCCTCTTCGTGTCCTGTTGCGCCTTTGTGCCAGAACCTTGCAGCGGTCAAGGAACTGAGTACGCAGGCACCAGGTAGGCTTTTATAGCCACAGAGGGAAGAGGGTGGGGTTCTCACCAAAATGCTAGACCTAGAGCTCTAGAAGTTTCCATAGACAGTACTGCACAGGTGCAGATGACCCACTTGTGTGAGTTTACAGATGACCACTCAAAGAATTCCAGTTACATGTAAGCAACCTGTCCCTCTGGAGGATTTCACAGTCCTTACAGGTAGCTTCTTAAGGTGCACAGAGGGCTGCAGGAGGAAAAGGGATTATTGATTCTGGCAGAAACAAAGGAATCCAGAGGAGATACAAAGTGGCTTCTATTTCTCTCTTTAATGACCTAGAGGGAATCTTTTTCCTTGTTTGTCTCTAGGTTGCCTTCTTGTATTCCTTTGCCAAGCTAGCAGGATGTAGTGGAGGGAAATAATAAGAAATGCAAGAACCCTTTTCTGCAGATAAAACATGTCTACAACTTTAGCTGTTGAAGTCTTGGTTCAGCATAGGACAATGGATCAGGCATTGGATGCCCTGCCTGCCAGTTGATGAACCCCTGTTCCAGCCGAGCTCACCTACTGGAGAAACCCACAGGATGGCACTTGGATGAAATGAGATGAATGTAACTGTATGTTTCCCCTATTATCTGGCAATCAGCTTAGGGGATTTACACTTTACTTTACCCAGCAGCCTTCATTTTAGGGCACAGACAAACTTGTCCCAGGCCAAGGCAACAAGCTGTGATAGTCTGTAATATTGTAGTACCTAAATATGATGTAGATATAGGGAAATGATCCTTGAAATGAAGTAGTGCTAAAAGCTGTACTTAATCTTGACTCCAACTTCTGTTGCTTGTACATTTCAGGAGGAAATTGCCAAGTATGATAAGATCTGTGAAGAGGCCCATGCCAGGTCTAAGGATGAGAAAATTCTGCACATCAAGCATTGGCTAGATTCTCCATGGCCTGGTAGGTTAATGGCTGCTTCTTTATGGCTTCAGTTCAGAAGTCATTCTTCTGCCAAAAGGTTACACTTGCAGCTTCTGGCATTAAAAAGAGATATGCTTGCCGAGTACTTCCAGTACTGAAAGTTCAGTACAAGGACCAGAAGATGTGGGAAGCATTACACACTCAGTAAACAAAGGGACTTGCGCTGAAGTGTGTAGGACTTGATCAACAGGTTCTGTCCTTGCTGCAGATGCACTGATAAGAAATAATTTAATAATAAGTAATTTAGCTTGTCATGGTTTCTTTGCCAGGTTTCCTTTTCTTGAAAGAAAGTTGGAAGAGTCCCCTAGTTGTTGCTCCAACAGCTAGAATTTGCTCCTCCTGTGAATGTCAGTCTTGTCTTTTTTCATGTTTTCCCCTTTACTTCTCCAGGTTTCTTCACTCTGGATGGCCAGCCCAGGAGCATGACTTGTCCTTCTACAGGCCTGAATGAAGAAGATTTGACCCATATAGGAAAAGTGGCAAGCTCAGTTCCTGTTGAAAACTTCACAATTCATGGGGGTATGACTTTCTAGATCAGTAGTCTACATGGGGCTCATTTTTAATGAGGTGATAGCTTGCACTATGAAAGGCAACACTGGACTACATTGGGTAATAATCCTTGAAATCATTATTGGGTCTACCCGGGATGATGAATTCATAGGCTGCAGAATGAACTAGGTGCTGTACAATGGAGAGAACTCAGGAGAAAGAGACGTTGTAATAAAGAATTTGCTGAATGCTCCAGTGTGGTGACAGGTTTATAATGGGAGACATGATAGAGGAAACACTTAAGTTACAATATCATAGTAGTGCTCTTGCACAGCCCATCATGATCTTAGTTAAAACTGGGCTAATGTTTGGGGGTTTTCTACATGTGTGTATGCCCATACACATGCCCCTTCAAGTCATCTGTTGACTTATGGCAATCCTATGAATTTCATAGGGCTTTCTTAGGCATGAAAGGCTCGGAGGTGGCTTTGCCAGTTCCTCCTTCTAAAATATAGCCTACATTATTGTATGGGCCCATAATAATCCCACATTAAAATATTCTCACAAATTTTATTGAAGACCCTTATAGGTAGAAGTTCATCCACTGATGGAACATCTGTGTTCTTCGTGGTCTCTGTGCCTCAGAGGCTTTGCGCCTGCACAGAAACCTCCACCATGATCCAGAGCTGAGTAACTTGGCAGGAACCCCACCCCCTCTTGCATACAGGACATGATCTTGCCTGCCAAGCTACTGTCTCCTCAGTTTATTTCAGTTTACTGTTGGAGTCACTCCTACCTGGTTTGTTCCACTGTTGAGTAGCTTCTTTTTTGTCTTTTTCCTTCTTGCTTGCTCCTTCCCTGCTTAACTCATCCTCTTCTTCATACTTCTATATAGTAAAAAAAAAATCTCTGTACTTCTACTTTTGTTCTCCCCTTCCCCCATTCTCCCATGGCCTCCACATCCTTGTTCAAACACTGCTCCTTGTGCAAGAGGAAGGTCTCACTGTCTGACATTCATGATCAGTGTCTGCACTCCCTGAGGGAGGAACATGTCATTAGACTCTCCAAGATGTATAGACATTTCAACTCTTAAGCCTTGAAAAACCAAGCCTCCAAGCTTAAGTCATTTTGTTGGAAGAGATCATGGAGTGTGCAGGAGAAGGCTGCTGAAAGTATGCCTCTTTTTATTGCCTCCACTGTGGTGTCAAGGCTTCCAGGCACACTGACAAAGTCTTTGTTACTGACCACCATACTGATTGAGTCAGTGCTGACTCAATCACTTTCAGTGTTGCAACTTGCCTCACCAGCTTCTGCGCTGATTACTGGGCCCACCATGTCTGAATAACCTTCAATCCTAAAGTTGCCAAAAAAGAGGCACTCCTCAGAGGGTTCTGTGGCCATGGATACTGCGCAGAAGCTGAAAAAGAAGATTAAGCACACCAATGCTCCAGTTGCATCGGCTGTATCAGCTACAAGCCGATTGGTCCTGTCCATCAACTGCTCGATGCCATCTTCAGCACCAACTCCAGTACTGGAATCACTGTTTTTGGTTCCTGAGGTGAAGGACATAGCTGAACCTTCATCTCCAGTAGAGCCATCAGTACTGGGGACCATTTCCAGCAGAGCTCTAGCTTCCTTACCAGACCAGCTTCTCATCCTTAAGAGTTACCGGCCCCGCCTCCTACCTGAGATCGATACTCTTGTCATAGCCAAGATAGATCATCATCTTATTGTGAGCCTTCTTATGCACCTTATAGAGGCCATCTTATAGAGATTACAGCTGGCATGAAGACTCACTCTTTAGTTTGGTGGCTTATATAGATTGGTATCAGTGAGAGCATCTTTGGAATAAGCTATACAGGCCCCCATGTTGGCCACTCTAGCAGAGAGTGCAACTGCAGAATAAAATCTCCTGCCAAAGATGTTCAGTCTTTTCCCCTCTCTGTCAGGTACTGTGGAATGCACTTTCTTTCCACCCTTAGTCTGGGATGCTTCGACCACAATGGAATTTGGAGTGGGATGGATAAACAGGTAGGAGAGGTTCCTGTGGTACAAAATGTTATCTTTTACTCCACATCTCCCTGAGGAGCAGAGACCAGCTGCACTCCAATTCCATCAGGAAACCCAGTCTTTTGCATCTCAACAGATTCAGTCATCTCATCGCTCTGTTGAATGCATGACAAAAGTCATGGCAGGGCAGTGGCACTCAGCAATAATGCTTGGTTGTATTCAGCAAGCCCTACAGAGGACACTGGGAAGACAATAGAGGACCTTCTCTTTGATAGCCAGGGGTTGTTCCATTCTGCTAGGGATGATTCAGTGAAGCAACTCCCAGAGCTAGAGATGGCGGTGAAAAAGATGGGTTTCCCACAGCAGCATTTCCATCAATGAAGCCTCTTTTGTAGTTTGTCTTGACGGAGACCACCATCCATCTCTTATCACTCAAAATCTCCATGTAGGCCATCCTTCCTCTTTGCTGTCCTCCTCAGCTTAAAGATCTTTTAGGCAACACTGTCAACAGTCCTCCAAGAAGTCATCATCTACTGTGAAGTCTCGTTTTTGACTCTCCTCACAGGATGCTAGCCCTTCCAATCTTCCATTTAGCCAACAGCAATGTGACCAAGAGTCACAAATCTACCCGCCATTACACCACCTGGTGGAACATCACCACAGATGCTTGGATTCCTACTATAGTCCATTTGGGTTACACCAAGTTTTCAAATATTCCTCACATTGGCGTATTCCATGCCACCCCTTCTCATCAAAGTCTGTTGGAGGAGATCCAACAGAGAGAGATCCAACAGAAGAGAGATGGCCTCCATCCTATCTTTGATCTTCACAGAGTAAGCAGGTACATACATCCCTGCAGGTTCAAGATAGTAATATTGGCATCCATCTTTCCGTTTCTGAAGAAAGGAGACTGATTTGCCTCCATAGAGCTATGGGAGGCATATTTCTACATTGCCGTTCGCACACATCACAGGAAATACCTCTGTTTTGCAGTTACGGATGATCTGTATCAGTACAAGATGCTGCCCTTTGGATTAGCCATTGCACTAAGGATTTTCACCAGCTATATGGCTATGGTGATCTCCTACCTCAGGACTCAAGGTGTCATAGCTTATCTGTTCCTCGATGACTGGCTACTAGCAGCATCCTGCAAGGACAGGCTATACCAAGACCTACATCTCACACTCTCAATATCAGTCCAAAGAAGTCAGTCTTTCACCCTACCTGTCACATCAACTTCATAGAGGCCATCTTGGACTCTCATTTCATAGAATCATAAAGTTATAGAGCTGGAAAAGACTATAAGGGCCATTGAGTCCAATCCCCTGCCCTGCAGAAATATATAATCAGAGCATTCCGGACAAATAGCCATCCAACTTCTGTTTAAAAACCTCCAAAGAAAGAGACTCCCCCACATTCCCAGGCAGTGCATTAGACTTTTGAACTGCACATACCAGCAAGAAGTTCTTTCTAATATTTAGATGGAATCTTTTTTTCGGAAGTTTGAAGCCATTGCTCCGTGTTTTGGTCTCTGGAGCAGCACAAAATAGACTTGCTCTATCCTCCATATGACATCCCTTCAAATATTTAAACATGGCTATCATGTCACCTCTTAGACTTCCCTTCTCCAGACTAAATATATCCAGCTCCCTAAAGTGCTCCTCGTAGGGCAAGGCTTCCAGGCCTTCTCTCTTTTTAGTCTCCCTCTTCTGTACACGTTCCAGCTTGTCAATATCCTTCCTGAACTGTGTGCCAAGAACTAGACAGAGTATTCCAGGTGGGGTCTGACCAAAGCAGAATAGGGTAGTACTATCACTTTCCTTGACTTAGACACTATTTTTTTTATTATTTATTTGTATCCCGCCTCTCTATATGGATCGAGGCAGCGAACAACTTACAAATAGCATGTATTTCGAAACATTTCTATACATGCCCCCAACAAGCTGGGTACTCATTTTACCGACCTGCGAAAGGATGGAAGGCTGAGTCAACCTTGGAGCCAGGCAGGATCGAACTCACAACCTTGTGGCTTGCAGTACTGCCATTTAACCACTGCGCCACCAGGGCTATACTTCTATTGATGCAGCCCAGAATCACATTGGCTTTTTTAGCTGCTGCATTGCACTGCTGACTCATGTTCAGCTTGTGGTCCACTAATACCATTTCTGCACTAGACTGTTATAGTGCTGTTATTCCACTTTCAACATCCTATGGAATCCTGGGGTTTGCAGTTTAGGGAGGGGCTTCTGGCAATTACAGTGCATTGGGAAACTCTTCACATAGATCCCTTCATGGCAGAAGGCAACCACAAGTAGCAGCTTTCCTGCTCCAGGGCAAAAGTTGCCAGAGGGTCCCTGGAAGATGCACTCCTCTTCCAGTGGATGGGCTGCCTCCTGTATCTGTTTCCACCCTTTCCCCTGCTCAGCAGAGTGATAGCAAGCTCACCAGAGATTCCTCCGATGCTGTCCTCATCACTCCCTTTTGGCCCAGACAACCTTGGTCTGGTCTGCTTCTAGCAATATCCCAAGGTCATTGTCTTCCTCGCAGGAAGAGGTCTTCTGTTCCACTCCAACAGCCATGTGCTCCACCCAGACATCTCTCTGTTTCACCTGTCTGCAGGTAGGGTAACACCTCAGGCTCTCCTAGCCTCTAGGAGGTGTTTCAAGTTACATGATAAGAGGTCTTATCTTTATAAATGGAAGAAGTTTTGTGAATTTGCAGATGCCTGGTCAGAGCCCCCTTCTCTGGTGGTCATCTCAACAGTGCTTCACTTTCTTCTCTCGCTGAAAGAGCAGGGATTATCTTTCTCATTAAAGATTTATTTGGCTATAGTTGTTGCCTACCAGCCTTCTGACAACATGGCGCACACTCTGCTTTTGAATCAGGTGCTAAAGAAATTTTTGAAAGGACTAGCTCATCTGTATTCACTGCCATGGTCATTGTCCTTGGTCTTATCACAGTTGGTACGTCACCCTTTTGAACCTTTGGCAACCGTGGATAAGCATCTCCTCACCCTAAAGATTGCCTTTTAGTGGCAATAACATTGCTCACCAGTCTGGAGAAACAACTGCATAACACGGTGATGAACCGTTTCCAGTGTTTCACTGAGACAAAGTAGTCCTTCATCCCAAGATCTCTTTTCTCCCTAGGGTGGTTTTGGAGTTTCACAAGATATTGTACTACCTACCTCTTACCTTCAGAGTAGCACGCCCTTGAGAGGTTGCTGCACTCCCTAGATGTATGCTGTACTGGGCCTTTTACATATGGAGAATTCTGTCTTTTCATCGTTCTAATAGCTTATTTATCTGCTACAGTGGAAAACATAAAGGTGATAAGGTGTCAACTCAGAGACTGTCAAAATAGGTTGTCAATACGATACACGTCTCCTACAAGCTTGCTAAGCAGCCCTTCCCTCCTTCAGAGACCTCATTCTACAAGGCTATCTCAGCATCTTCAGTTGCTCAACCCCCAACTTTCATTCGTAATTATAGACTTGGCTGTAGAGCCAGGAGGGATGGTCGTTTTAAGAGGGCCATTTTGTCTTCAGTACTGTAGTGACCTGACCCCCCTTCCTTTGGTAAACTCTTTAATTACCTATTGTGTGAGACACACAGACCACAAAGAAGAAGAACAAGTTGCTTATCAATAACTGTGGTTCTTCAAGTGGTCATCTGTGCCCTCACACAGACCCACCCTCCCTCCCCTCTTTCAGGTCCCAGCTGAAACTGAGGAGGTGGTAGCTTGGCAGGCTGCATCATGCACAGGATGTTGGAGGGGGCAAGCTACTTAGCTCTGGAACATTCCATTGGAGGTCTCTGTGCAGGCGCAAAACCCATTGTGGGGGACACAGATGACCACTCTAAGCACCACAATTACAAATAAGCAACCCATTGTTCTCTGATAACTCCCCTTTCCCTTTCTCAGTCTATAGATAATTCCAGTCTATAGATAATTTCCCTTTCTCAGTCTATAGATAATTCCAAAGTGGCCATGTTCCACTTTGGGTTGGATTAACGTCAATTGAATTCACTAGCAAATGAAGGTGGAAAGAGGTCTCATTTCAGAACAAAACCCTTCAATACTGCTTCTTCTCCACATTTTCCTTTTACACCTGTTTTTCACATCTTCGCTGTATATTCTCTGGAGGAACAATATTTCAAGGCATCCTGGCCATGATGTTTGCACATGAGCATAAATAATATTGTCCCAGAATATATGGATTCAGACTGTACAATGGAAGTAGGCAGGTTGGCAACTCTTACTTGTCTCTGCAGGTTTAAGCAGGATTCTAAAAACTCGTGGAGAACTGGTTAATAATAGAACTGTAGACTGGGCCTTAGCAGAATACATGGCATTCGGCTCTCTCCTTAAAGAGGGAATCCACATCCGACTGAGTGGACAAGATGTTGAGAGAGGAACATTCAGGTAAAATATTTGATTGGCTGTGTGTGCCCCTTCTTTGTTCATGAGACTGCAATATTTAGTGTAAACTGTTACAAAATATCAGTATATGTAGTAGTGGCAGCAGACCACAGTACTGAGGAATTTGGTTTGTTGCTTCTATAGCTGCGGACACAACTTGACCAGAGCAGTTTAAATCTGTTAAGGGCACACTTCTGTCTATTTAGGTGTCCAAATCTTCTGATGTCAGTGGCTGCTTAGTTGCACCTGACTGCGTAGGATGAGGCTGTTCCTGCGCTTCTTCCGGCTTCTCACCTGGTCACCTACACATTGTGCATTTAGGAAGTGAAGCAATTGTAAATTTGAAGACCTTTTTTTTTCTTTCCTATGCTGTCTTTGTGACATAAATGACTTACATGTGTGAGCAAATGAGTATTTTTAATAATTAGTAACTATCTTGCCAGGCTGCTGTAGCGAACTGAATTGCGCAGCACTTTGGTAACAATTTCAGTGTCTCCCATTTCTCTTCAGCCATCGACATCATGTCTTGCATGATCAGAATGTTGACAAGAGGACCTGTATTCCTATGAACCATCTGTGGCCAAATCAAGCTCCATATACAGTGTGCAATAGTTCACTCTCAGAGTATGGTGTCCTAGGTATGTACACCTTTGCTGTTCCATACAGAAGCTAAGGGAAAGTTGCTTAATTTACTACCTAAGCCTGTCTCCCATTGTTAATTGATAACATCCCAAAAAGCATATGTTCTTAATTTGTGTCATTGCAGGATTTGAGCTAGGCTTTGCCATGGCCAGCCCCAACGCTTTAGTGCTGTGGGAAGCTCAGTTTGGTGATTTTCACAATACAGCTCAGTGTATTATTGACCAATTCATCTGTTCTGGACAATCCAAGTGGGTGAGACAAAATGGCATGGTACTTCTGCTTCCCCATGGCATGGAAGGAATGGTAAGGTTACTTTCTTGTTATTAGTCTTTTACCTATGTCTTAAGGCAGGCTTTGTTTATCTCTTATTTTCCACCCCCAGTAGAAAAATCTCAGTGAATTTGGTAAGCCCTCTTCCACTGGGTTTGTACGTGACCAAAAAATAAGAGTTACAGAGCCTAGTGTTGTGGGCTTCATGGCAAGTGCTTAATTATGTAGTGAAGTGCAGACAATGGCTACTACTGTACATTTGTAAGACTGTGAAATTAGGACTCCATATTAAGAATAGTTACCATAAAGTTATGGAGCAAATGCTCATTTTTTTCTGAAGATACTGACTGTCACCAATGTGTGAAGAGTTCTTTTTACTTGTCCTGTCTAGCCAACAATATTAATCCAAAATCTTTAAAAAAGGAATGAGAAGTTTAATCTAGAGTCTTGAAAGGCCTTATCTGTTTGCAGGGCCCTGAGCACTCCTCTGCCAGACCAGAGCGATTTCTGCAAATGTGCAATGATGATCCAGATGTCTTCCCGGTGAGTTTTGTCTGCAAGAAAGCATTTTCCACTCTTTTCTCTTCTACTCCCCCTGTCTGGCAACACAGACACCAAGTACTTGGGATATTGAGAAGAGGCTTCTGGAAACATCTCGTAAAGTATCAGACAACAATATATGGGGTGGCTGCTCAATATGTCTTGGTCACAGGCAGTGACCCCCATGTCCTGAATTTTCAGTGAGAATCCTGATGCCATAATACTCTATCTGGATGATAAAAATCATACTGGATCCTCTGCTACCCCTTAATGGCATCTGTATGTTATTTATTAATTTTATTCACCAATATTGTGCTTAAGAAAGGCACTTAATTTTATATTGCACAGCTGAATATATGTAGGTGGGGAGTTGACTGCTTTTTGTGTGCTTATGTGCCTTCAATTTATCTATCAACTTATAGCATAGAGTTCTCTTAGGCAAGGAATACTCAGACATGGCTCTGCCAGTACCTTCCTCTGAAATACAACTTAGAGCACCTGGTATTCATTGGCAGTCTCCTATCCAAGTACTAACCAGGCTGACTCTGCTTAGCTTCCAAGTTCAGATGGGATCTCATGCCTTTAGGGTATCCAAGCTGCTTTAGCCTTGGCATATGCATGTAGCTCTTGCGGACTGTTTTGAACCCTTGTTGTTATCCTTCTGCAGAAACTAGATGATTTTGATGTGCGCCAGCTGTATGACTGCAATTGGATTGTAGTGAACTGTTCCACACCAGCGAACTTTTTCCATGTTGTGCGGAGGCAGATACTTCTCCCCTTCCGGAAGCCGGTCTGTATGAAGAATGACTTCTTTAGTATAAAGTGGGTGGGCGCTTTCCCCTCCTTCCTCCCATAGGCTTCCAGCTCTAATTAGGGACTTATGCCAAGTGGAGAGCAGCACATGATACCAGTGAGATAGTAAAATGACTCTAAACTTGTATGTAGAAGGTTATTCTGTTCCACTGTTTTATCACTGCATCAAGCAAAGACAAGGCACTGCTGTATGAGAGAACTAAAGCCTGTAAAAGCAGGAAGAAATGGAAAGGTTCTTATTAACCAGGCCCTCCTTGGTGGACCTTATTTATTTTGCAGTTGCTGCTACTTGGTATTTTTACACGTTCTCATTCATTGGGTTCTCTGTTTCTAATTCTAAATGCCTGTGCAGGGAAAAATTCCTGTTTTTCTGCAGATTACATGCATTATGCTTCTGTCTTTCATAATTCCTGATATGAGCCTTGCACATCAATTTATTAGGGAGTGGTTGTACTTTATATATATATTCCACTGAAAAAACCAAGGTTTATTTAATAAGATTTATATTCCACCTTCCATCAATGATCAGAAAGTGGATTTCAATATATTGTAACAGAACATGTAGAAGACCTCCCCCACAACAAGCAGCCAGTAGCAAAAATCAAAGTATGATTCTTTTTGACTGTGTGTTCTCAGGGCAGCCAGCAGTTGAAACTAAGCAGCAGTCCCGGGTGTTATGTCAGACTGATACATTAGAGCAGTGGTTCTCAACCTGGGGGTCGGGACCCCTTTGGGGGTCGAACGACCATTTCACAGGAGTCGCCGCTCCTCAATCCTGCCCCCCCTTTTAAAAGAAGGTGGCCTCACAGCCAATGGGAGCAGTGCTTCTGAGACCCCTGCTCTGGGAGGAGGGGAGAGGAGGCATGCTGGGCGTTTCCCCGTCTTTCCCTGCCTGGTGGGAAAGCACTGGAGGAGCCTGAGGTGGAGCCAGAGGTGCGGAGAGCGGGAAGAGAGAGCTGGAATCTCAATGTTAAGGCGGAGGTGAGGACACCGAGAGGAGAGAGCTGGAGCCGGAGTGTTAAGACGGAGGTGAGGAGAGGAGACCCCGCACTGGCGGGAGGGGAGAGGAGACGTGCAGCCAGGCGCAGCCAGGTGCTGCTTGGACGCTTGCGCCTGCACCACACACACACACACACACACGGAGGGCTTCCCCTTCAGTGTTCCCTTTCCACTTCATGCCAGAGTCAGAGTTGCTTGCCAGGGCGAGTGAACAGCCGAGCGCTGCTTGGACGCTCATGCCCGCACCACACACACACACACACAGACACACGCACGGAGGGCTTCCCCTTCAGTGTTCCTTTCCCCTTCATGCCGGCTTGCAGAGTCAGAGTTGCTTGCCGGGGCGAGTGAGCAGCCGGGCGCTGCTTGGACGCTCATGCCCGCACCACACACACACACACAGACACACACACGGAGGGCTTCCCCTTCAGTGTTCCTTTCCCCTTCATGCCGGCTTGCAGAGTCAGAGTTGCTTGCCGGGGCGAACGAGCAGCCGGGCGCTGCTTGGATGCTCGTGCCCGCACCACACACACACACACACACACACACACACAGAGGGCTTCCCATTCAGGGTTTATGGCGCTGCAGCAGGACGTCTGGGAGGTAAGACCCCGTCCCCTCACCCTCTTCGCCTCACGCTCATTCATGCCGGCGAACAGAGTTGCTTGCTGGGGCGAGCGAGCAGCTGGGCTCCGCTTGCTTCCCAAAGTGGCGGGGCTGCAGCGGCGGCGATCGCCCAGTTGCCCATTCATTCTGGGCACACCGCTCCGTGGGAGTTGTCGGTGTGGCTGTTGTCTTTGGTCCGGCAGGCAAAGGGGGAAACTTTCCTACGGCGGATTTGCCATCCGACAGGGGAGATCGGTCCCTCCAAGACTGAGAACTCGGTCGGGAAAGGAGCAGGGGGCGTCAGCCAAGGGCTTTGGTTTGTGTAGCAAGAGCCCCCAAGGCTCCTTGGTTGGTTTTTGTTTTTTTTGTTTTTTTTGTTTTTTGTTTTTTTTGACCTGAAAGCGCTGCTCTGATCCATCCTGTGGACTTTGGCCATTTCCACATTCCAGTGTTATAGCGCTATGATTCCACTTTCACCATCCTATGGAATCCTGGTGGCGCAGTGGTTCAATGCCAGTACTGCAAGTCACAAGGTTATGAGTTCAATCCTGCCAGGCTCCAAGGTTGACTCAGCCTTCCATCCTTCCGTGGGGTAAAATAAGTACCCAGCTTGTTGGGGGCATGTATAGAAAAATGTATCAAGATACATGCTATTTGTAAGTTGTTCGCCGCCTCGATCCGTATGGAGAGGCGGGATACAAATAAATAGAAAATAAAAATAAATAAAAAATAAGTTTGCAGTTCAAACTGCAAACCCCAGGATGGTGAAAGTGGAATCATAGCGCTATAACAGTCAAGTGCAGAAATAGCCAGGATGACTTTCTCCTCTTGCTTTTATTATGTGTGGACCCTTGGCGCTTGCCACACGCACGTGTTGTGTTCTTCGCCCTGACTGTCTTGCATTCCTCACTTTTTGTATGTTCAGCATCCGCACTCCCTTTAAGGGAGGGAGGGAGGGAGGGAGGGAGGGAGTGAAACAAAATGCGTCTGCTTATGCCACCGCCATCTTTCCTCTCTCCCTGTCCTTTCCTCCCTGCGCCTCGTGTAAAATGTGGGCTGTTTTGGCAATGCCTTTGGGAGTGACTGGCTGTTTGAACTGTGGAAACCCAACATTCAGAACTAGAACTACTGCCTTAATTCTGGCATTGATGGACGCTTTCTGTGCTTAAAAAAGCGGGGGAGGGTTACCAGTTTTTAGGCATTAGAAGTCTATCCAGAGCAGTGGTTTAGGGCAGTGTTTCCAATCTATTTGATGTTGGAAATAACTAACTAACTAACTAATAAATAAATAAATAAATAAATAATGAAAATGATTTTATGGTTGGGGGTCACCACAACGTGAGGAACTGTATTAAGGGGTCGCGGCATTAGGAAGGTTGAGAACCACTGCATTAGAGCCTTCTGAAATCAGACCAAAGATCTATCTAGTTCAGTATCCTGATCCCTGCAGTAACATACCAGAGGTCTCTGGAAAGTCCAAAAGCAGGGCAGGAAGTCAACAATCCCTGTTGTCCCCCAGTCCCAAAACACAGCTCAGATTCAAATCTTCTGTCTTTGAGGATAGGCATTCCACTTGGCCCCTAGGGTTGCTTTAAAACCTTTCCTCCTTGAATTTCACGTAAATTCCTCTTAACTTTCCCAATCCTATTTTGAAACATCTAAGCCAGTGGCTGTCACATGCCCTGTGAATTCCACACATAAATTGTTGGATGCATTAACTGCAGTCAAGACACACCAAATAAGGGAACCACATGGTTTCCGTTGTTGGTTTATCATTTTGCTTGGATTTTTTTCTCTAGTTTGTTTCTGTTGCTGGAAACATCTTGTCATATGACTGCAGCCATTGTGTGACATTGTCTTGTGCATTCTGAATCTACTGTCTACCATTGTCATAGCATGACCCCAGATCTTAATATTTTTTTTTAATTATTATTAAAAAATATATTTTATTTGAGATACATAAAAAAACACATACACAACAACAACAAAAAACACAATAACATATCAAATCATACATACATTACATACTAACTTACTAGGCAAACATTTACCTAACTAATTATCAATCTAACAAACTAACAAAATAACAAAAAAATAGAAAAAAAAGAAAAATTAAACATACTTACATAAAATTACATTGAATCTCATACTTTCTTGACTTTCTTTACACCATTGAGAAACATCTTCTAAATCTTACCTTCTATCCAGCTATTTATATTAAACTTACTCTAATCTTTATAGCCCTTTATCCTATACTCTAAACTTCTAACTGCTAATTGTATATTACTTGTATATTTTATTTTATAACAATTAAATTTTTTTTTACTATTAATGAGTCGTAAGTGTCTTTAAATTGATAGCTTACTAAAACTTAAACTTAAACTTTACCTTCTCTTTCCCTCTATAACTTATATTGCTATAACTTATTTCAATATTTCTTATATCTGTACCTATCCTATATCTAACAAATCTTATATTATTTCACCACTATCAAATGTCCATCATAAATCAATTACTTCATATCCAATATGTCATATACTATTATCATTCCAATTTATGTTATATCTGTGTACTGTTATATTCCATTCATTTTTTTTATCATATTATCTTAATCATACAAACCTAAAGTTGCCAAATTTCCCCAAAACTCCTTCCATAAAGGATCTAAAATTTCCCATTCTTCTTTAAATGCACAATTATTTTTATTTTCCAAACATTTTGTTAATTTATCCATTTCAGCCATTTCATACAGCTTATTGACCCAATCCTCCACTGTTGGTGTGTTTGTGTCTTTCCATCTTTTCGCGTATACAATTCGAGCCGCACAAATCATATAACTTAAAATACTTAACTTTTTCCTCCTTGCTTTAACATCTGTTTTCTCGTATATATTTAACAAATATATTTCTGGCAATCTTGGAAAGTTAATTTTTAAATATTTTGTTATCAATTCATGTACTTTAACCCAAAAGCTTTTAGCTTCATCACATGTCCACCAACAATGGAAGAAGGAACCAATTTTCTTACATTTCCAACAGTTGGCTGTAGATTTTCCTTTCTTCATCTTAGAGATTTGTACCGGGGTTAGATACCATCTATAAAAGATTTTAAAGAATTTTTCCTTCAGATTAGCGCATCTCGTATATTCATGATTTAACTTCCAGGCGTTTTCCCATTGTTGTAATGTTATTGAGTAACCTATATCTTTAGACCATTTTATCATATTATCTTTTATAACTTCCTTTTCAAATTCCAGATTTATTAACAATTTATAAATTTTGCTCACTGTACCTTTTACATTCGTTTTTAATATTTTATCTAATTCGTTCTCCTCTAATGAGATTCCCCGTTCCCTATTATCTATTTTATATCTTTCAATTAATTGTCTATGGAGAAACCAATGTGATCTATATCCTTGTTCAATCATTTCTTCTTTGCTCTTTAATCTTACATTACTTCCATCCCTTTTAATTATATCTTTATACGTGACCCATTCCCCCACTTGATTTTTCTCTAATCTATGAAAGGCTTCGTGTGGTGACACCCAACTAGGTATTCTTACATATAATCTATTTCTTACTTTTAACCATACTCTTAAAATTGATTTTCTCACGTAATGATCTGAAAAATCTCTGTTAATTTTATGTTTTTCATACCATAAGTGTGCGTGCCACCCAAAATATAAATTGAAGCCTTCTAAGTTTAACCATCTTCGATTATCCAAATTAACCCAATCCTTAATCCAATTTAATACTGATGCTTCGTAATATAATTTAAGATCTGGCAAAACCAAACCCCCTCTTTCCTTAACTTCTTTTAAATACTTAATTTTTATTTTGGGTTTCCTCCCATTCCAAATAAAGTCACTCAAATCTTGCTCCCATTTTTTGAACACTTTATCGTTATGTATTATAGGTAAACTTTGGAATAGAAAAATCATTTTTGGAAGTATATTCATTTTAATAGCAGAAATTTTCCCTATTAAAGATAATTGTAAATTTTTCCATCTCTTCATCTCTTTCATGATTTCCCCCCATGATTTCTTGTAATTGTTATCAAATAAATCTGAATTATTTTTTGTTAATGTTATCCCCAAATATTTTATCTTCTTTGTTATTTTAAATCCTGAAATTTCTGACAGTTCATTCTCTTGATTAATAGACATATTTTTAGTCATTATCAGAGATTTCTCTTTATTCACCTTAAATTCTGCTAGATCTCCGAATTGTTGTAAAAGTTCCATCAGTTTTTTAATACTAATCATAGGGTCCTCCAATATTATGGCTAAATCATCCGCATATGCTTGAATTTTTATTTCATGTTCTTTTATCTTAATTCCCCTTATTATCTTCTCATCCCTAATATTGTTATTCAAAATCTCTAGACAGATAATAAATAATAAAGGTGAGAGGGGGCAACCCTGACGTGTTCCCTTAAATATACTGAATTGTTTCGTTCTTTCCCCATTTATAATTATGCTAGCTTTTTGTTCACAATATATGGCTTTTATCCAATCCAGAAACCTGTTTCCCACCCCCATTTTTTCCATTACCCCGAAAATAAAAGACCAATTAACATTGTCAAAAGCTTTTTCCGCGTCTAAAAAGATTATAGCCAATTGTTTCTCATTTTGTTTCTGATAGTATTCTAATGTATCTAAAATAATTCTTATGTTATTCTTCAAATGTCTCCCTGGTAAGAATCCATTTTGATCCTCATGTACCCAATTCTGTAATACTCCCTTTAACCTATCAGCTAGAATATGTGTAAAAATTTTATAATCAGTATTCAATGAAGCAATTGGTCTATAATTCCTTTTATCCGTTAAATCCTTCCCCTCTTTGGGAATCAAAGTTATATTTGACTCTTTCCATGTATTAGGAAATACCTTATTTTTGATTGAATTTAAAACCTGTACCAATAGGGGTGTCAATTCTTCCTGAAATATTTTATAATAAAGGGACGAAAAACCATCAGGTCCTGGAGCTTTCTCTAACTTTAAATTCTTGATTGCTTGTACTGTTATTGGATTATCCAAACTTTCTCTTTGGCTTTCTGAGATTCTAGTAATTCTACTCTTACCTAAAAATTCTATCATGTTGCTTTCCTGCTCCTCAAACTGTACCTTTTTTCCAAACAACTCCTCGAAGTATTTAACAAAAACATCCTTAATCTTTTCTTGTTGATAGAGGCTATTATGATCTTCTCTTATCTCTGTTATATATCGCTTCTTTCTCTCCTTCTTTAGCCTATAAGATAACCATCTTCCTATTTTATTTGCATGTTCAAATTGTTTCTGTTTTACAAATTTCATTTTCTTTTCTATTTTGCTTGTCATTAATAATACCAACTGTTTCTTTAATACTTGCAGTTCTTTTAATATTTTACTACTTTGGGGATTTTTCTTTAATTCTAATTCTTTGCTTCTTAACATATCTTGTATCTTAGCTTCCTTTGCTTTCTTACATTTTATAATCCAAGCCTGTTGATTTATAAAAAAACCCCTCATTACCACCTTACTTGTTTCCCATACAATTTGCTCCGATTGGCCGTTATTCAGATTATCTTCTAAGAAGTGTTTAAGTTCTTTTTTTGCTTTTTCCACAACTAGATCATTTTTTAACAAATTATCATTCATTCTCCAGTTATAACTTTTTACCCCATGATTAATAATTATTAAAACTGGACAATGATCAGAAACTGTTCTGGGCAATATCTCCAACTTCTTTATATCTTTTATCAATTCTAAAGATAGAAAGAATGTATCTATTCTAGACCAAGATTTAAATTGTTCGGAAAAATAAGTGTATTCTTCTTTATCACCTTTTACCAGTCTCCATGCTTCTACCAATGATAATTGGTCAAGTAAATCAAAAAAGGATTTTGGGAGTTTCCCTTGACTTTTCTTTTTAAAGTCTTTTTTATTTTTGATGCTAGATCTCTCTGAGAGTGGGTTTAATACTCCATTCCACTCGCCCATCATAATAATCCTATAATTATCTTTCTCTAATTCTAACAACTTTTCTAATAATCTTGAATAAAATCTGCTTTTATTTTCTAGGGGTCCGTATACTCCAATTACCATTAATTTAAAGTTTTTTATAGATACTTCAACTACAATATAATGCCCTGAATCATCACAGAGGACTTGTCTTGCTTCATATTTATTGTTAACATATATGGTTACTCCTTTTTTCTTCTTATCTATTGATGCGGAGAAGGATTGACCCAATTTGGGATTTCTAAGATATTTTAGATCCTTATTCTTAATATGAGTTTCTTGTATGGCAACTATATCTAGATTTAATTTTTCTAACTGATGAAAAATGCACTTTCTTTTATATGGGGAATTTATTCCACGTACATTCCAGGTTAAAATTTTTAAATTCATTCTAACCTGGGAAGTCTCTTTCAGTCCTAAATTTCTTCTATTTCTTCTATTATTTCTTCTTCTTCAATTTCAGGATCAATAGAAGTTTCTTCTCCCGCAGTCTTCCCTTCTTCTTCAGACTCTTCCTCTTGTTCAACTCCTACTTCTTCCTTCTGGTTTTTATCTTTTTGCTCTTGTCCCTCTCTTAATCCCTCTCTTTGTTGTCTCTTCACTTTCTCCGTTACTTGAATGGAAGTCAGGTTATTTTTAATATTTTCTTCCTCTTGTTCTTGTTCTTTTAAGTCCTCATCCGATTTATTCAATTCTTCTTTATTTTTCCTCCAGAACTCCTTTGCCTTTGTTATAGAGTTCAATATTACTTTCCTTTGCTTCCAAATGAAAGAGATCCCTTCTGTCTTCTCCCAAGTATAACGAATTTCTTGTCTTCTTAAAGCTTGGGTTACAAAGCCATATTCTCTTTGTCGCTTCAACAGTGTTGGATGAACATCTTTAAAGATCTTGAGTTCACTTCCATTTATCACTAATTTTTTCGTATAGCTTTGTTGTAACACCAAATCTTTAACTCTCTCCCGGAGAAAATAAATGACAATGTCTCGTGGAATATTTCTTCTTTTAGCTATCATCGAATTCACTCTGAAGATCCTGTCAATTTCTAAATCTAATTGCTCTGGAATCCAATCAATGAACTGCGCCAATGGCCGAATTAGTCTCTCATATAGGTCCACTTGAGGCTGTTCTCGCAAACCTCTTACTTTGATTCATTTATTTCTACTTTTAATGTCTATTGAAAGTGTAAATTTCTCCAAATCTTCTGTTCTTCCTTCCAGTTTCGTTGCTTGCTCTTCCACTTTCAGAGTCTTCTCTTCTATCTCCTTAACTTTCTCGTTCACATTTTTCAATTCTGTCGTGATGTTATCTAATTTGTTGCTAAACATTTCCATTTCCTTTTTCATATCTGCCCTTATTTCAGCTCTCATATGCTTCATTTCTGTCCTTATCTCTCTCATTTCACTTTGGAAGGTCTTTGTTAATCTTTTTATTTCCTCCACAATGTCTGATCCTCCACTCTGAAATGCCCCTTGACCTTCAGCAGATGTTATCTTTGTCTCTGTAGTTGGCATCTTCAATTCTATCGAGGTTCTTCTCTGTAGCATTGTCTGAATTTGGGTTTGAGCTCCTGCTGCCGCTTTCCTTTTTCCAGCTCCCATCATCTTGCCAAAATTTATTCAAAATTCTTTCTTTTTACTTCTGTTTGCTCTCTCTATCTTCCAACAGCAATCCTTCTGTCTCTCTCTTCCAACAGTTTCCGTTACTTCTCCCCCTACATTCACTCACTCACAGTCTCATCCACCAAAGACAGCTTCACTTTCCCCGTCCACCAGCCTTCTGTCTCCTCTCTTACTGCTTTAAAACACACTCAAAGCTGTCAGGGCTGTCACTCTCATCCACCAACCTTCTGATTTCCTCTCTCTCTGCCTTTAAACACGCTTCCCAGACCGTCTTCTAGCACTCTTATTCACTGTTTTTCTTCAACTTTAACTTCCACGATACATCTCATTAATGTCATTTACTGATCATTCTTTTGCCCGTCCATCGACTTCTCCCATCCGTCTGTTTCTTTCGCTGCCTTCTCTCTCATCCAACACTCTTATTCTCCAACCTTCTGTCGTCTCTCTCCTTCTGTTTTTAAGCTCTCAAACACTCTCATCCACAAACCTTCCGTCTCTTCTCTCTCTGCCTTCAAAAACGATCTCCCTTCTCCAATCTTTCTTTCTCTCATATACTTTCAATCTTCTTTCATTCTAAACCTTCCTGGCTTTTATTCTGTCAAGCGGCACTCCGCTCTCAACGACAAATTTTCTGTCCCTCTGTTCCTCCGTCCCCTTCTCCTTCAAACCTCCATTTTGTGTCGCTGAGACCGCGTGTTTTCACTTTCTATTTTCTACTTCCACTTCTCTTCACCTCTTATTAGACTTCAAAACCCAAAACTCCACTCTCCACTCACTCGATCTTTGCTTTAAGGCGGTTAAATCCACTCATAAATTAACTCCAACAGAGTCTTTTATACTTTAGATCTCAAAGACACTTAAAGCACTTTCAAAATCTCCGCGTCTTTAGGGGCTGCTTCCCCCAGCCGAAACCTTTCTGAAGTTAGAGTCTTCTATTTCAAATGAACTCCTCAATAAAGATAAAGGAGGATCCACTTACCCCAATGGTGAAAAATGAATGATTGAGTCCAGATGTTTATAAGGACTACTAGCCTGCAATGGTGGTTCGTGGCTAAGCCCCGAAAGGGCTTCCTGGAGCGGTAATGGTGATTCTTCGACCGCTCATCGCGATCAGCGTGATCTCTCTTCTCCGCTCTCCAGCTTGCAATTGCTGATCACCGGTCCCCTTCGAATTGCCCCTGAGATCCCCTTACCAGGGGATCTTTATTCCCCCTTCAAAAAAAAGTTTCTAATCGGGAGATCCGACCTCTCCAGGAATTCGGCTCCTGCAGCTCCGCTGGTTCCTAACCAGACGCCACGTTTCCTCCGCCGGAAGTCTAACCAGATCTTAATATTATATGAGGGAAAAGAAAGTTTGCTGACTCACAACCTCTCCTGCTGACTGGTGTAACCGTGTCCTCTCTTGGAGGCTTCCACACTTAAGAAGCTTCTGTTTCTGTGGATAGCACAATTATGTCAGTGCCTGACAAGCTAATCTGCTAGATCCAAGTTACATGATTCAGGATCTCTTGCACCGATGCGGAAGGAGCATGTTTTATATTTCTCAAAGCTGTGTAACTCCTAAAACTTTCACTCTAGTGCCATCAACAATCCTGCAAGAGGCTCTGGCATCTTAAAGACACTAAAAATACTGTCATCCCAAAGGGAACAGTTAGGTTGTTTCTGCAGTCAGGTTTGCCCCTGTGTGTTTCCCCTTTTAGCTCTTCACATTCATATTCTCTGGGTCATTTTGTGTGAATGATGCTCTTAATTATGGCAAATCCATTCTCAATGAATAAGGCCTGATTAAAATGTCTGAACCCTGGTAGATTTGGTCTATATGCTTTCCTAGTAGCCCTGAGTTTGTCACTGACTACTTAAAAATACAACATCTATGTATGATGGACTTCAGCTTATTATACTTTCATTCGTTAACTGCTGGATGTTAGTGTAATAATTCAGTGCTTAGTCATAAAATGTTTCAATCCCAGTGTTGATATTAAATCTGGAATCCATTCTTTTTCAGCTCATTGTCTTCACTCCCAAGTCATTGTTGCGTCATCCTGAAGCTCGGTCCAGCTTTGATGACATGTTGCCAGGTACAGTAGGTTTGAGAGTGAGTTCAGGAAAGTTCCTTGTATTCCCCTGCCAGATGGCAGATGCATGACATGGCAATCAGGTCAGGAAATGCTACTCTTGCTTTGAGGGCAAAAACTGAGCCATATGTTCCAACAAGGCAGCAAATTTGCTGCCTATGACTTAATCCATAGCTGAAAACCTGTCTCCAGATCTTCCTTCCTCTGTGTGAATTATATCATTCTGCTGTGAATCAGCCCTCACTCTGATTTCTCTTTTTGTCTTATTGGGAGAATACTGAAGATCTTCTCAAATGGCACTTTAAATGCTACCAGAATATTTCATAGCAATAATTTATTTTAGCCATTGGGATTTTAAACACTGGTGGTGCTGAAACTGTAGTCATTCTAGCAACTTGATTACAAAGAACTCACTGGGGGTAATAGCTCTCTGTAACAGGATTGGCAAAACCATACATGTAACACAATGCCACATTGGCTGTTTTGTTTGCCTGCCTAGAGGGGCCTGTGACCCTTGAAGAGGGGTGGAGCAGTATTGCATTTGTGGGTCTTCTGTGTTGCACATGGACAGGGGATGTCACCCTGAAAGTGCACCATGTGCTAGAAGCAGTGGTATCTGTCATTTGCCTCAGATCTGGGTGCCTTGGAACCCAAGTCTAAGGGAATCAATCCCCTTGCAGACTTTGCTCCTTCTCTGAAAAGCAGCATGCTTAAGGAAGGATATCTTCCTTGTTACTTGAAGCTCCCTGAAGACAGATCCATAAACAGGAACCAGTGTTCCACTGTTACTTGTATCTGACCAAGCAGTCCTTGGACAGCTAGGAACTACCACTGCTCAAAGTGTTATTTGCACAGCTTTCTTTGGTTCTCCACTAATAATACTGCATTATAACACTGGGGTTTAAATGGTTCAGTCATATGTGTCCACCAAAATCAAATTTCTATGAGGGAAATAGTACATTACCTTTAACTGTGACCTATTAGTAAGCCCAAGCATGTTCAGTTGAATCAACTATGTATTGGTTGCTTGTCTATGTACTGCCACTTCCACTTCCCTACTCTTTCTCTGTTTTCACTGTGTGTCATGTACTGGATAATCCACAGTCCATAAAACTCACTCTGACATGGACAGAAGTTTATTCTGTGTGGATAGCATGAGCAACACAAAACACTAACACAGAACTTGCCAAAACTGGAGGTTACACACAGCAGACAACTTAGATAAGTTACCAATACATAAACATAAAGCCTACAAAGCATTCTTTGGTTAAAGTCATAAATCTTTTCATGTGTCTATTCCCCCCTTTTCTTTCTCAGGCGAGTACTTGCCATAACCTAATACACCCTTGACCAAGGTGAACTCCCCTAAAATATTTCTCTCTTGTTATCTCTCTGGTATCTCTCTGGGTATTTCTCTCTGTTATCTGTTCTCAAAACATCCTAGAACTGCCAGGCTTACTTTCAGTTTTCTCAGTCTTCCCTAATATGAAAAACCCCTTTGAATTACAATGAAGCAGCAATTAGCATTACTTAAGCCTGGATACAAAGTAACCCCTTTGCAATGGTAAATACAAAGTAGCAGTTAGCAAATAATACACATTCAACAGGTTAGTATTTTCATAGCAAGGAGCTTAGCTTAGTGACTTGATACTGTGTTGCATTTTGGTTCCTAACCTCCTGAGGGCAGGGGCTATCTCTCACTCTCTCTCATACCCTTTAAAGTGCCATGCACATTGGTGGGGTGATATAAGCTATACAAAATTATAACAACCTGTGCTCCATTGCAGGCACACATTTCCAGCGTGTTATTCCAGAAAATGGTGTTGCTGCCCAAAATCCAGACAGGGTGAAGCGAGTCCTCTTCTGCACTGGCAAAGTGTATTATGATCTCACTAGAGAGCGCAAAGCCCGGGAGATGGAAGCAGATGTGGCCATTACTAGGGTGGAGCAGGTATGGTGTTTGTGAGAAATCTATTTCGGTAACTCAAGTTGGTGAGTATGGGTCTACAACATGGCTTTCTGAAGTCTGAAATTTAACTGTTTCAGAGCCATGCCTTAAACTCAAAGGAATTTCATAAAGAACTCTGCTGAACTTCCAAAGTGATCTTCCAAAGCCCTGTTTCCCAGTATTCTCCAAGTATTCCTATGGAAACAATGAAATCCTGCTATAAAGCAAATTCTAATAACAGTAGCTAAGCTGTTTTAGGCTTAAAAAGTGGACCTATTTCTGATTCAGACATTCTGAAGGTTTATGATAAGATAGCCAGTTTTGTTAACAATGTCTCCTTTAATGGTATTCTGCAACAATCTGCGGAATACTTAAACATCCAGATCAGCTGCAATGAGCAAATAAGCACCTCCAAGTTTTTTATGAAGGTGAAGACCTGTAGCTTCATTCCTTACTGCGTGAAACTTGTGAAACTGTATCAACCTTTTCTCCATGGCAATGTGTGTATGCTGTTAACTGCTCAAAATCCTTTATGGACCAGAGATCTTTTTTTCTGCATTGGTTGTAGTTATCGCCATTCCCCTTTGACCTTCTGCTGAAGGAGTTCCATAAATACCCAAATGCGGATTTGGTTTGGTGTCAAGAAGAGCACAAGAACCAAGGATATTATGACTATGTAAAGCCTAGACTTCGCACAACCATTGACCGTGCAAAGCCAGTGTGGTAAGTTCCCCCTTCTGATGGTCAGTAGATGAAGGTCAAGTTTTCTGTTTTCCCTCTGGAGACAGTATATATGTTTGTGCATGAGAGAAAGAAAATGAAGAAGACTAGTCTTAATTTTTAATCATTATGCACTATTGGCTGTGTGCTGGAATTTAAATGGATCACTTTTATTCTTGGTTGATGGAGAAGCCTGTTTGCACTTGAGGTAAGAGGAATGGTTCTACCTGGGGAGAGAGGGCAAAATATGACACCAGCTCAGCCAAAGCAGAGATGGAACAGCAACCCAACCATTACTGTCTGGCAGCTAACCCAGGAGGGAAGGAGCCCAAGGAACAAAATGCAAAGCACTGTGTAGACTCCCACAGTGTGTGTGGCTGCAGGTGAGCACTTGAATATGACTGTCAGGTAAGCATCATGGTCTGTTTTCTTCCTTTCCTTGCTCCAGGTATGCAGGACGTGAACCTGCTGCTGCACCAGCCACAGGCAATAAAAAGACTCACCTAACTGAACTGCAGCGCTTCCTGGACACTGCCTTCAACCTGGACTCTTTCAAGGGCTTGTCTTAGATAACACTTGAAAATGGTTCTGCAGCGCACTGTGTGTGTGTTTCTGTCTAGCTCTGTTCCCCTCCTTTCCATGTCCTTAACTGTAGACCTTGTAAACTAACTTAAGGCACTCATTATTAACCTCTTGTTTGCTGCTGAGGAACTGTCTCTTTGGTGACCCCGTCTGGAATGACTGTAATGTTTTCTTTTTCAAGTGCTGCCACTCACATCTCTAGAACAATATGGTTTCACTGCAACTCAGTCCTGTGACCTTCCTGAAAACCCCCAGATTAGCCAGCTTCCCTGCTCCGGAGTGAGGGCTTTGATGGGACCTACGTTTGCTTTCCAAATGGGTCTCTGTGCTGGAGATGTTGATAGCTCCAGGTAATGCGTAGGTCACTATTTCTAACCTCTGGGTGCAGGCATTGCCTTTGAATTCCAGTGCCCAGACAAGGGACACGGTAAGTTTCCCGTTCCCTTTACCGCTCTAGAACCATTTGAACTGGCATAGATCTTCACTTTGTGTCTGAAGATTCCTTTTCCTTAAGCTCCATATCCCCAGCACTGAAAGTAGGGCTAACATCCTGAAGCACCGCTGCTCTTTCCTTTGGCTTAGAGGCCTAGCATTGCCCACAGCCAAATTCAAACATTCTGCTGCAGAAAGTTTCTTTCTTTTAAAAAAGACAAAGTAGCACAGCCAGGCATTGATCTGATTCCCGTGTTTTAAAACTTGTAGCCCTTAGTAATCTTATATCACATCCTGGGTAGGAATCTGTATTAGTGGTTCCAGGGATTCTGTCATATAGTCACCATGGATAGCCTTTTCTGTGTGCTGAGCTTCAGGTCTGCTTAGCCTTTTGACTCTCATTCTGCAGACAGAGTGAGGTGTTCTTGGAAATATATGAAGGTTAGCTGGGTTTCCACACATTTATGTCTCCAATAGGAATACTTGGGATTAATGCTTACATCTCAGGAAAGTTCATCTTTGTTTTTAATAATTCTAGAGAGAAAGCTGCATTTGAGGTTTAGTTCTATCACTTGAACAAGATGCCTTTTTTCCTTCACAGAGTAGAGTCAGGTTGCACTTTTCCTGCATTTCTGGCAAATGGGTTCACATTTTGCTGTACACTTGCTTCAGAAGTTTCTTCCATAACAATCACTTCAGGGTATTATTTTAGCAGTGTTTCAATTGATTACTTGTGCATATGGAATTGGCAGATAAAAGACTTTAAAATTGCTGTAAAATTGCTGTAAAACTTGTAAAGAAATCTGGATCATGCATGTCTAGCATTGTTCATCTAGAGCCTTCAAGAAACATTTGAATCAATGTCTCTGTACACAACTTTCTATCCACATAATTACTTGTGCAAGTAGGCTGAAACATGGATGAAAACATCTAGTGTTTGTTGCTGCTGGGCTGAAGAGATGCGTGACTTGTGTTTTTCTAGCTCTGCAAGTTTAGACTAGAAGCAGGGGTTAAAACTACTTGCAATTTTGACTGCAGGAGTAGCTTGGTACCTGCAAAGCTGTGCAACCCAGGAGCAAATACAGTCTGTGGAGGTGCACCCTGAGTGTTGAAACTGGTCAGCTATATGCGATGGCTTTAGACAGGGAAGTCAGGAGTTAACTGCTTTTTGTGAGCCTCTCCAGCTCTTTGTCATGCTGCCTTTTGGAATTTCTTCTGCTTTTTTGAGTACATATCCTGCTGGAAAAACTTGGACCCTTTTAGGAGGTGAAGTGTTTTCTCAATAACCTAATGAGAGCTCAGAGCCGATGGATTCCATGTGAATCTGAGTGTTTCTATTTCCTCATCAATATGCACAATGGAATATCTTGACTGCCCTTGGCAGGATTAATTTTCTTCACCTTCTACATGAAGTTCTTAGGCTTGGAAACAACCAGTTCAGCACACAACACCATGCGCACACGCACACACTTGTGGCCTTTGTGTCAGAGATTGATGGTTCTCATTACATATTGCTGATAACTGGCAGCTGTTACCAATCACAATAATTAGGCAGTGATCTACCAGTATCAAAATGTACCTCAGTGTTTTGGCTGTACCTTCTTTTTGGCTTCATGCAATTGGCGCAGTGTCATGTAGTGGCAATGGCAGCAATGATTTGATTTGGCAAGGGCATTCAAGCGATAACATCCTGAACCCAGTTACACCTGCCTTGGACAGAAGATTCACACTTCATCCTAAGTCCATGTCTGTTCTGTGTTGATCTCCTGAGCAGAAGTTCAAGAGATGATGTGGTCTGAACTTGCTACCACATTATATTGGAGCCCCCATCTTTCCTCCCAAATTACTGATCTTTCTGGCTGTCATCAGTGAGAGATGTCCAGCTCTGCTCCATCTGGCTAACCTGGGCATTATGGAAAGAAGTACAGTTTCTTCTGTCTTCTAGCTTTCTCCTGTGTGTGATGCCAGTCATACCAAAAGACATGTGCCATCTTGTGAATAAAGACTTTTCTATAATAAAATACCTGTGCTGCTTTATTACTGGAAACAGCACGGTCTAAAAATGATGCCCACTGTTTGTGGGGGACAGCATCAAGTTTTGTGTTTTTATGGTTGCTCAAAGTGGGATTGCAATCTTTATTCCTCAGCTCTGCAGAAGGACAGTGGTGGTGTTGCCAAAGCAGGGGCTAGCAAGAGAGGAAGGTTGCCTGTCCTAGGCTAGCACTACCCTGGAGTTCCCCTCAGACTCACAACCTGATTTATTTATTTTGGTTTCAAATAGGACATTAAACAGAGAATGTGTCTGGCTTAAACAATAAAGCCTGATCTTCTGGCTAAAGTGTGTTCAGCTTGCTCCTTTGTCTGAGATTCATTCTTTTCACCTAGTACAAATGACACAGCTCTTTTCTGAAGGCAGGTGAAATGGAAATCAAATAATGGTGCATTGTTCTGCAATTTTGCATGCTTACTATGAAAGTATTTAATAAAATGGCTTGAACGGTGGCAGGCAAATCAAGACCTGTGCTTGTCTGAGCTATTTGTTCCAGTTGCCTTTGTTGAGCCCATCCTGACACTGGGTTGGAAACCAACCTTCTCTAAGCAGTCTCACTCAAAGCTCAAAGGTCATTTTGAAGTGACATACCTTCAGAAGGGTTGTGTGGCTCAGCACTCTGCAGTTCTGTGGGAGGTGGGGGAGAGACAGTGTTGACTGCCCCTTCAAAAATATGTTTGATTCTTCCGTCTCCTGAAGGAGATCTTTGCAAGCAGTCCCTCAACATCCAGAGACTCCAGGACTGGCGCTATAGCCCTAACCTTGTACCAGATGTAAGAATGATTGGCTGTGGCATTGGCTTTAGAAAGGAAAAAGTGACTTGTGTTTAGAAATCCCAGCTGTTGAATTATAGATGGCTCTCTCTCTCTTAAGATTAGGTAAGTATTGTATCAGCAGTAGCAGCCACCACTGGATGTCAGTGCAGTGTAGTTGATTTGACCTGTTGGGGTCCACATTAAGATGTTTCACAAGTGGCTTTAAAGCTGCTGTCAGTGGCTTTTGACTAGCAGGTATCCTTATCATGTCTTGCTGAAATAATTCTGCAGCCACCAAGTAGAAAGTAGCTTAGCTTAGCTTAAGGGAAAATGGGGTTATTTTGAACTGTTTCCACAGAGATTGGATTCTTAAGTATAGTGGCAAGAGAACACAACAGCATCATACACTGGCACTATGAAACTAAAACAGTTTGATTAACATTAGAACTGCAACATTTAATGGAGTGATCAATTTGACTAAAAAGTTTGGAATCAAAGAAAATTTGGCTCCCTTAACATCTATTTTTATTAATACAAGTATTGGTAAAAGTTGTAGATGGCAAGCACCCTCTTAAGATGCAGCCCTCAACTCCCTTTCCCTCATATATGAGGGTATTTTCTAAGATAATGCTTTTTCTATTATTTATAAACAGATAATTTCCTCCTTTTGTATTTGGATAAACACATTTCTCATTTATTCAGTAAAACATCTTAAAACCAAATTACTGTGAGACACCAGTTTCTTCACAAAAGTGAAAGGCTTCCTATCCAGGCAGCTCAAATTCTAAACAGAAACTGACAGATACTGTATACCTTGGAAACCTGCCAAGAGGAGCTTCCATTCCAGAGCAAAATAGCTTCAGCAGGTGATTTTGGCAGCACTGCATAACATGTAAGGAAGAGGTAAACTTCTTCATCTGCCGTGGTCCTGAAGTTGGGGACACAGCTGGTATTTAAAAACCAAAGCACAGACAAAAATGTGAAGATTTATTTCTCCCTGCTGTGTGGTCTGGCCCTCAAGGTAGTTTAGCAGAATGAAAATTTAGATTTCTTCCCTTTGCTAATGTGGAATGGTTCTGCTCTTCCTGGCAGACATCAGAGAGCAATGATAAGTTATTCGTTGCTCTTAAAGGATTCTTTCTTACTCTATAGTCTCTTTCTTGTATGAGAGGGTTCACGGTCATACCTATCATAGGCTTGTAGGGAAATATTGACAATAATCCAATGGAACTTTCAGTTATCATTCAGTATCATCATTATTAGGAGGTAGGATGCAAGTGAATTGAGGTTTTCCCAAAAGTGCCCCTAAATACTTGAATGGAATAGAAATATGAGACTGGGAGGTCAAATCTTGTCTCACATCAATACCTTTCCTGTATGTTGCCTAACATCACTGTCTGCTTCCAACCTTCCTTCTCCCACATTTGCTATATATAGTAGTAGCAGCCTACTCAATGAAGCTGTTAACACTACAAATGGAATTATGATTCAGTTATTAGCAACTGTCATCTCTTAAGAACAGCTGAAATTAAAATTAAAAAAAAGTAAATACTTCTGAAGTCAATAACTAAGCTATGGTGTTTTCAAATGGCCTGTTTTGAAAGCAGTTTTTAATGCAACAAAATAAAGGGTAACTTACCATCTTATTCTTTAGAGTGATAGAAAACAGAGAAACTCAATTATTAACTTCCAGCAGCAATATCACTAGCGTAGTACTAGATTAGCCTAAGGCAGGAATGGACTGGTGCTGTTTGAAAGATTAGGAAGCGTTGCCAAAGTTTAATTAACTAATTAATTAAAAAATGGAGAGAGTTCCTATGTCTTTAATGATTGTGCTGAAGTCAAAATTTTAGCAGGCATTGCTTGTCATGCAACCAGCTAATGAGCACCACCTGCTGAAGTTTCCCTCTTCTACCCAACCATTAAAGGTACAGGAACCCTCTCCAGTTTTTAATCTAGCAACCTGAGTTAGGTGTGAGTTTCTTGCAACTGTCATGATTTGTTACCATGAAATAGCAAAAACGTTTTATAATCAATCAGCATGGCCTTGCTAGGGTGACCATGCTGGTTAGGGGATTCATACAGTGGTAATCCAAAAGGTTAACTTTTCCAGACTCTGCCCTTGATCACTTTTCATTCATGCCACTGTTAAGCTATAGGGATAAAGTGCTGCAATGATTTTTCTATGGATTTTACTAGTGTGCTCTTTGTCTCTAGAACAACTAAGGAATCCCTACAACAATGTTATAGAACTGCAGTTCTTATCAGGCCTAGCCAGCATAACCAGTGGTGAGAAATGATCATACTTGCCATCCAACAACTGCCAGAGAGTCACAATTAGCCCATCCATTGCCCTATAGCTTTAAGGTCTGTGTCAGGGAGTTCTTTATATCCCAGTCTCTCCCTGAAGCACAGAATACCTTACAATGGTTTCTCCAAATGTTAATGCTTCTCTCCCCAAAGAACTTAGAGTTTAAATCAAATTGTCAGGAGGATGAGACAAGATATAATGAAAATATATTTTGATTTTTTAAACCTTTCATCTCCCAGACCATCAACTCCCCAAAAGCTGTTCATAGGGCAAATAATCTGCAAGTATTTGCTTGCTACTCACTTTGTGAAAGAGTTGTCACAAGGTGGGAACAGAGCTCATGATGTGGTGTGCCTGAGGCTCTGAGTCGGGGTACTTGGATCTTAGCTCCCAGGCCAAGGAATATTTTTGCTCCTCCAGCAGCTGGAACTGAATGGGTGAGAAGCAAGCTCAGTCCCAAGTCTCTGTGGAGAATGCATTCAAGCTGCAGGAAAGGAGATGCCACATGAACCTCAGGAAGAACTTCCTAACGGTCAGAGCTATCTGGCAGTGGAATATGCTGCCTTGGAGTGTGGTGGAGTCTCTTTCTTGGAGGTTTTTAAGCAGAGGCTGGATGGCCATCTGTTGGGAATACTTTGATGTGTGCTCCTGCATGGCAGGGGGTTGGACTGGATGGCCCCTGGGATCTCTTCCAACTCTATGATTCTATGAACTCTGAAGCAGTAGTACTGTCTGACAAAAGTGGCCACTAATGAATCTGCTTTGCATCAACTAACTAGAGTTTCCATTAGTGTTCAGGAATAATTTCCAGTGCTGTAATTGCAGAGTCCTGTGGGACCTTCAAGAGGAATGATTTTATTCATAACTGTGCAAATTATGGCCCAATTTGTCAGATGCATGGAATTCACCTGGTAATTTTAGTATACATCAGTATGTGGTGTGTGGTTCTTGGGATGTGTAATTGTGGGCAGTAAGGAGGGAAATTAAACACAGAAAGAGCAATGATAATTAAAAGATTAACATCGGTCATTCACAGGAGTATTGATGCTGATAGCAGAACACAAAAATACTCAACTAGCCTGAAACTTATTCATTCTTTCTATCACAGGAGCTCATAAGCCCTACTTAAGGAGCTTGGAAGAGTTTTATGGCCACAGCCCAACCAGGCATGTTGTTGTGTCTTTAAGTCAACTCCAAATTATGGTGATCCTCTCCTTCAGGATATTTTGCAAGATTTATTCAGAAGAGGTTTACCATGGCCTTTCTCTGAGTCTCAGAGAATGTGATCTAAGAAGCCAGTGGGTTTCCATGAGCAAGCAAAGAGTCAAACCCTCTTTCCCAGGGTCCTAGCCTGACACTCAGACCACTACATTCTGCCAGGTATCCCCAACCTGGTACCCAGAGTGTTTTGTTTTGTGAAGTGTTTTGCAGACTGCAGTGCAGGACCTAGATGTTTTCATACTAGGGTTGTCAGAGTGAAAACAAGATGAGTCTCCTGTACCTTTAAAGGGAATTTCAGCAAGTGTTGCTTGTTACCTAGTTGCATGACACACAACACCTGCTGAAATTCCTTCTTCTCCAAGTTAAGCTGTCTCCAGTTTTCACTCTGGCAGCTCTTTCTGTTTAGTCACAATGAAGCTATTAGATGACAGCAAAACATTAGCATAGGCATTAAGTGTTATCTTCTGAGAGTTTTTACAAAATTATATCATGCCTTTCTTTCAGTGAGCAAAATGCAGCAAACATAATTCTTCTTCCACAACCCCCCCCCCACTAAAGTTGGAGTGGCTTGTTCCCAGGTGATATAAGGGACATGGTTCCTGTTCCTTTAATGGTTGTGTAGAAGAGGGCATTTCTACAGATGTTATTTGTCAGACCTTATTTCACCTGGCCATCCTCTGATTGAGCCTAGTTCTTACAGTGAGTGTAAAGGCTCAAGTAGTGACCTTTAGAGCCTAAAAGCACAAGATCTCATCTGATCTTGGAAGCTAAATAAGGTCAGCTCTGGTTGGTAGTTGGATGGGAGACTACCAACAAATACCAGGTTCTGTAAACTATATCTCAGAGAAAGGAATTGGCAAAACCACTTCTGACTATTCCTTGCCTAAGAAAAAAATTATGAAATGTTTATGGAGTCACCATAATTCTACAGATGACTTGAAGATTCATACGCACATACAGAGTGACCTTCGGCAAGTCATGCTCACCCTCAGAGGTAAAACCCCTCTGAACAACTCTTTCCAAGAAACCCCCATGATAGGTTTACATTAGAGTCACCATAAGTCAGAAAAAAAAACTGAAGGTACAAAACAACAAAGTGAGTTGAACTTGGTTCTTCCAAGTTCCTGTTCAACACCCAATAGGTAAAACACAGACTCTCACCAGGACTGAAATGTACTTTTAAGAAGCAATGTTTGGCAGAGCTCTTCAGCCAAAATGAATGCTCACAGCACCAAAAGGTGGAATAGGATCCTGGGCACACAGAAAATAACTGAGTCTTTTTTTCTAACTTGGGAGTTTTCTGGTACCCAAGATATTCTGTTACAGGATTCATCTTACCAATTCCCTGATTCATTCTGTAAATTCAGCAGTGCCTGTTGCTTTGATGTACAAATTGATTTGAGAGAAAAGTGTTCTCCAGTTTTTCAGAAGCAGGAAGAGCAAGGGCTGGTTTTTCCTGTTACTGCTATATAAATGGGTTGGCTATGAGGCATTATTCTAATAATGAGTAGGTGATGTCATAACTGTAATATAGACATATCTGTCTTATCTAGGAAACCAAAACAGGGCAGGACTCTGGAAAGTTCCCTGAAACCCTTTCCCTGAGGGATGGCAAAGCTTGGTGCTTTTTTTGCCCATGTTCATTTTTTTTTAAAACCCTCAGCTGTTTTTATCCAAATATGGAAAAAAAATCTGTGATTTTGAATGAATTCTTCAACAAGTTGGGGAAAAAGCAATATCCCTGATCTGCACCAGCCAAATTCAATAGGCACAGGTGTTCCCAGCATGCAGAAGGACTATGTGTTGCCTACCTGCCAGTTAGATGCTGAAGATAACTAGCTTCTCAAGGGAGAGGAATACAGTGGTAATGTTAACTCGGCACTACTATGGTTAAATACAGAGGGGTTCAAAAAATGAAGAGCTCTTTGCTCATGATGCCCTGGGCTGGATGTATGAATCTTGTTTTATTTTCTCCCACATCTGGATTTTTATAACTCTCAACTTCTTCGTAGTCTCTGTGTAACCCTTGGGTAACAGCCAGGCTCATGTTCAATGTGTAAGAGGGGAGGTGACTGTAAAAGGCTTAGGGGATGCATTATTCCCCCAGGTGATTTTGAAGAACCACAGCCATTCCTGCAAAACTTTTCTCCAAAAATCTTCTAAGGGAATAGGTGTATTTTCTCTCTATTTCTGCACCTCCCTAGGCCATTTTATACAATTGGGGCCGTTTTCACCAATGGGAAATGAGTGAAAGTCACTTCCTTTTTTCAAAAAAAAAAAAAAGGGCAATCTTTCCTTGGCCTAAATTGGCCCATGAGCTCCAAAAACTTGGTGGAAATGCTCCTCCATCACCTAAACAGTATTTGGGAGCAAAAAAATTTGACCCCTGTAGGCCACAGAAATGGCCCACTTTGGATGTCTGAGTAGCAGTGGCATTTGCTCCGATTAACACTGCATTTATTAAAATTAACAACACAGGAAGGAAGGAAGGACAGAAGGAAGGACGGAAGGAGGGAACGAATACAGAAGTGATCTATTAATCTAGAGCTTCCCACTGAATCCATAGGTGTTGATATTCCGACTGAGATTCTCCATTTGTTTTTCTTTACCCTTAATAAAATGTTTGGGAATGCATCCAGTGCATAAGGTCCCTTTGAATAGTTCCCAAAAAGATGAGGTTTGAAAGTGTTACAATAGGTCCAGAATCAGCAGCTGGGGTGCACTGCAATATAAACACCAACCCACAGAAATTAGCGGGAGGGCTAGATGCAGGGGAGTGAAAGCATCATGCTATCCTCTTGGGAGAGGAGGGAGACAGATGAGGTATTTTGTAATAAGGACTCCAACCAGCAGGTGGCAGCAGGGGGACTTCTGGAACTACCTTTGGTCCCCCAGACCAAGCTAGTTGTAGTGTCAGCCCCAGAGGACAAGTTCTGCTGCAGGTGATCTCCCACCTACTGATTCAGCAGATGAGCTGTATATATGAAGCTGAACAGATCTCTATTAATAACAAGATTTCAGTATTTCAATATTCTTTTCACAAAGTGAAGAATACCTCTCCAGTTTTCTTCTCTTCTTCTGTTGGGATTTAAGTACAGGACAAGTCCTAAAAGATCCATTCACCATCTATCCCAGCATTCTCAGTTCCTGCCTGCCTGCATCCACAACTCTTGTTCTGGAAAGATCATTTCTAGGCAGGGTGACCTGGCACAAACTGACATGCAACACTCTTGCTCACGATGGCTGGCAAAAAGGTGCAAGCATCTCACAACCTTTTCCTTCCTTAATTTATTCCAGCAGCCACAGAAAACAGTACAGCTTTGCCCGATATGCAAATGAGGGTTGCACAGGCCTTAAATCCATTCTTTCCACCATTTGGTGGAGTATTTATTTTCACTATAGAATTACATCTGTGCATCACTTCCCCAGCACGTCAGCATTCCAACCAATATGTAAATAATATTTACATGTTGGGAGGATGCGCCACCAAGTGGTGGAAACAGTGCCGATGGAGAGGGAATGCATCCTTTTAGGAACCACACATGGATTCCCAGACTTAAACTGTGAATAAAGATACAAATCTTCCTTGCCACATCTAGGTCTGGCAATAGGGTGGAAACACTGTACTAACCAATACCTTTTCTCTGGTATCTCTGACTGGAATCCTGTTGTTGGCCAACACCAGCATACGGGTCACATACGGGTCATGGGACATCAGCCAGGAGAACAACATCAAAAGCCAACCCCATCAGGAGATAAAGCTGCCCTGCTGGAGCAGACCAAGAACCAGGGCGGCAATTATCTCTCCACCCTGCCATCTACTGTCCCCACCATTTTCTGCTCCTCCAGCATAGTTATACTAGCAAATAAGATTTGGTAACTGTGTTTCCAATCTTTTGCTATTCAGTAAAATGGTACGCAGACATCCACACTGGAATCTCCAGCTTCTTGGGTAGAGTGGGTTCAAGCCAAAATTTAATAGAGAGAAAGGAACTTAAAATAGTGAACTGAACGTGAAAGCACTATAACAGATCCAGAGACTACAGGAGAGTGGGTGTGTTGTTTTTTGTTTTCCTTTCCTGATATGATTCAGTTGGGAAACTCAAAAGACCCCCTTTTACTTCCACTTACTCCATCTTTCTCAGGCTCTTCCTCCCAGACCTAAGACTCCTGTTCCTTAAGGGCTTGCAGTATTTGCTCACAGACTGGCATGTGCCACCCTTGCTGAGGATGCCTGGCAAAAAGAGACAAGTATCTCATGGCATTTGTTCTTTAACTTATTTCAAAAGTCACACAAAAAAAGAAGGTAGAGCTCTTCTCAATATGCAAGTGATGGCTACATGGGGGTCGGGAGGAGTTCCCCTTAAAATCGGCACTGTTTCCACCACTAGGAAGAGAAATGTTCTGTCCACTGAGAGTCACACAGACGGGCCTGCCCTGCAGAAACTCTGCTCTAGAACCTTCTGGATATGAAGAGTTTAGGCAATGGTTCCGCCTCTCTCTACTGTGCATGCTCAGGTGTCCACTTTCATCTGGCACAGTAGTAGATAGAAACAATCTCTGTTGATATCTTGGGGCCTATAATGAGATATCACCTTTCCCATTGTTCATTTCAAATGATTTCCCCCCCCTTAGTTTTGTCTTCTGTCCTGTGCTCTTTTTTTTCTTTACTCTTATGTCCCTTAGAACACAAAAATAGTGGAATCACACTGACTTATATTTTAAATATATGCATACATGGGAAAATAAGGGAGGTGTAGTGCAGAGCTTTCCAAACATTTCATGTTAGTGACACACTTTTTCGACATGTATCATTTCTCAACACAGTAGTTCAGCTTTACTAGCAAACTGGAGGTACCCAGAGGTGTATCAAGGGTGGGGTGAGGCAGCCCCCTCCCACCTGGTCCTGGCCCGCTGCCATCGCTCTTGCCAGGGAAGGCCCCAACGGAGAGCAATGGCAGCAGGCCAGGCTTGAGTGGGGGGTCTTTCTTGGCCAGGGAGGTGACACACCAATACACTACGGGCAACACACTAATGTGCCATGACACACTGTTTGGGAAGCCCTGGTGTAGTGGTCTGAACATGGGGCTATGACTCTGGAGATCAAGGTTCAAATCCCTGTTCAGCCATGGAAAGGCACTGGGTGACCTTGGGCAAGTCACATTCTCTCAGCCTCAGAGGAAGGTTAAAGGCAAACCTTCTATGAACAAGAAAACCCCATGATGGGTTTGTCTTAGCATAACCGTGATCTAGAAATCATTGAAGGCAACAGCGACAATAAAAACATATACAATTATATTGACAATTTTTCAACTGGATAGGCCAACCATTTTGTTTGGAGTACCTGAAGCATGTCTAGTGCATCCTCTGCACCTGGACTTAAATTATAGTCATATTTATATGAGATGCAGTGTGGAGTAGTGGTTTGAGCATCGGCTAGGACACTGGGAGAGCAGGGTTTGAATCTCTGCTCAGCCACAGAAACCCACTGGGTGCCCCTGGGCAAGCCGTGCTCCTTTGGCCTCAGAGGAAGGCAAAGGCAAAGCCCCTCTGAGCAAGTCTTGCCAAGAAACTCTTGTGATACGTTTGCCTTGGGGTCTCCATCATTCAGAAACAACCTGAAGGCATACCACAGCACAACAATATTTATTCATTTAAATTAGCACATTCAGCTCTGTGTCTTTGTTTGTCTTCCTGCCAATGGCGTTTTCCTTTCTTTGCAATATGTAAGTGGTCACCCTCTTTTAAATTTAGTGGTAGGAGCCAGTGTGGTGTAGTAACTTGAATGTTGGACTTGGACTAGGATGCTGAGAGTCTAGGCTTCAGATCCCCACTTGGCCATGAAAACACATCGGGTGACCTTTGGCAAGTTACCCTCTCTCAGCCCCAAGGAGAGGCAAAGGTAAGCACCCTCTGAAAAAAATGGCAAAGAAATCTCTGTGATAGGATCTCCTTAGGGCCACCAGTTAGTCAGAAATTACTTGAAGGCACGCAGCAACAACAAAGTAAGAAAACCATATTCTCTAGGCTGCAGCTTCTTGAACTCTATTGGAATATGAATGTTGTTCCCATAGCAACTGGCTGCTACTTTTATGGAAGGAAAGGTTCCTGGCTAGGTTTAAAACAGCCCCCAAGTGTACATTTTTGTCAAATGCAATCTCTGAGAGAGTTGTTGTTGTTGTTTTTTAAAAAAGGGCAAAACAAATGTGTCACTCATTGTGCATGCCACTGCAACAGTAAACCTTTTGCAAATGAACAGACTACAGTACGAGCTGCATTGTTGTCATTAACTGCCACCAAGCTGACTTTGACTTATGGTGGCCCTATAGAAGAGAGACCAAGTCACCCTGTCAGCAACTGCCCTGCTCACGTCTTGCAGATTCAGGGGGGTGTCTTCCTTGATTGAGTCTCTCCGTCTGTAATACAGTCTTCCTTTTTTCCTTCTTACCAAGCAGTATTGTCTTTTCTGGTGAGTCATATCTTTTCATGATATGGCCAAATATTGCAGCCTTAGTTTAGTTGTCTTGGCTTTGAGGCCCAGATTCAGGCTGCATACCCTGCAACATTTCATAGCTGAAAGCCAGGAAACATGTGGCTAAGCAACATCAGAGTATGGTCAAGATGGAAGAAGTTATTCATGAGAAAGGACTGGCAAGCTAGGAGAAGCTGCAGCAGTTTGCTTTTGCCTGAGCCTACTGGGCAGGGCAAGATTCTATCTCTCCTCTTGCCTCCTCTTGCCTCCACAGAGTTACTTGAATGCAAACTACTTCTGCTCTCTGAATTCAGTTTGCAGCAATGGAAGAAAGATGAAGTAAGATGAGGACAAAGAGGCAGGGGGGGCAGAGAAACAGGAACATTTTAAAAGCACCTGAAAAAGTAGAATGACAGGATTAATCCAGATTCTCCCTGCCAAATCAGGACAGGTGAAGGGTATGAAGTTGCCAACACCTCTTTTGTGAATGGACAGTGTTATTTGTCTCTCACCACACTCTGTGCATTTTACTTCCCTCTGAACTGATCATTTAAATCCCACAGTGTCAGCCAATGCATACAGAGGGTGGCTGAGGGCAAGGGGAAGCTGGTACATAGTACTTGGGCCATGCAGTCCAGAATATAGTCCAGGGCCCAACTTTATTCCATATGATTTTATCTTTCTCATGTATAATTATTTCTCTATTGTTTTTGACATCTATGATAAATTTGGTGAATTTCAAAGAAAATACTTTGTTGTGTGCCTTCAAGTTGTTTCTGACTTATGGTGACCCTAATGCAAACCTATCATGGGTTTTAGCAGGGCTGAGAGTGTGTCACTTGCTGAAAGTCACCCAGTGGGTTTCCATGGCTGAGCAGGGAATCAAACCTTGTCTCCAGGATGATGGTCCAGTGCTCAAACCAATGTACCATCTGATCTATAAAATATAAAATTTGAAATCCCACATAAAGATGTTTAACTGGTTCACCAGAGACTCCAAACTGCCACTGATCAGAACAAAAATAAGGAAGCTGGACTTCTTGAGAGTCACTCCTGCAGCAGCCAAGCAAAGTAGCCTGACAGTAGGAGTGGAGGAGGTACAACAACCAAACCAGACTCTAGGCTATTCCACGCACCAGTGAGCATATCCCAGTTCTTCCATCCACCACACCAAACGGCTATCCCATTCTTCCTTCCCCTAGCCCGTCCATCTGCCCATGTTCCTTACAGCTAGCAATGGTTCAGGCACACCCACAAAGAGGCCCCAGGTAAATGACTCACAGGAAGTCAGAGAAGGAGGGAGTAGTGAGAGAAGAATCCCTTACTCCAATACTCCATACTCCATACCCTCCAACATTTCACAGATGAAAACTGGGACACATGCGCCCAAGTAGCATTAGAGCATGATGAAGATGGCAAATGTTACTCATGAGGAAGAACACACCAGCTCCGAAAGGCTGCAGCAGTTTCCTTTTGGCTGAGCCTCCTGGGAAGAGCAAGATTCCATTCTTGACTCTACTCTTCTTCCTGCTGAGTTAGCTGAGTGCAAACTACTCTTGAACTTTGAACTCAGTTTGCAGCAACTAAAGTAAGCCAAAGATAAAGAAAGAAAGTGAGATGACAGAAGACTAATAAGGACTAATAAGGACTGTCGCTACCAAATTGGGACAATTGGAGGATTTATCCCTCCTCTTTTTCATGCACAACTAGAGCGCCTCCCTCTTAGTACAAAGCCGCCACCCCAGACTGATGGTGCTTACCCACAGTCACCCACTGGCAATCCCCACCTGTTGCACAGATGGAGTACTAGCGAACAGCTGGGGGACCTACCTCCCAAAAAATATTTCACTGAGGTCTCTGCTTGTTCTCAGCAACCCTGGATGCATTTATATGTGTGTGTATATGCGCACATGCATGTGTGAATGCTTCTAATTCAGGTAATGTTTCACAAATCTGTACACCATAGAGACTATATTTTGCAAAAGAAATATTAGTCTTGCGAAGATGCCACAAGACTAGTGGTTGTTTTGTTACAGCAGGCTAACACAGTTATCCCTCTGGAAGTAATAATTCTATCACTGTAACAGACTTCAGTAGGAAAGTAATTACTGATGGCAATTTCCCCTGATCTGAGTCCCATTGGACTCAGTGGGAAATACTTCTGATGTGACACCTCTAGGATTCTTCCACTGCTAATTCTCTTTCTAAGCCAGGGAATCTCCAGTCATACCTTTGTGCAGGAAGACTACATCTGTTTTCATTACATTATTTTCATAACAGAAATATGCATATCAGCTATGACAACCCCACTTTACTAATAAAAAGCAAGTTGCTTCCAGTTAAATTAAATACATACAAGTTGGTCTTCTCCATAGCAGCCCACTTCAAAATTGTTCACATTGTTTTTGGCGGCATGATCCTTTTTTTTTTTTTAGTACCAAATGTCAGCACACAGGACTCTGCCCCATTCTGAGTCAGACAGACTCTATATCAAGTAGCACTCTCCACACTGACTGGCAGAGGCTCTTCAGGATTTCAGAAAGGGGTGTGTCCCAGGCTTATCTGGAGAGACCAAGAATTAATACCTTTGACTTTTTACTGATGTGTAATACCTTGCAACAAGGATGAGGGGCAGCCCCTCGATGCTGTTGGACTACAGCTTCCATCATTCCTTACACTGGCTGCCTACCCCGGACTGATGAGAGTTCCAGCCCAATAACATCTGGAGGTACATAACTGCCCCACTCCTGCTCTGCAAGAAAAGTGGATCAAGACTGTTTTTCATTTTGTTGGCTTTGTTGAATGCCTGTGTTCTAGCAAGTCCGAACTCTCTCTAGAAGCCAGAATGGTCAAGCTGGGGCTATTGTACTTCAGCCTTTTATGAGATAGCTTGACTAATAAAAAAATATGATAATGCTTGGTAGAGTGGGAAGCAATAGGAAAAGAAGAAGACCTCATTAAAGGAGGATAAACTCACTAAAGGAAGCAACAGCCCCGAGTTTGCAGGATGTAAGCGGAACTGTTAACAATGGGGTATTCTAGAGGTCTCTTGTTCATACAGTTGCTTATAAGTCAACATCTACTTGGCAGCAGTTAATTAACAACAGCAACATCTGACAGCATGATCTCCGCTTGTAGGGACACTTTGTTTCATTGGCATCACAGTCCACTTCTTTTTGGACAGCGTGGACAGGAAGGAAATCTCTTGAGACATAGCATAAATGCAGCTCTTCCCTTGATCCTTTGCTTTGCGATGCCACTGCAGATGAGGTTCAGGACCAGTTGGTGCTGTGTGCTGATGTTCATGCCTGCATAGTCAGAACAAACTGAAATACTACTGCCCCTCTGTGGGCAAGAGTCCAAAAGGCATTCTTTCTGCTGCAGACTGTGAGCAGACATTACTGCCTAGGACAAGCTCAAAGTGCCTCTTGTGAACTCTAAACAAATTGCAGCTGCCATCAGCTGGCAAGATGGCATCTGTCTTAATTACACCCTAGGAGATTTTTAAGGTAGTACCAAATTATTGCTTTCAGTGGATTTGTCCAAATATATTTGATTCCCCTTAGATATTTGTGCCAGGCTCTTTTTTAATACAAAACCGTAAGAGCTGCTTCCTATCTGTCTCTGTCTAGAAACAGTAGAACAAAAACTAATATGCAGAACAATATAATAAAGCTCAACAGCAACCTAAACAAGTGAAACCATAGTTGACAGCTGTGGGGAAAATTAGAAGGGTAATTAAAAGATGGCAAAGTCAGCACTGGCCAAACCACTCTGGCCAAACCACTCTGGCAAGGAAAGTCCCAAAGCCAGATTGCCACCACAAGGAAGACCAGATCTGTGGTCAATCTCTGCAGATGTTCTGATGGCAAAGAGATCAGAACAGAGAGTTTGAGGAGAATAGGGAGAGAAACCTCACAGCACGATCATGATTTACACACTCTCCAGCATTTCACAGATGAAAACTATCTGGTCAAGCAAGATCAAAGTGTGGTAAAGACAGGAAAAACTATTAATGAAGGATAAGACACAAGTTAGGAGATGCTGCAGCAGTTTCCTTTTGCCTGAATCTACTGGGGAGGGCAAGGCTCCACCTCCTCTTCTGCTCTCCCACTGTTGAGTTCATTGAATGCAAACTACTTTGGCACTTTGAATTCAGTATGCACCAGTTGAAGTAAGCTAGGACAAACAAGAAAAGTATGAGAATATGAGAGAAACTGGGGAATTTTAAAAGCAGCTGAAAAAGTGGGACATAAGAGGATTAATCATGACTATGCCTATCACACTGGGATTGCTGGAAGATATGTATTTCATGCCATGAAGCCCATGGGCCACATGCAGCTCAACCACAACCTGGGGGTCTCCTTTCTTCCAATGGAAAAAAATGAGGGGGGGGCAGAAAAATCTTCAAATAGCATCCCAAGAAACCTCAAAAGCAATATTTGCCACTGAAAGACTATTTTGCATTACCCTCCAGCCTGGTTCAGGTCTGCAATTATCCTTTGTGGCAACTACTGTAGAAATGGGCACAAAGAGAGACATGAGCCACTGCTAGACCACTCTCATCCAGGAAGAACCTTGGCTGGCAAAAGGGATGGAGTTGATAGATGAACTCGTAGCTACCAAAGTCACTTAGGTCTAACAGGGTGAAGAGAGATTGAAGCTGCTTCTACGGTGAAACCATGCCCTCCAACTGTCTGATTCAGCATGGGCAGTCCTAGTCTCTGTCATCTCACTTCTTCAACTGCTTTCAAAATATCCTAGTTTCTCTCTCCTCCTCCTGCTTTTCCACTTCATCCTTTTTTCCCAGAGGAAAGAGCAGAGGAGAGCTGGGCCTGTGAAGACGTCCTAGACCAGGTGTGTTTCACAGGCTTGTTTTTTTTGCTGAGCTTGTTTTTGCTGTGCTTGGGGGCCTTGCTTGTTTTTGCTGTTAATTGCTTGCTATTGTTTGCTGGCTACTGCCTGGCCGTGGGCTCTGCCTGATCACACGGTCTGACTAACGAGAGGGAGGAGGCAGCTAGCGGGGAGGAGCTTTATTAGGAGCTACCAACGGGCCTCTAGCTCATTTCCCAGAGGAAAGAGCAGAGGAGAGCTGGGCCTGTGAAGACGTCCTAGACCAGGTGTGTTTCACAGGCTTGTTTTTTTTGCTGAGCTTGTTTTTGCTGTGCTTGGGGGCCTTGCTTGTTTTTGCTGTTAATTGCTTGCTATTGTTTGCTGGCTACTGCCTGGCCGTGGGCTCTGCCTGATCACACGGTCTGACTAACGAGAGGGAGGAGGCAGCTAGCGGGGAGGAGCTTTATTAGGAGCTACCAACGGGCCTCTAGCTCATTTCCCAGAGGAAAGAGCAGAGGAGAGCTGGGCCTGTGAAGACGTCCTAGACCAGGTGTGTTTCACAGGCTTGTTTTTTTGCTGAGCTTGTTTTTGCTGTGCTTGGGGGCCTTGCTTGTTTTTGCTGTTAATTGCTTGCTATTGTTTGCTGGCTACTGCCTGGCCGTGGGCTCTGCCTGATCACACGGTCTGACTAACGAGAGGGAGGAGGCAGCTAGCGGGGAGGAGCTTTATTAGGAGCTACCAACGGGCCTCTAGCTCATTTCCCAGAGGAAAGAGCAGAGGAGAGCTGGGCCTGTGAAGACGTCCTAGACCAGGTGTGTTTCACAGGCTTGTTTTTTTGCTGAGCTTGTTTTTGCTGTGCTTGGGGGCCTTGCTTGTTTTTGCTGTTAATTGCTTGCTATTGTTTGCTGGCTACTGCCTGGCCGTGGGCTCTGCCTGATCACACGGTCTGACTAACGAGAGGGAGGAGGCAGCTAGCGGGGAGGAGCTTTCTAGGAGCTACCAACGGGCCTCTAGCTCATTTCCCAGAGGAAAGAGCAGAGGAGAGCTGGGCCTGTGAAGACGTCCTAGACCAGGTGTGTTTCACAGGCTTGTTTTTTTTTGCTGAGCTTGTTTTTGCTGTGCTTGGGGGCCTTGCTTGTTTTTGCTGTTAATTGCTTGCTATTGTTTGCTGGCTACTGCCTGGCCGTGGGCTCTGCCTGATCACACGGTCTGACTAACGAGAGGGAGGAGGCAGCTAGCGGGGAGGAGCTTTATTAGGAGCTACCAACGGGCCTCTAGCTCATTTCCCAGAGGAAAGAGCAGAGGAGAGCTGGGCCTGTGAAGACGTCCTAGACCAGGTGTGTTTCACAGGCTTGTTTTTTTGCTGAGCTTGTTTTTGCTGTGCTTGGGGGCCTTGCTTGTTTTTGCTGTTAATTGCTTGCTATTGTTTGCTGGCTACTGCCTGGCCGTGGGCTCTGCCTGATCACACGGTCTGACTAACGAGAGGGAGGAGGCAGCTAGCGGGGAGGAGCTTTATAGGAGCTACCAACGGGCCTCTAGCTCATTTCCCAGAGGAAAGAGCAGAGGAGAGCTGGGCCTGTGAAGACGTCCTAGACCAGGTGTGTTTCACAGGCTTGTTTTTTTGCTGAGCTTGTTTTTGCTGTGCTTGGGGGCCTTGCTTGTTTTTGCTGTTAATTGCTTGCTATTGTTTGCTGGCTACTGCCTGGCCGTGGGCTCTGCCTGATCACACGGTCTGACTAACAGAGGGAGGAGGCAGCTAGCGGGGAGGAGCTTTATTAGGAGCTACCAACGGGCCTCTAGCTCATTTCCCAGAGGAAAGAGCAGAGGAGAGCTGGGCCTGTGAAGACGTCCTAGACCAGGTGTGTTTCACAGGCTTGTTTTTTTTGCTGAGCTTGTTTTTGCTGTGCTTGGGGGCCTTGCTTGTTTTTGCTGTTAATTGCTTGCTATTGTTTGCTGGCTACTGCCTGGCCGTGGGCTCTGCCTGATCACACGGTCTGACTAACGAGAGGGAGGAGGCAGCTAGCGGGGAGGAGCTTTATTAGGAGCTACCAACGGCGCGCGCCTTGGCGCGCGCACTTGCACTCCTTTACTTTCTCGAGCTTCTCCTGTACTACTCTCTGTTGTTTCAAGGATGGAAGGTGAGGGAGCTGCTGCAGTCACCTGTAACGCTTGTGGCATGTTCCTTTTCTTGCCACAAGAGGTTCTCGGGTACACCTGCACCAAGTGCAAGCTGGTCACCTTCTTGGAGGAGAAGGTTCGCCAGCTGGAGGCACGAATTTCTGATCTCCATCTTATTAGGGAAGGGGAGGAGTTTTTGGATAGGGCAGAGAAGACCTACCAGAAGACCGAATGCACGGAGGAGCTGCCAGATCAGGAAGTCACCACACTTTGCCGGGAAACGGAGGTTTGGGCGAATGTCACACGGAGGAGTAAAAGGACCAGGAAGGTAACAGAGACTCTTAGCATACACAATCGCTTCGAGCTACTTGGCCTTATGAACAATGAGGAGCACCACGCGGAGGGAACAGAATGTCAACAAGAAGGAATCAAACTTCACCAACAGGGACTAGATCAACACTCCCAGCCTAAACAGAATGCCCAGGCAGTCCGAGTAGAACAGGTTCGCCGAGGAGCCCAGGACAAGTCTCAGAGGAGGCGAGTTCTGGTTGTTGAGGACTCTTTGCTAAGAGGAACTGAAACAGCAATCTGCAAAACGGACAAGCTCAATCGAGAAGTCTGTTGTCTTCCTGGGGCCAGGATCAACCACATAACGGAGAGGCTAACCAGGCTAGTCAAACCCACTGACTATAAGCCCCTCATTTTGGTTCATGTGGGAACCAATGACACTGCGAGGAGCAACTTAAACCACATTGCAAAGGACTACGAGCGTATGGGGACCAAGCTTAAGGACCTTGGTGTGCAGGTGGTCATTTCGTCTCTCCTCCCTGTTCAAGGATACGGCGCATGTAGGGAAAGGGCAATAGTAGAGGTCAACAACTGGCTCCGCACATGGTGCCGCCAACAACGGTTTGGGTTTTTGGAACATGGCCTGAATTTCCATGAACATGGGCTTCTGGCAAGGGATGGGCTGCACCTCACAAAACTGGGCAGGAATGTTTTTGCAAACAGTCTTGCAAGGAAGATTAAGAGGTCTTTAAACTAAGATCCACTGGGGAGGGAGACAATATTATTCAGGGCAAGGACTCAGAGAACACAGGGGGAAAAGGCCCAAATGATACTGGACAAGTAGTACAAGCGGCCAATGGCGGGAGGAGTAGAAACAATAGTACAGGACTTGCAGGAAGGGCCTGGGGACTTAAGTGTCTCTACACTAATGCAAGGAGTATGGGAAACAAGTAGGATGAGCTTGTACTCCTAGTACAAGAAAATAAATACGATTTGATAGGCATCACTGAGACCTGGTGGGATGAGTCTCATGATTGGAATATAGGAATAGAGGGGTATAGCCTATTTTGTAAAAATAGACCAAACAAGAAAGGAGGAGGAGTAGCCTTGTATGTCAGGATGTTTCACCTGTGAAGAGATCCTGGGCTTAAACCCAGAAAGCCAGGTAGAGAGCATTTGGGTAAGAATTAAGGCAGCGAGAAACAATAGGGATATTCTGGTGGGGGTTTACTACAGACCTCCAACCCAGGCTGAGGACTTGGATGACGCCTTCCTCAACCAAATGACTGAACATTAAAAGAGGAGAGATACAGTAATAATAGGAGATTTCAATTACCCAGATATGCTGGCAGTCAAACTCTGCCAAGACAGCAAGGTCCAGCAAGTTTCTTGCTTGTCTTGCAGACAACTTCATGGTCCAGAAGGTGGAAGAGGCCACAAGGGGATCAAATATTCTAGATCTGGTCTTGACCAACAGGGATGACCTTGTGAATGAGGTAGAAGTGGTTGGATCTTTAGGGGGGAGTGACCATGCCCTGTTGGAATTTAGCATTCAGTGGGAAGGAGAAGATAAGGGTAGCCAGACACTCGTCTTAGATTTTAAAAAAGCGACTTCTGTAAACTTAGGGAGCTGCTGGCTGGAATTCCGTGGTCAGGAATAGTGAAAGGGAAAGGAGTTCAGGAGGCATGGGAGTTCCTTAAAAAGGAGATACTGACGGCACAGTCTAAAACTGTGCCAATAAGGAGGAAAAATGGAAGGCATCTGAAGAAACCAGAATGGTTGACTAAAGAACTCTCAGCTGAGCTAAGAGTTAAGAGAAACACGTATAGGAAATGGAAGAAGGGGGAAACCACAAAGAAGAATTTAAGCATGTAGCCAGGAGATAGGGAGGAGGTCAGAAAGGCTAAAGCACAGAACGAACTTAGGCTGGCCAGAGACATTAAAAACAATAAAAAGGGTTTTTTTAAATATGTCCGCAGCAAAAGGAAAAAGAAGGAGACAGTAGGGTCGCTACGCAGAGAAGATGGCGAATTACTCACAGGGGGGAGAGAAAAGGCAGAGCTACTTAACACCTTCTTTGCCTCCGTATTTTCCCAGAAGGATACAAGCACTCAACCTGGCGGTTGGGGAGCAGGGGAGGAAGCAGAGGAAATGAGGCACTTAATAAGTAGAGAGGTGGTACAGGAATACCTGGCCGCATTGGATGAATTCAAGTCTCCAGGGCCAGATGAATTGCATCCTAGGATACTAAAAGAGCTGGCAGAGGTCATTTCGGAACCGCTTGCTATAATTTTAGAATTTGGAGGACAGGAGAAGTTCCAGCAGATTGAAGAGACAAATGTTATCCCCATCTTCAAGAAGGGAAAAAAAGAGGACCCAAATAATTATCGCCCAGTCAGCCTGACATCGGTACCCGGAAAGATCCTGGAGCAGATCATTAAGCGTTCAGTTTCTAATATTTAGAAAACAACGCAATAATCACGAGAAGTCAACATGGATTTCTCAAAAATAAGTCATGCCAGACTAATCTGATCTCTTTTTATGATAGAGTTACTAGCTTGATAGATGAAGGGAATGCTGTGGATGTAGCATATCTCGATTTCAGTAAGGCCTTTGACAAAGTTCCCCATGACATTCTTCATGAAGCTAGTAAAATGTGGGCTAGACAGGGCTACTGTTAATTGGATATGTAATTGGTTGACCGACCAACCCAACGGGTGATCACGGATGGCTGCTTTTCATCCTGGAGAGAAGTGACTAGTGGGGTGCCACAAGGTTCTGTCCTGGGCCCAGTGCTGTTCAATATTTTTATCAATGACTTAGATGAAGGAATAGAGGGCATGCTCATCAATTCCAGATGACACCAAATTGGGAGGGGTTGCTAATATGCCAGAGGACAGGATCAAAATTCAAAATGACCTGGATAGATTGGAGAGCTGGGCCAGGGCGAACAAAATGAAATTCAACAGAGAGAAATGTAAGGTCCTACACTTAGGCAGAAATAATGGAATACAGAAATATAGGATGGGGGACACGTGGCTGGATAGCAGTCGTGTGAAAGGGATTAGAGTCTTCATAGACCACAGCTGAACATGAGTCAGCAGTGTGATGCGGCAGCCAAGAAAGCCAATGCAATCTCGGCTGCATCAACAGGAGTATGGTGTCTAGTGGGAGGGTACTGGTACCACTCTACTCTGCTTTGGTTAGACCCCATCTTGAATACTGTGTCCAGTTCTGGGCACCCCAATTCAAGAAGGATATTGACAAGCTGGAGCAAGTCCAGAGGAGGGTGACCAAAATGGTGAGAGGCCTGGAAAACATGCCCTATGAGGATAGACTGAGAGAGCTGGGTATGTTTAGTCTGCAGAAAAGGAGGTTAAGAGGGGACATGATAGCCATGTTTAAATATTTGAAGGGATGCCACGTAGAGGAAGGAGGGGGCTTGTTTTCTGCTGCTCCAGAAACCAGGACAAGGAGCAATGGATTCAAGCTGCAGGAAAGGAGATTCCACCTGAACCTCAGGAAGAACTTCCTGACAGTCAGGGCTGTCCGGCAGTGGAATCTGCTGCCTGGAGAGTAGTGGAGTCTCCTACCTTGGAGGTTTTTAAGCAGAGGCTTGATGGCCATCTGTCGGGAGTGCTTTGAGGGTGTTCCTGCATGACAGGGAGTTGGACTGATGCCCGTGTGGTCTCTTCCAACTCTACATTTCTATGATTCTATGATTCTATGATTCTATGATTCTATGATCCTCAGCTTACTTGGGTTGCTTCCAACTGGGTTCAAAGTTCAAAAATAGTTTGCACTTAGGCCATTTCCACACTAGCCTGTTATAGTGCTATTATTCCACGTTCAACATCCTATGGAACCCTGGGGTTTGCAGCCAGCCCCTCCCTAAACTGCAAACCCCAGGATTCCATAGATGTTGAACATGGAATAATAGCATTATAACAGGCTAGTGCAGAAATGGCCTGGTTAACTCAGCAGAGGGAGGAAGAGTAGGGTAGTGTCTAAACATCCCAGTAGGCTCAGGCATAAGCAAACTGCTGCAGCCTCTCCTAGCTTGTATGTCCTCCTTCATTAATAATTTTTACCATCTTGACCACACTTTCATGTTCACATGTGCCCCAGTTCTCATCTGTGAAATGTTGGAGGTATGCAAGGAAGAGGTCACTTCAAACGGCCAATTTGGAATGTCCTGAAAAAGCAGTAAATTGTTGTTTAATTTATTATAGTTTTGTTTTCTCCTAGGAAGAGGCATTTACAGGATTTACTGTCACAGATTCCAAAATATCTTGGCCGGCCCTATCTTGGTGGTCTCTTCTTTGACCATGAGTCAGTGTCAAGGTGAACCAGAATTTGACCAACAGCTTGCTCATAATGGCCTCAGTTACTCTCAACTAGTGTAGACCTTTGAATTAATGGGATTTACCCACATGTTCACTTGTCATTGAACAATTGATTCCTCATCTGGAACTAGCGCTAACCAGTAGACCAGTGTTTTCTGAAAGCATCTGGAAACCTGTGCGTGGAAGTGCGTGGAGAGCTAATGTGTGGAAGGAAGCAATAGCTCTCCTTTGAAGAGCAATAAATGTTAAAATGGTTAACGTGGAGTCAGTGGCACACACGGCACAAACAATAAGGGTATTTCATGCATTTCAGGAGAGACACCAGGATTCCATTGCCTTCTGCCAAGAGCAGCTCTCTTGCAGCATAGGAAGAGTTGGGGAATTTTGCCTCCAAATCTTTTGGACTACAGCTCCCACTATACTTTGTCATTGACCATGTTGAGTGAGACTGATGGAAACTGTAGACCAAAATGTATGGTGAGCTGAAGTTTTCCACCCAGCTTATTGGATGAAGGAATAAGAGAATGCTGCTTCAGTCTAGGGAGCCAGCCTCAGGCAGGATGGATACCACTATCACAGTTGCCTCCTCACTTGCTCACCAGTTCTGGACCCACTGGCTCCACTAGGCAGAAGGAGGGAAGAAAAGTAAATGAAGGGCACTATTTCTTACTGTCATCACTGCTTGTTTCAGTCCTTCAAAAGCAAAGTCATGGGACACCAGACCTGGGGGCAAAATCTATGCTTCCAACATACGTATTAGTCATGAGAGCCAGTACGCTGTACTGCAGCAGTTCTCAACCTGTGGGTTGCGACCCCTTTAGGGGTCGAACGAGCCTTTCACAGGGGTCAGCTAAGACCATCAGAAAATATGTATTTCTGATGGTCTTAGGCTCCATTCCCTCCTTGGTGGTGGTGCGCAAGCGAGAGCCACGCGCTCACGTCCTCCTGCCCCCTGTTCAGAAGGGACTGAAATCGCTCCCCTTCTCCGCTACTGGGAGAACCTCCCGTCTGATGGGCCAGCTTGGGGGGCAGCGGCAGCATGGGGGGCAGGCCCCCTCCTTGCCACAGCCCCTGCCCCAGTCGCCACAGAGGGGGGTACTGCGGAAGGGCCAGGGGGCCGCAAGGCGGCGCTTTTCCGGGGGGGCGAGCTGCGCCCGGCACAAAAGACAAAGGCGCTGGGATTGCTCCTCCCCCCGGGCAGGGTCGACAATCTGGAAACTTTTCCCACACTGCCCCCCCCAGCAGAAAAGAGAGCGAAGCAGAAGCAGAGCCGGGGGGGGGTTCTTGGAGGTTTTTCCTGGGGGAGACGCACGGCTCCTCTTTACCTCCCTGCCCGCCCCCCCCATGTTCCTGGCCGGCGAGGCAGCCTTTGCCGGGGGAGGGAGGCATTGTAAATAATAAATAAATAATTTTATGGTTGGGGGTCACCACAACATGAGGAACTGTATTAAAGGGTTAGGAAGGTTGAGAACCACTGCTGTAGTGCTGGGCTAGGACACTGGGAGCCCAGGACTGAATCCGTTTAACCATGGAAACTCAGTGGGTGAGTTTTAACAAATCACATTCTCTCAACCTCAGAGGAAAGCAATGGCAAATCTCAATATAGGCTCACCTTGTTTTTGTTGTGTGCCTTCAAGTCATTTCCAGCTTATGGTGATCATAAAGTGAACCTATCATGGGGTTTTCTGGGGCTGAGAGTGTGTGATATGCCCAAGATCACCCCAGTAGGTTTCCCCATGGCCAAGAAGGGTCGCCAGGCTCGTAGTGCAGCACTCAAACCACGGAACAATACTGGCTCTCAGGCTCGCCTTAGGGTCACATTAAATCCATAAAGAGCTTGAAGGCATAGACCAACAAAAATGTAATTGTTCCCTCATATCTTGCCTTACAACAGGTAAAACAAACATAGCAAAAAATTCACAGCATACGAAAGTTAAAAATATAATCAATTAAATCCAGTTAGAAACATAAACCATGAAAAAGAAAACAACAAATAGACAATCCAGCAGGTTATACAAGGCCTCTTCTGGATTTCTGGATATTAGCTCTCTAGTCATTAAACCAGGAGCGGCCTAAGAAATTTTGCAGCTGAAGTCAACAGTCAAGATGGCAATTGAATCTTAGCTCACCTCATCAGAGACCAGCAGACTAATGAAAGGGGTGCAGGTTGAAGCTGGGGAGGGGGCTTAAGAACAATAACGGAGAGGCTGCCACTTCTACTCCCTTCCCAACCACTGGCCATCTACTTTGCCAAATGGTAGAGCTGACCCTGAATTAACCAATGCAACGAAAGTCTATCACATGGACAAATCTGTCTATTCTTATCAAATGACAGTATTATTTCAAAATGGACAGCTTAATCCTTTGCCCTCTGAATTAGATGTGGAGTATGATTTACATGTGCAAATGTTAAAGGGAGAAGGGTCTACAGTAAGAAGGAAGTAACCCCTGAGAATCAGTGATGGAGTATGGTACCTAATTGGTCACCAGCCTCTCCTTTCACCTCTACAACCCTTTGTGCAGCTTGGTTATGGTGTACGAGAATATTATGTCAGCTCCGACAGGTACACCCATGAGCTGCCTGGCTCACTGTGACCAGCTAGGGATTTCAGACCCCCTTAAGGCTGCTTTGCAAATGAGTGCGGCAAGACCTAGGACAAGGAAAGACAGATCACTCGCCAGGCTGTCACTATGGCAACAACACTCCTTCTGGCCTCTAGGCAGGGAAGCAGAATGCAAAAAGTGTGTCTCTACAAGGAGACCATCCGCAGCCACTGCATTTCTTCCTTCCCCATTAGAGGGATATTGCCTGCTAGCAAAATCTACATACACAGCTTAAAAAAAAAAAAAAGAGCAAACCCCATGACAAGCCAAGCAAGGACTGATCACCAATTCTCAGTTGTCTCACTGCTATTTGTGCCCCTTATGATTTAATTCAGGGGCTAGCAACCTGTGGACCTCCAGGTATTGGGGGCTGGAACTCCCGTAAGCTCCAATCAGTGTAGACAATGGTCAGGGATGATGGGAGGCATGATTAGATCTGCAGAATCTAAGTGCCTAACTGGGACATTTTGGTTAACAGGTGCCACAACAGCCATCCTGCAATACCAAATACCTCCTTGAAAAAGTGGGGAATTAAGTAGCTAAATCAGGAGTCTGCAATCTTGCTACCCGTGTTTATGGGCACACGCATTAAAGAACCAGCCAGAGATTCAAAAGTAAGCTAAAAATGTGTTTTATTGAGGGGAATTCACTCATGCATGCACACAAGATAAACACAATCACACATTCACACAAGAGCTAACTGAAGGAAAACAGAGGAAAGCAGATAGAGACTGTGAAGGGTATGGGCGATATTTTCTGGATCTGATGAAAAGCAGAGAAGTGCAACAAAATGACTCATATACTGGACCCAAGGGCAGTTCTCAGTTTCGGAATCAAACGGACAAAGTGACGCTCAGAAAGGCAAGAGACTGCACTGGGCATCCTGAAATCAGGGGTAAATCAGGGGTATTTGTACTCTTCAGAATAGCCTGTGGTAATGAAGCTTCCAGATGCAAGACAAAGGGAACCTGTTGTGGACAATGGGTCTTTCGCCTGCTGATGGGCTTAGTGCTTGATTGACAAAGACATGATGGATGTTGTAATAGCTGTCTATTGTGGGTGCTGTGAGCAATGAGGAAAGAATCCAGGTGTACAAGGCATGGATATCTGTCAATCAGTGTCCTGGTGGCCTCCTCACCGTTGGATTCCCTGGAAAATTCCAGCTTCTATTTAAGCCTACTATCCACAGGAATGGTGTGCATTTGCCTGACAAATGACTCAGTCTTACCTGGAGGAAGTTTTGAGTTGACCTATCCTTTCTCACGTTTACAGTCAAATTCTTTCCCTCGCCCACTTTGACCTCTCTCTCCAGCTTCAATTTTATGTTAGTGCCAATTAAAGTGTGTTGCCAATTACCTATGATACCAATTAGGTACGGTGCCCATCCAAACCATAAAGATATTGGGGACCCGCAAAGCAGGGCCTTACAGGGTTTCTTTCTTCCCAGCACCCCACCACCTCAAGTTCCCTTTTTTTCTGGAACCTTCAGCAGGGGAAATAGCAAGCTGTGACCTGCCACTGTCATTAGTCCAAAATGGTTTAGTCTCAAATATGCAATTAAAAGCTGTTTGTTTTTCAAAAGACCTGCTTCTGGCACAGATGAAAATATTCGTATTGGTTTACGAACTGTGACACAAATTGTTTCTCCTTAGCGCTAGGGTAAGGAAGGCTACCTTATATACTTTGAGGACGTCTGCCTCTCTTTTTCTGTTCTTTCTGAGCGTGACCGCTGTGTGTGCTTCAGATAAGTGACAGATTTGGTTGCACCAGCAGGGGCAAAACCAGAAGGTGGAGGCTGCTAGCATGGGCCATTTCTGCACAAGACTGTTAATAGCACTACGACTGCACTTTCAACATCCTGTGGAATCCTGGGTTTACTAAACTGCAAACCCCAGGATTCCATAGGGTGTTGAAAGTAGAATCATAGCGCTATAACAATCTCGTATGGAAATGGTCATGGTTTCTCTAGTGGGTGTTTTTATCAACCTTTGTCAGAGACTGGAGATGCATGGAACATATGTGTGTCATCCCTGGTATGGTGACTTGTTAAGCCTGTCACTTCTGATGACTCCAGCTTTAATCCCGTAGTAAGACAGGTATTCTGAATGTCCTCATTAATGGTTTTAATCAGAAAAGAAGATCGAGGGCTGATGATGTTAAGGGAAGGAACTACTAGCTGAAATGAGTAGGTTTCCTCAGATTGGCATATAATGTGGAATAACTCCAACTAGAGAACTTGGAAAAGTTACTGCTCCTAGAACCCTCCAGCCAGCACGGCCAGTGACACGCAACCAATGAAGGAAGGGTGCTGGAGCCAAAACACCAAGCCCAGGTAGTGGTGTACAAAAGCAAAAAATAAGCACAATAAGCAAGGCGGCAGCTTTTGAGAGGGTGAGAATAATTAATCCTTGGTATAGTTTACAACACTCAGCTGCCACTTGGAAATTAAGCTCATGGAAAACCCTAACACCGGTACCAAATGGGATGGTTTTTCTAAGCCTCACTGCCATGTTGGGTGGGGGATTTCCAGAAGCATCACAGCTGGGAAGTGTTATACTATGAATTTCCACCACCACCAGCACCACCACATGCACCTGGTGATTTAAGTTGGTGGGGGACTTCCTTTAGTGGTTCCACAGGCTTTTTCCCCCTGTGCTTATTTGGGTGGACTCCATCTTACTACCAGAGAAAAGTAAAGAGTGGACGAATTGAGACATGGGGGAAGAGAAAATGTGTTTGGGGAAAAAAAGAGAATGGTGTGCTTACCCTCTTCCAGAGAGGTTTAAAAAAACCAAAGGCTCTTCTCTGCATAGCCTAAGCACACTCAGAAAAAGTTTTTCCCCCAGACTAAAACTCACAGCACACCCAGCCAACTTACAGTGCAAAAAAGATGCAGTTGGAAGAAAGAAATTCCAGCCTCTTTCTGAAGTTTGCGTTAGAATCTGGGCCTGGGAGGGCGGGCGGGGGGAGGGAGAAACGCGGGGTCTCCTTGACCTTTGTGCGCCTCCCTGCCCTGCGGAGTGGGGCTTCCCAGCTTCCGTGCTCTTTTGCCTAGACCCTCCCACTGTCCTGATTTAGCAGATGAGTCCATTCTCATTTCACTTTCTCAGCTCCTCTTAGAGTGTCCCAGTTTCAATCTCCTTTGCTCTTGGCCGATATCAACAGTGGTGCGAACTGAGCTGAAAGTACAAATATATTTGCACTCAGTAGAAAAGCACAAAAAAATCCGCCCTCGGTTAACTCAGTGGAGAGAGAGGACAAGTCCGGCAGACTCTTGACCTTCGCTGCCCTTTACGCCCCTCCCTGACCTGCAAACCCCAGGATTCCATAGGACGTTGAAAGTGGAACAGTCGCACTACACCAGGCTAGTGCGGAAACGAGGTACGTTAGCTGGACCAAGGACTTGATTCGGAATACAGGAGCCTCTTCTCTTATGTGCTTGTTGTCCCTTTAAACTATTTCTACTCCTTGCACTTTCCCCTCCTTCTTCTCCCCGCTTCGCCCCGAACGCTTACATGTTGTCAGAAGCGGAGGGGAGGCCGCTCCTCTGCCCATCATCCAGCCAGGGCCGGAGGACTTTGCTCTCAGTTCAGGCTTGCTAAGCGGCGGCCCAAAGTTACACCGGCCCGCTCCGTTTCAACCACCCAAAAACCTGTTCCCCGTCCCCGGCACTCGAAGGCCTCCGGCCCATTCTCTGCCCCCCCCCTCAGACGGGTGGAATGGATGGGTCCGCCTGGTCTTGCTCCGCAAGCAGAGCCTCAGGGCTCCTCCTCGGGCGGCGGCGGCGGGGGGGATGTTAAGGTAGCACCGGCGGACTCTTACGGTGGACCGAGCCCAGATGCTAGGAATGGCAGAGAACCAGGGTTGGCTAAGGAGCCTTCGGGAAGCTGTTTAGCAGGAGCCCACGGAGACAGTTGACTGGCAACCAGAAATTCAATAACGTGGGACTGAGGTATTTTAAAATGCTTTTATTGAAATCGTGTCATAATAGCATTTTAAAAACAAACAGCATTCATGTTGATTGTGGTCTGATACCAACAATAGCCTGCATGTTGGTAATTTTGCCAAGCATTTCCACTTGATAAGTGAGTCTCCGGCCAAGGGGAGCCAGTGCGATGCCATCATATTGCTCTGCAGGTGCAGCTCCCATCATCCCTCACCATGGGCTATGCTAGATAGCTAGTTAAGAACAGCAGTCCAACAACACATGGAGAACTACATGATTTTGCCTGCAACCCCCCCCCCCGTTTAGGCAAGCATTTGCAGTTATTTTGGGGAATACAAAAAAAAAAAAAAAAAAGTGTATGAGTGCAGAGATTTAGAGCTTGTTTTTGTTAACACCAGAGTTGGGCAGCAGGTGGCCATAACATCACATTTAGTTCTCATCAGATCCTTTTTGTGGTCCCCCTTGTCTCATTTGATGTGGTGACAGCAGCAAAATTACCGCTTTTGTACATGTAAACAAGGTGTATAGGGGCCAGGGGCCTTGTTTAAAAGAAGAATCACACCCAGGAAAGCTTTATGTTTTACAGAGCCATGGTTTTTGCCACCACTGCAGTGGCATGGGTGGATGAGATGGGATGCAGTCCTTATGGGGGAGGGGGCGGGCAATGGACTTCAACCCAATTATCAAGTGGAATTTTGCTAGATCCCTGGCAATTAAGAATTTGTGTAAAGGTCTCTCTTTTCCAGAACCACAGGGCTCCCTCCTGGAAGCTTGCAAAAAGCAGTTCCCCCAGGAAGACCATAAATAAGACTGTCCTTCACCCTACAAGTGACTGGTATTCATCCATAGCTGTGATCATGGAGGTTCCATGTGTCAGACATGAGTAATTACTGTGTTGTGCCACCAAGTTGTTCCTGATTTATGGTAGCCTTAAGGTGACCCTGTTATGGAGCTTTCTGAGGGCCCTCCCTAAACTGCAAACCCCAGGATTCCATAGGATGTTGAAAGTGGAATAATAGCACTGTCACTGTCTAATGCAGAAATGGCCTGAGCAAGACTTGTTCAGAGGAGATTTGCCATTGCCTTCATCTGAGACTGAGAGAGTGTGACTAGTCCTAGGTCACCCAGTAGTTTTCTATGGATGAGTGAGGATTCCTAGAGTCCTAGCCCAACACTTAAACCACTACATCAAACTGGCTCTTCAGCATGACTAGAAGCCATCAATAAACTTATCTTCTTACACGTTTGTCTAATTTAGGGGAGGAAAAAATCAGGCAAAGCTAGTGTCTCTACCATATTTCATAGGCTAAAATACTTTGTGGTCAGATGTGAACTCTGAATGCTAGTAGTGCCCTAAGAGGAGAATGTACAACCATCTGTATACTGCACTCTAGTTCCTATCAGGCCCTGCCAGTACAGCTAGTAGTGAGCAGAATGACCCCATGTGAAAAGAGAACTAGGCTTCTTATTTTTAAAATGGTTGGGTAAAAAAAAGGTTGCTCAGCAGGTGTAGCAAATCAAAAAACCAGTACCTGGCAAAATGCCCTCTTTCACACTGCCGTTTGAGCTGCAAGAGTCTTATTTTTTTCATCCGGCCATCTCATGCTGAGGGATCATGGGAGCAGTAGTTCACTAAAATTTCAAAAGCCACAAGTTCCAAATTCCTGGGCCACTGCACGAGTACTGGAGGCATACAGCGCAGACAGAAAATGCAGGGAAGTAGATTTTAAATGCAGCTCTATTTAGTACGAGTAAGAGATTCACCCTAACCTGCATGGGGGCTAACATTTAATCTGGCCCCTTATAGCACTTAATTTTCTGTTCTCTCAAGTGGAACTGGCTAATGTGGAGCTGCAGGAGTTGGCAGAATCAAAGTGGTGGTAATTAAGACCCAACGGTCATGTAAATTATTTCCACCCTTACTGCCAATAACACATGCAGCCACATGCAAATGCTCCCCTGGTGCCCTATCACTGATGCACAATCATGTGAACAGGTGGTACATTACCAGAGTCACAACTACACTATTAAAACAACAGTGGGAACAATAATGTATAAATAGGTGCAAAGTACCTGAAAGGGCAAATTTGAAGAACATCCTAAATAGATAATGTTCCAATAAGGACTGGCTGGAGAGCTATCATGTGCTTAAAGCATGAGTGAGCTGCGGAGTTGTATGGTGCTGCTGCAAAGCTGGAGAAACTCAGGACTCCTTGTTTATTGGTTACACACGCACACGCACGCATGCACACACAGAGCAATGGCAAATAATCATGTGATGCCTTAAAGACTGGCACATTTAACGTGGCATAATATTTTGTGGACAGGGCCTACTTTGTCATCCATGGAAGTTTACTTCATTACAAATCTGTTAGTCTTTCAAGTCATACGAACTTCAGCTGTATTTGTCAGGACAAATGTCTGCTTTTCTCTGCCCTTCTCTCTCTAGCATGTGCTATACTACCATGTTCTTACGTAGACATAAATTCCAGAATCTCCCTTGAGATCCAAAGCCCCTCAGCATAAAGAGTAGTTTTCACAGCATGTTGGTGAAGTGTTGGAATAAGTGATTCTTCTTCGTGGTCTCTGTGCCTTCATACACTAGGAGCTTTAGCGCCTGCGCGGTAGCGTTCGGAAACTTCTAGAGCTTGTTCGCTTGGCGGGAACCCCTCCCCCACGCCGGTACTGCGCATGCTCCTCCCGCCGAGCAACGGTCTCTCCTCAGTTCTTTCTCGTCCGCCGTCGCGTATGGAAGGTTCTTTGGTTTGTTCCTCTCACTTTTGTGCTTGGCTTGCTGTTTTCACGGTTTTACGGACTTTTGGACTGTCTCTGACCTCTCTTTCGGACTCCCCCTTCGGTTTTTGGTCTTTTCGGATTTTTGCAGTTTGGCGTTCTTCGTCTTATGTCCGCGCTCTTCAAGAAGTGCGTGTCCTACGGGCGCAAAGTTGCCCTCAACGACGGCCACAAGGAGTGTCTTTTCTGTTTGGGTGAGTCCCACAACATTCGGACTTGCCCAATTTGCCGGGATTTTACTCCCCAAACTCTCCGCAACCGGTCCGCGAGACTTAAGTCTTATTGTTGGGAACAGTCTCTGCGGGCGATAGACGAGACCTCCACTTCCAAGATGGCCGATAAGAAGACGACCACGCCATCGACGGTATCGGCGGCTGCCGGTCCGTCCACCTCGTCGGTATCGGGCTCGGTACCGGCGAAACGCCGATCTCGGCGTTACCGAGGATCCCGAAGCTGTCGGCGGCTGCCAAGTCAGCGAAAGGATCCTCGACGGCGAGGAAGGCTGAGGCTCCCCTGACGGAGACGCCTGCTAAAAAGCGCCCTGCTCCGGACGGAGGCAAGGGCAAGGAGAAGGAGAAGAAGAAGAAGAAGAAGAAGGAGAAGAAGCGCTCCCCGGCTGGGGACGTTCAACCTCCTACTCCTCCTCCTACTCAGCAGCCTTCCAAAGGGCGAGGCGAGTCTGTCGATCTCTCGGATGATGAGATCGAGGACGTTCCCCAACAGCGCCCGGACTCGCCTGTGGCAGACCCTCCAACCCTGGTGGAGGAGCGCCACCGCCCTCCCAGCCGTCGCAGGTCGGCCGACCTGCAGCAGAGAGAGCCCTCTGCTTCTCCGGAGCGGCGTTCGACCTCCTTCCGGTCCCGGTCCCGCTCTTCCGAGCGTCCGGTGGCCTCGCCGCCTCCTAGGGAGACAAGAGAGGAACAACCTCGCTCGTCTGCCTCCAGATACACCTCGGCGTCCTACGTGGCCAGGTACGCGAGGGAATCTGAATGGAGAGAGCGCCCGGCCTCTTATCGGTCACATTCGCCATCGTACCGGGATCGGTACCATCGTGGCCCGAGTCGCTGGGAGACCTTCCGGAGGTCCCGGTCACCTCGTCGACAGCGCGAATCGCGCTCGCCTAGAGGGGACGAGGCTCGGTACCGTCGACACCGAAGCCGATCTCCGTCGGACCGCCGCTCCTTCAGCCGCTCTCCCTCTCCTCGATACCATAGGGCGAGGGAGCCTTCACCTCGGTATCGGGCGATATCGCCACCTCCTAGGGTCACAGCAACGGCGACGCGCCCTACGGAGTCGGTGGTGACTGAGCGGGCTAAGACAACATCAGCCTGCCAGACTACCCCGGTCACCACTAAGAGGGTGAAGTCCGTGGTCAGCCAGCCCAAGCGGGACGCTGCCACTACCACCGCCCCGGCTGCAGAGAAGCCTAAGAAGGCAACACCGGTGGCAACTGCGAAGGAGCCGGAAAGCGAGCGGCGAGAGGACTCACCGACCTCAGAGTCGTACGACTCGAGTGCGGAATCAGAGGTGTCTGAGGCGGCCTCCCAGGAGTCTCCTCCGCTGGGATTCGGGGACCCGATCCCAGATTTTGCTCCAGAGGACGTCCACCAGTTCTCTGCGATGCTGCTCCGCATGGCTACCACCCTCGGCCTGAAGATCGCCGATGCGGAGCCGGAGGACGACGATCCAGTCTTCTCCGTCTTTGAAGGGAAGCAACCTGCCACGGCCCCGCTGCCTCTCCTGCCCCGGATATCCAGACTGGTGAAGGCCGCCTGGGATAGGCCGGCCTCGGCTCAGCCGATACCGCAGCGGCTGGAACACCTCTACAGGGTGCAGAAGGATAACGCCGGTTATCTCTTCAATCACCCTGCACCGAACTCTGTGGTGGTCGAGTCGGCACAGACGAAAGGCTCCGGCAGGCAGCACACCACCCCGCCGGACAAAGAGGGCAGGAAGTTGGACGCCTATGCAAGAAGGTTCTATTCCGCGGCCTCCTTGCAGATCAGGCTGTCCAACACTCAGACTTGCCTCGCGGCATACCTGAAGAAGGTGCTCGATCGCCTGCAACCGGCGATGGAGGCGGTACCGGAGGACATCCGCCAAGCCTCCTCCGTGATCTTCAACGAGGCCATCTCCATCGCTCGGCAGCAGATGGCCTCCTCCAGGCACACAGTGGAGATTGCCTCCCGGGTCATGGCGGGATCCATCGGCCTGCGCCGCCATGCTTGGCTGCGGCCGGCCGACATCCAGGAGGACACCAGAAGGAGGATTGAAGATCTCCCCTTCGACGGTGAGGGCCTATTCAATTCGTCCACCGACGAAGCTTTGGACAATCTCGTTAAGGCGAGGCTGACCGCCAAGAAGATCGGGCTACAGCCGGCCACGCAAGCCCGCAGGGCCTCCACCTTCCGCCCATCCTGGCGACGATCTTCCACCTCGTCGTTCCAGCGTTCGGCCCAGTCTGGACAGTCGAGACCGTCCTCCGGCTCTTCTGCCAGACGCACGATAAGACGACGCCCGGCTTCGTCCAAGAAGTCCTCCTCCGAGACAAAGTCTCGGTTTTGACGTGCCTGGCAGGACCTACCAATTCCCACTCTTCAGCCTACCATCTGCGCTCGGAGACCGACCGACTCTGGCTCGACATCTCGCGGAGTGGCAATGTGTCACTACGGACTCTTGGGTGCTTTCCATCGTCCGTCTTGGCTACGCCATCGAGTTTCTCGATATTCCTCCTCGAGGTGCTTACTATTCCACGCCGTCGAGTCCAGCCCTCCTGGAAGAGATCCAATCCCTCCTCCAGAAAGGGGCGATCGAGCAGCTCCCGCAAGAAGCCAAGACCACCGGCTTCTTCTCCAGGTACTTCACGGTACCGAAAGCCGACGGTACCCTCCGGCCGATTCTCGACCTCAGAGGGGTGAACTACTACATCCGCCCCAAAAGGTTCAAGATGGTCACGATACCGTCGATCCTGCCCTTCCTACATCGGGGGGACTGGTTCGCCTCCATCGATCTCCGAGACGCATACTTCCATATCGCCATTCGCCCGCAGCACAGACGGTACCTCCGCTTTGCAGTCGACGACACCTGTTACCAGTACAAGGTGCTGCCGTTCGGACTCTCGACTGCCCCAAGGGTCTTCACCAAGTGCATGGCCCCGGTGGTATCCTTCCTGCGGACAAAGGGTGCTTCTGTCTTCCCTTACCTCGACGATTGGCTGTTGGTGGCGTCCTGCAAACAGAGACTTTACCACGACGTCCACATGACGTTGTCACTCCTGACCCGCCTTGGTCTACGGGTGAATCCGAAGAAGTCCCACCTCGAGCCGGCGAGGATCTTGGACTTCATCGGGGCGACGCTCGACTCGACCTCCGCCAGGGCGTACCTACCAGAGTCTCGAGCCCAAACCCTGATCCGGGCCGCCGCTCACGCTCGTACGGCCCCGACGTTATCTGCGAGAAGCGTCCAGCAGCTCTTGGGCTACATGGCTGCGACGACCGCTGTGACATATCTCGCCAGGCTGAGAGCGAGACCTCTTCAACACTGGTTCGTCCGCATATTCGACCCCCTGCGAGACGAACAGACACTCCGACTGCAGCTGCCGGAAGACGTCCGCTCATCCCTCCGATGGTGGCAGTCGCGACGCAATCTGATGTCAGGGATGCCTTTCCAACAGCCGACACCGAAGGTGACGGTAACGACCGACGCCTCCCTGTATGGATGGGGTGCCCACTGCGCTGATCTCAGAGTCCGCGACAGATGGACCGACGACGAGACCGCTCTCCATATCAACGCGCTGGAGCTGCTCGCCGTCTCGAAAGCGCTACGGGCGTTCCGCCACGTCGTAGCGGGGCGGACGGTCCTGGTTCTGACGGACAATACCACCGCCGTCTGTTACATCAACAGACAAGGAGGGACTCACTCCACAACCCTGCTCAACATTGCACTCGACTTGTGGGAATGGTGCATTCGCCTGCACACGCATCCCGTGGCAGTTCACCTGGCCGGGCAGGAGAACACCACGGCAGACGCCCTCAGCAGGGACACCTCATCCCATCACGAATGGTCTCTCTCCGGAGAGGCGTTCAGACTGATTCGGGACCGCTGGGGCGAACCATCGATCGACCTCTTCGCGACCAGGGAAAACACGAAGTGTCGCCGATTCTGTTCCAGAGCGGGCCACGATCGTGCCTCCATCGGGGACGCTTTCCAGTTTCCATGGACCGGGGAACTCCTCTACGCGTTCCCGCCGTTCCCGCTGCTCGGCCGGACGATATCGAAGATCCTCGCCGACCGAGCCGACGCGATCCTGGTAGCCCCGTACTGGCCGAGGCAACATTGGTTCGCACCCCTGCTACAAGCCGCACGAGACGACCTGCTCCGGTTGCCACCGACACCGGACCTGCTCTCCCACTCCGGCGGCCGAGTCCTCCATCCGGACCTGCCACGCCTGGCCCTCCATGCCTGGAGGATATCGCACTAGACGATCCCGTGCTCGGTACCATCCTCGTCGCGGCCAGGAAGGAATCCACCCGTCGCAACTATCAATACAAGTGGCGACGCTTCCTGACCTTCGCTAACGAGAGGAGTGAGCCGGTATCGCCCGCGGGGCTCTCGACCGTCCTGCATTTCCTCCTGCACCTCCGGCAACAGGGTCTGGCGTTTCCATCCCTGAAGGTGTATCTCTCCGCGATCGTGGCATACCAACCGCCACGATCGGCTGCCTCGGCCTTCTTCAGGAACGATACCGTTAAGCGGTTCCTGAAAGGACTTCATCATCTCTACCCGCCGGTATCGCCGCCGCTACCGCCGTGGTCCCTCTCGCTGGTGCTCTCGCAGCTGACAAAGCCGCCCTTCGAGCCGATGGCGACCTCGGATGACAGGCTCCTGACCATGAAAACTGCCTTCCTGGTAGCGGTGACCTCAGCGAGGCGAGCGGGTGAGATCACAGCTCTTCGATCCGATGAGCCCTTCACGGTCTTCCACAGAGACAAGGTGGTCCTGAGACCTGACATCTCGTTCCTGCCTAAGGTGGTGTCCAGTTTCCATCTCAACCAGGACATCATCCTGCCTGCCTTCTTCCCGAACCCGACGACACCGTTGGAGCGGTCCCTCCACTCCCTGGATGTGCGTCGGGCCGTGGCCTTCTACATGGACAGGACTGCTTCCTTCCGACAGACGCCGCATCTCTTCGTTTGCTATGGGCGACGTCGGAAGGGCCTTAAAGTGTCCACCCAGCGTTTCTCCAAGTGGGTGGTACGGACTATTCAACTGGCGTATGAGCTCGCGAGGAAGCCTCCGCCAGTCCTGCTTCGAGCCCACTCCACCAGAGCGGTGGCTACTTCTGCAGCCCTCCTGCGAGGAGTTGACCTGCATGAACTCTGCCGTGTGGCGACCTGGTCCCAACCATCGACCTTCGTGCGCCACTACAGGCTCGACTGCCGGTCGCGCAGAGATGCCCGGTTTGGACGTGAGGCTTCCGTGCTGTAGGACCTGACCCGCCGTCCGACCGGTAAGCTACACAGTCTCCTAGTGTATGAAGGCACAGAGACCACGAAGAAGAAGAACAGGTTGCTTACCTGTAACTGTGGTTCTTCGAGTGGTCATCTGTGCCATCATACACACCCGCCCTTCCTCCCCTCTTTCTCAGGTCCCTGTAGGTTCTACGGCGGACGACAGAACTGAGGAGAGACCGTTGCTCGGCGGGAGGAGCATGCGCAGTACCGGCGTGGGGGAGGGGTTCCCGCCAAGCGAACAAGCTCTAGAAGTTTCCGAACGCTACCGCGCAGGCGCTAAAGCTCCTAGTGTATGATGGCACAGATGACCACTCGAAGAACCACAGTTACAGGTAAGCAACCTGTTCTTTTCATTTATTTCAGCAGAGGTCAGCATTTATTGGCTGGAATTCAGTAAAAGACATCTTTGTAAGTGGACTTACATGTGTGCGGGAAATAGAATCCAGGAATGTCATAACGTCAGTTTTCACCTTGAGCCTACTGTGACATTACTACCTACAGAGGTCTGCTGTACGGTGGTAGACTATGGAGTGAATGATGCACAATGGGCACCCATGCACATCAGGACACCATCTAGGAAATGTTGGAGCACAACAGGAGTGCCCAATGCACATCACAGCATTCTTGCCTGGATGCACACCTTCACAATTCACTAACAAGGTTTCAAACCATTTCTGCAACAGACTTCTAAAGTTACAAAATACAGACTGTGATTTAGAATCTCAGCTTTAATTTTTAATGTCTTATTTTCCACACTAAGGATGGGAGAAAATATCATTCGGGCTGAGTTTTGACAAAAACTTTACAATGTACACTGAGTTCTTTTAAAAAAAATTGGTGGGAAGAACCTGAAAGTTTGATATGAAATTTTTCACAGTGCTGCCGAATTTTGGTAGCAGGACACCAAAGAAAGGAAGTTTCCCAATAAAACAAGGCACATGTACCTTGCTTGTTGCAAAGTCAAAAAATATTCTTAGAAGTCCCGGAAGAATAATGCAGCTTCAGAGCAAGTTGGATGTTTCCTATATATCTTTTTAAAAGGGACATTTCCTTTTCATTCATCACTGCATCAGCAAAAGGCCCATTCACAGTGCTACACAATTATAGCAATACATGCCATCCAACATTTCAGTCAGGTGACAATTAAGACATGTGGCCAAGCAACAACAGAGTGTAGTCAAGATGGCAGAAATTGTTAATGAGGAAGAACACATCAACTAGGAGAGGCTGCTGAAGTATGCATTTGCCTGAGTCTACTGAAAAGGGCCAGATTTCACCTCTTTCCTCTCCTCCCTCCTGAGTTAATAGAGTGGGAACTTCTTTTGCACTTTGAACTCAGTTTGTGACAGATGAAATAAGCAGAGGACAAAGGAAGGAAGTGGGAGGAGGAGAGAAGAAGGGAACATTTTAAAAGCAGTTGAAAAACTGGGATGACTAAAGATTAATTGGGAATCCTGCCAAATTAAGACAGCTGGAGGATATGCCAGGCCCTCTTTCAGCCAAATGAGCCAAAGGGCCCCCAAACACAGCAAGGGATACAGGCATACCACATTTTGAAAAAAGTGATGTAATACACCGAGCCCTTTCTGACCAGGGTCTAACATCATCTAGTTGCATTTAAGAGTGGCTGATAAAGAGGATAATCAAAGCAAGAGAGCTACAGAAAAGGCAGCGGATGGGTTTTGAGATAGAAAACCAACAGAAGAATATAAGAAGCTGAGTATAACAGGCACATGGACCATTTCCACACTAGACTGTTTTAGCGCTATTGTTCCATTTGCAACGTCCTATGGAATCATGGGGTTTGCTGTTTCGGGAGGGGCCGTCTGGAACCCCAGGATTCCATAGGATGTTGCAAGTGGAACAATAGCACTATAACCGTCCAGTGCGGAAATGGCCATGGTGGCCTGTACAGGACACAAGACCAGCATGCTAAACGTAAGAAGTGAGCTCAGTTTAACTCAGAAGGACGTACTTCTGATTAATTATGTATATGGTAGTAGTATTCAAAGATGCTGCCATGTTAGTGTGTCTCAGCATAACAAGGGAAGGAAATCTTGTAACATGGAGGAAAAAAGACAACTAAGTGGACTGAGATCCATGAAAAATTACACAGAAATTTTACTTTCTCAGCTAGTTTCAAACTTGCTACAGGATTCCTTTATATTTTTCCATGTAAATGGTATCTAGTTCCATTTTCCCCTTTCCTTCCATACATACGTGTTTAAGGCATCCCTGACTTAGATAAGAATACCCAGACTAGGAAACATCAGAATGGACAGGGGCAGGAGATTATCTGTTTCCACTGAACTATCTGGTTTCAAACCATTTTTTTCACCAAACTGATGCATCAGAGGGAATGTTGTCTCTTCTTTGGACTGTTAGTGGTTGGCCCCAAGAGCCTTGGTTTACATGTAATACTTATTAGAGTGGATGGTTCTATATCTCAATCTTACAGTCAAACCCCCGAAACTGGAGAGTCTTCTGTGGAAAACACTAGCCTTTATCTTTCAGGGATCAGGAAGGAGAAGCAGAACTCAAAATCACACACACACACACACACACACACACACTGGATACTTCCTCTGTTCCAAATAAGAGGCCTTATTTATGAACTTTCATGGGGGAAGGGATATATCAGAGGTGGTCCTAAGCTATCAAGCAGTTCCCTTTCTGCTTCACAATGCAAAACAGAACATTGCACTGATTGATGGCAAAGGATTGCTGGGAAACACAGTCATATTCTTTCCTGATGATCACTTTCATGTCCAGCTTTATCAGCAAACAACAATCTCCTGTTTAGCTTAGTGGTTTCCTCTTTTGACATCATGAGAAATGGCGAAAAACCCATATATGCACTTAATACAGGGTCTCCATCCAAGACAGAGATGAGGAATCTGTAGTTCTCTGCATTTTGCTAGTCTGTAGCCTCTATGATGCCTGTTCATTGTCTGGGGTTGACGTGAACTAGAGTCTTGTTGTCACCTTGGTAAACCCTGTCCCGGGGTCTACAACTTTGATGTAAAATTAATCTAACCCACCAGAGAGGTCACCCGGATGAGCATGTAGGCAACAACGGTCATACAATTGAAAGAACCAGGTCAGGCCAGTAAACTTCCCAGTCATGTAGCCACAGGAGATCTCAAGCTGTGCCAACCCACGGTGGACCAAAGATCAGGAGCCAACTTGAAGGAATTAAGAGTCTTCCCACAAAGTTGGGCACTGGAAGCAACAAAACCTTACCAGGCAAAATCCATCTACATAAACTCACACTGCAACCCAAAGCGGCAGAAGATCTTGATACTTGGGTAACACATTGTTATCTTCCAATATCAAAGAAGGTGCCGGTGTGAATTTGTTTTCCGTTGCTGTCCCCTTTGTTCTCCCCAGGAGAGGCTTTGCCCTCAAGATAAATTTTTCCTACAAATAGTCCCCATTTTTGACTAGTTTTTTGGATACCTCCCGTTCATATCAACTGACCGTTCCCCCCTCCAGATAGCCGTGTGATCCCCTCAGTGTCTTTTCGCTGAGTTCCTTTCTTTCGCTGCTTTCCAGACCAAGAACTTCATGAAAAGGTGCAGTATCACCCAAACCACGAATCCTTCAACAATCCCTCTTATCTTATTTCCACTCTTTATTTCTCTTTAGCCCTTGGATGTGTGTGTGAGTGTTTGCGTTGATGAGTGCTATTACTGTTTAATAAAGTCATTCATTGGACCTTTTTGTGTGATTTCTGATGGGGTCTGGCCCTGTAAAAACTGCATAAAAGATCTTGCTAGGTTACCCTGCCTCTTGCATTGCTATTGCTTGTGCTCCGTTGAGTTTCCTTTCCCCATCACTTGGAGCATATTGAGGTGTCCCTCAGGGACCCCCAGATTTTCAGGGTAACAGTCTAACAACTGGAATGCCACAGACTGCCCACTTCTGATTAAGTGTCTGTACAAAAGGCCCTGGCCCAGTGTGGGGAGGGGGTGGCAGTGGCAGCAGCAGCAGCAGCCACCCTCCTGCCCGCCCTATCCACACCCACTACTGCCCCGACCCTGCCGGGGTCCTTCCTGGCCTGGTGTGGGGGTGTTGGGGGCGGCAGAAGCGCCTAGGGGCCCAACTTCCACACTTGCCCTAGGTGCTGTTAAGCCTAGATACACCATTGTCACTGTGCTATCAATGTGGGAAAAATGTGTTTGGGAGAGCTTCTACCTCAGATGCCAGAATAAAGTCAATGCCCTTGGGTACTATGTGCCATGATCATGACTTTGATGTGGGAGGGGCACCATTTACTGCTCTATCTTGTGCCCCCTGATGAACCAGTGCGTTATACTGTTTGAATGTTAGACTAGACTTCCAGGAGGCCACGGTTCAAATCCCCACTCAACTGTGGAAACCCTCTGGGTGACCTTGGGCAAGTTACACTCTCGCAGCCTCAGAGGAAGGCAATGGCAAGCATCCACTGAACAAATTGTGCAAAGAAAATCCCATGACAGGATTTCCTTACGATCACCAGAAGTCAGAAGCAACTTGATGGCATACAACAACCATTGGGCTCCTCTGTATCTTGATATGTTTATTATTTTATTTGTTTCTTTATATTACATCCCAATTTTCTCCCAGTATGTGACCTGAGGTGGTTTGCAACAAACTCCCGTTGTACTCTTTCCCTCCTCTTCTTCCCCTCATGTTCTGCTGCTGATTTTCTCTCTCAAAACCTATACCTTTTCTATAGCTCTTTTTCCTCAGTCCTTGACTCCCCACTTTGGCCAATTTCTTCTCACTACATGACTGTTTTCCTTTTTTCTCTGTCATTTTGCAAATCTCCTTTATCCTCACCTTGCAGCTGGTCCACCAGTTGGGCAGCAGAGATTCTATCACACCCTGAATTACGATACTTTTTTTTCCTCTTGGCTGGTGGATTCTTAGAATCACAGTCCAAAAAGTACCTTTTCAGAACAGTGAATAGACCAGGGGTACTGGGAAATAGATTTGCGACTTGGGCAATGCCCCTGGTAGGCCACATTCTCTCTAGAGAGCCAGGCTAACAGGAGACACAAAAGCCCTTCTTTTGAAAAGGTTAGCCCCAAGTAAGCTTCTTGTGGGATCCTAGAAGGCTGCCTTCTTGTCTTCGATTTCTCTCATCACACCCACATGCATTGCGAGGATGTTCTGACTGTACAAATCACGTCAGCCTTGCTGAGAGGCTGAGTAACAGTTCTCTGGCATACGTAGTGAAAGGTCATTCAAGGTGAAAGCAGCTTGCCTCTGCTTTCATTTTAAATTCCTGAGAAGGATGGTTTCTGAGGCAGAAAAAGATGTTGAATGGCTGAGTCCTATCTCAGGAAGCCCCTGTCCTTCTTGAACAAAGTCACTGTTTGCCACAACTTAACCCACACAAAATGAAAGGCAAAAGAAAAAAGAAAAGATGGAGGAGGTGAGAGAGGCTCAGATACAGTATAGGAGGCTGAGGCCATTTCCGCACTAGACTGTTATAGTGCTATTATTCTGCTTTCAACATCCTATGGCTGGCCCCTCCCAAAATTGCAAACCCCAGGATCACAGGATGTTGAAAGTGGAATAATAGCGCCATAACAGTCTAGTGTGGAAATGGCCTGAGCCTTGAAAACTTCCTGGTTTGGACTTTAGCTCCCAGAGTCTCTAACTATCCCAACTTGATAGGGACAAGCGCAAATAATCCACTGCCATCCCAGTTTTTCACTTGCTTTTAAAATGTCCCAGTTTCTCTTTTCTCCTCCCATCTTCACCTTTCATCCTCCGGTTACTTCAGTTCCCGCAAACTGAGTTCAAAGTGCAAAAACAGTTTGCACCCTGTGGGGAGAGAAGAATGGAAGGAGCAGAATCATGCACTTCCCAGTAGGCAGAAGCAAAAGCAGCTGCCACCACCAATCCTAGCTTATGTGGCCTAGCTCGTTACTAACATTTGCCATCTGGATATCATGCTGATGTTGGTTGGTCACATGTGCCCCAGTTTTCATCTGTGAAATTTTGGAGATCATGTGATCTCCTCAGCCAGCATGGCAGCGGCAAAGGAGCTACAGTCTGAAAGAGCAACATTACAAACAGGTGGCATGGCAGAGAACTCTTGCTGCAAATAACAATGTGTGGTTCATTTCTCATGAACAGCTGAGACACACACTTTTCTGGTGTACAAGCAAACTTTTTGAGGTTGGTTGAACAGGGAGAAACAAGAAGGAGTGTGGCTCAGAGGCACTTCAACTTTTTTTGCATGCAGAAAGTCCCTGGTTCAGTTCCTGAGGGCCTCTGAATGCGCAACATACCATCCAACTGTCATGATTTAACAAGGACAGTCCCAACTAATTCTCAGTCATCCCATTTTTTCAGATGCTTTCTAAACATTCCAGTTTCCTCTCACTTTCCCCCTTTTTCCTCAGCTTACTTCAGTTGCTGTAAACTGAGTTCAAAATGCAGAAGTACTTTGCACTTACTTAACATTGTGGGGCTGGAGAGAAAACAGAAACTTGCCCTTCTCTGACGGCTCAGAAGAAAGAAAACCACAAGCTTTTTCCTCATTAATAACTTTTGCCATTTTGACTATACTCGTTGCTTGGCCCCATGGGTCCTGGTTTTCGTCTGTGAAATGTTGGAGATAATGGAGAAAGGTCCAGTATTGTTTCATTCTAGAGTTTCCTCAGGTTGCAGATTTGACATATCATGAATGAACAACAAAATATTAAAATCCATAAAGTTGTAGTGGTTAGAGTACTAGACTGGGAGTAGTGAAGGTTCCAAGTTCTAGTCCTTCTGAGCTATGAGATCTGGTGTCAGTCATCCAGGACCCACTGCAGTTGCCACCCACAGTGCCACAAAATGTGGAAGCTCTTTTGTTATTAAAAACTCTATATATCAGGCTCAGTGATACAACAGCAGAAGATAGGAACGAGACAGCAAAGTCTAAAAATCTGGTCAGATGTTGTGACCAGGAGGTACAGTCTCACACCTTCCAACATTTTACAGATCAAAACCAGGGTATATGTGTCCTGGCAACATCAGAGTGTAGTCAAAATTGTAAAATTTGTTAATGAGGAAGGGCAAACAAGCTAGGAGAGGCTACAGGAGTTTGCTTTTGCCTGATTCTGAATCTCCTGCTGAGTTAACTGAGTGAAATCTATTTTTGTACTTTGAACTCAGTTTCCAGTATTTGAAATAAGCTGAAGACAAAGGGAGAAAGGAAGAGGAGGAGAGAGAAACTGGAACATTTTAAAAGCAGCTGGAAATTGGGGCAATACTGGATAAATTAGGGCCATTTCCACACTACATTCTTGTAGCGCAATTATTTCACTTTCAACATTCTATGGAATGTTCTATCCAGCCAGCCCCTCCCGAAACTGCAAACACCAGGATTCCGTAGGATGTTGAAAGTGGAATAATTACGCTAAAAGCGTGTACTGCAGAAATGGCCTAGGACTGTCTCTGCCAAAATTGTAACAGTTGGGAGGTATGCAGTCTTCAAAAGGAGATTTGCAGGCTGAATGATCACTAGTAACCTGATCACACTTTGCAATGTACTCCAGGACCAAGAAGGAATGGCTGATCTCTGTTCTGAATTGTACCATCTAGCCTCTGAGCACACGCTCAACTCATAAATATGTTATCAGTACTGGAAGTAGGATGTGCATACAAATCTTTTCATGCATAGATCTATTCCTGTGCTGTTTTGGAACTGAAATCCTTTGCAGAAAATATAAATATATGCTGGTCAGTGCTGATGGGAATTGCTGTTTAACAGAATCATCAGGGTCTTGGTTGCACATCCCTACTTTAGTGTTTATACTCACTTATGTTGTTGTTGTTGTTGTTGTTGTGTGCCTTCAAGTCATTTCTGACTGATGGTGACCCTAAGGCACAGGGTCTTCTGGGGTTTAACACTATCCTAAATGACAACTTTACCCTATCCTAAATGATAGCTTATTAGTTGTAGACACTATAGTAACACCTATCTAACTGGAACTTTCCAGAAATGTTTATGGATTTGTTTTCATGTTAAACAAAGTCAATAATCTATTTTATGGTAGCAATTTTTTCCTCCACTCCAATCTGGCCCACAGTATCCTGCAACATTAGCATCTGTACACAATTCCAGCAATATGATTCCAGTTTAACTGCTATGGCGGCATCCTGGGACTTGTACTTTGGTGAGGCAGTAGAGCTCTCTGGCTGAGAAATCTAAATACTCCTCCCTTAACTATAAATATCAGGATTTCATAGGATTGAACCATGCAATTAAAGTGGAATGTTAGGCCATTTCCACACTAGACAGTTATAATGCTATTATCCCACTTTCAACCTCCTATGGAATCCTGGGGTTTGCAGTTCATGGAGGGGCCATTTAGAATTCTCAGCCAGGGAGCTCTTTGGCCTCAGTAAACTGCAAACCCCAGAATTCCACAGCATGTTCAAAGTAGAATAATAGCACTATAACAGTGTAGGGTGGAAATGGCCTTAGTGCTAGAATTGTGTAGTGTGAAAGGGCCCATGAGAGATTAATTTTCCTCAAGTTGCAATAACTGGAACTGGAGAGCTGCCTGTAATGGAGTTCTAGTCATTCTTTGTTTTCCAGTTGAGATGAGCAGGCAATAGGTATCATTTCCTTTGAGTGGACCTCTGATGATGATACATAGAAAAGTGGTGGGTGGGTGTGGTTTCAGCATGAGGAATGTGCTAGGTGTAATATTATTTTCTTTCTCTTTTTTAAAAAATATTTTCATTACAGTTTGGTTTGATGGGGCCAGAACTCATTTATGTTTATTCAGTCCATGTTTAGTTAGTAAGTTAGTGTTTTAGTGAGTATAACATTTAGAGCTTTTATTTTAGTTTTAGTACAGTGTTTTAATTTTGGTTCATGTTAAAAAAATCAGTTTGTGCGTGTTGCTTTGTGTTAAAATTTTACAAAAAGACCATCAAGAGTCAGAGACTTTGCATTTCTCTTGATTGTGCATTCTGTATATCATTTGGTCAGATCATGATAGAGCATAGACTTCTTTTCGATGTCTCCTGGGTGGGTCCCACCACCAAAGCAAGTAGTTTAAAGGCAGTTGCTGCATGGGAGAGCTCCCTTTGCTGTCATAACCAGTTTTTCTGGAACCAAGGGAAAGCCTTGGTCACAGACTAGGATGCCTGTGGAGCTTGGAAATCCTGATTAACTGGAGAGAGTGCTCAGGATTCTCTCAGAAGGTGAGATCAGTTAGGTGGGGTCTTTTCAGACACTATAAATGTGATAATATCACGTGTAAAATCATGACAGCATTTAGCCTTTCACACTGTCACCTAAATGTGACATGCTTTTTTGGGCTGGGTCAAATCATACAATTTTCTCACTATGAGCAGCTGTTCCTGACAGTTCCTGGGCCCATGTATTCATCCGGACAAATGTGCACTTGTGAACTGAGTTGTCAGCAGAACTTCTCACAATCACAATAGCCAGGAAAAGTATTACCAGTCATATCAGTGACTGCCCTGGTTCACATCTTCTGTTCCTCCATGTATGTGTCCAAGGGAAATGGCATATACATGGAATGGGGTGGTGGTGGGGAATGGTGTCAACTCAACTGACCTTTTATCATAGAAAGATCAACATGGAGTTTGCTTTAAACTGTTCTATGCAATAGTCTCTCTCTCTCTGTGTTTAGCAAGGAAATACTTGGATGTAGGGGTCAGAGCAGGTTTGGGGAATTTGTACCCCTCCAGATCTTGTTGCATTCCAGGTCTCGTGTCCCAGCCAGCACAACGAATAGTTAGGGCTGATGGAAGCTATAGCTTCCCCATTCCTAGGCTAGACTATGAGACTATGACTAATAGTTTTAATCTTTGCAATGAATCTCATAGAACCATACACTTTTTGCTAACCTACTCTACCACGCAAGATTATTGTGAAGATCAAATGAGGAATGGGGAATGAAGAGGGGAAAGATCTGCATATGCCATCTTGTGCTACTTTGGAGGAAAGGCAGGATATACATGTAATAAACAAACAATTCTCACAGTTCTATATACAGTATTGAAGGGAAAAACGGAGGGGAAACCTAGATTGAGCGACTTCTGCAAGCCCCTTTCATATGTAAAAAGACAAAGAGGACACTACAGTACTTTGCAGCATGGCAGCAACAGGAGCATCAACAAGCACATGCAGACATAGAACTGTAAAAATGTAGCATTGTAGGGAATCCTATAGATCATCTAGTCCAACTCAACCCAGTACTGCATGAGGCAAAGACAAATCTTCACCATCCTCTCACATTGCCTTTTTCTGGGGTGGGTTTAGAGAATCTGTGTCCTATCAGCTGGATTCTGGTAAGAGATTATGAGAGTTGGAGAGCTAGCATGGCATAGCGGTTTGTGCATTGGACTATGACTCTGGAAATGAGGGCTCAAATACCTGCTCAGCCATGGAAACCCATGAGGTGACCTTGGCCAAGCCAGTCTCAGCGTGAGAGGAAGGCACAAACAAATCCCTTCTGAACAAATCTTGCCAAGAATCCCCTGTGACAGGTAATGTCATAAAGTCAGAAATGACTAAAAAGCATACAATAACAACAGCAGCAACAGCATGATGAGAGTTGGAGTCCAGCAACTTCTGGAAAGACCATAGGTTCCCAACCATTGATCTGACATGAAAGGTTTGAAATTGTCAAACTCAGGATATGTATGTTGCTGTTTATTATTGTACTGGTCGTTCTCTTTTAATTCTTGAAACTTTCTCCCCAGCAGCTGAGGCCCAAGTGCCATGTAGCCAGGATATGACTGTGACAGTTGCCTCTGAAACACAGGTGGGCCAATCTGTTTTTTTATTTTTTCTGTTAGAAGGTAGTGATCAGCCTGGGGCAAAGGGCATATTGTAAGCTTAGCATTAAAGAATCCTGAGCCCAGGAGTCTGGTTTGAGTGCCAGAACTTAAAGCACCTGACATTAATTGAACATGGGTTGGGTAACCTGTGGGGCATTCAGGGACAATTTTTATGTTGCAGGCCACACCTACAGATTTTTTAAAACAATGAGTTATACATGTGTGTGTGCATGCACACACATGCATGTATTTAAAAAAAACTACTTTGGGGCTGCAGGAGGTCTGATTAACCCTGGATTTAACACACAAAATTCATTTCTGGTGTTACCCCAAGCTTCCTTCATTTCCCTAGGATAATTTAGGACAGAAGAAATGAATGAGGAGCTATTTTGTTATCACTTTTGTTAAACAATTGGGAGTCAGAGATCTCTTCCAGTATTCAAAGGATCTGCCAGTTAATGCATATTCTGCCCAGGTAAATGCCTGTACTACAGAAACTGACCTGTTTTTCCCCTGTACAAGCGGACCACACTGGTGCATTTTAGGAGGATTGGAAGTGACATGATGAGAAGTTATGAGGAATGTCATGTTTTAGAGCAGTTTTGTGGTGGTTTTGGTGGTTTTCAGATTATTATTTTTTTAATTAAGTTTGGGAAGGCTTTCCAGGAGGCTTTCAGTGCTGCAAAAAAGAAGTTGGATGAGAACTCTCCCACTCCCAGTACTGTAGAGCATACTCTATCTATTGTTGATGTTGTTGTTGAGTGCCTTCAAGTAGTTTCCAACTTACGGTGACCCTAAGACAAATCTATCACAGGGCTTTCTGGGGGCTGAGAGTGTGTGATGCACCAAAGTCACCCAATGGATTTCCGTGGCTGAGCAGGGTATTAAACCCTGAAGATTGTAGTCCAGTGCTCAAACCACTACAACACACTGGCTCTCATTTACTCCTTCTGAAAAGTAACACATTCCAAAGGGAATTTGCAGCAAAGCCAACTGAATCCTTTTCTCATTACAGAACCAAGGGAGAATTTTTCCAGTAACAATGATACAGCTAAGGTACATTATTGTCATAAGAAAATGGCAGAACACATGACTCCTTTTGTAGTGTGACTTTAATGTTTTAGTTACTTTCATAGTTATGGGACTATGGTCTCACAAAATGATGCAGGCGGAATATCCCAGGGTTCGAGTCCTGGCTTATGCTGTATTGCATGCTGTGCATTCATATTTAACAAATAACTAAAAGGTAACCATTTTAGTTCCTTTAAAAAAATGGATAAATAAAATAAAATAAATAAAAAAAAATAAAAAAAATAAAAAATTCATTTTACCAAGCATACCTATAGCTCTAAGTATTTGAGCCCTTCTAATGGTAACTGTAACTATTTGCCTTTAAAAAGCAACTTTCTAAACTTGAATTGTTACCAGGATATACACAATGAGATCACAGGAAAACAGTGGCATTCTAATAGGGGACAGAACCCCCAGATGCAGTGTTGGCTCCTCACTCTCCCCTCCCTCGCAGAGGCTCCAGAAAACGGAAACAGACATTGGCTGCCAGAAACATGAGTTGGGCAGGAGACACTCCCAATCTGCATCAAGTCAAGCCTGTTCCCGCCCCTCCCAATGGAATTTCCTTGTGTAAGGCAGAAGCAAGGGAGGAGATGGGGCAATGATAGATGCCACTTCCTTCTGAAAATGAAATCCTTGGTTCCAAAGAAGTAGCCCTGCTAGTCTGTTGCTGCAGAAGGAAAAAGGGAGGGGGAGACAAAAGGAATCTAGCAGCCCCTTTAAGACTAAATGATTTATATTTTAGCACCAACATTTGTGAATATCAACTAACTTCCTCCAGTGCAACAACTGAAGTCAGGAATGTTGTCAGGAAAGAATACAAAAAACGTACTATCTGCAGCCCAAAAGAAAGAGAAGCCTCAGTGGATAACAAATGAAATTCTTCAAACAATTAAGGTCAGACAAGAAGCAAAAGAAAACGAAACAGAAATAGCATCAGAGTACTGAACACAACAGTTCAGGAACTTCTGCACAGAGATAAAGATAACTTTTATAATAATACAGAAAAATAGAAGGTGACCAAAAAAAAAGTAGCACAAGAGATCTTTTCTTCAAGATCTGAGAAATCAAAGGGAAATTTAAACCAAAAGTGGGGATGCTATATGATCAGCAGAACACATAACATCATCACAAAATAAAAAGATGATGGAAACAATAAACTGAAGAAATATATACAAGAGATGGAAGGATAACAGATTAATCCGAGGAAGAACCATCTGAAGATGAACCCACAGTTTTAGAAAGTGAAGTGGAAGCTTCATACAAAGCACTTGAGAAAAATAAGTCACCAGGAACAGGTGGCGGATTAATAGAGCTGTTCCAAGCTACAGAAACAGAATCCACTCAAATTCTAACTAAAATTTGCCAACAAATATAGAAAACAAAATAATGCCTATAGATTGGTAAAGTTCAAGATACCTTTTAATCCCCAGGAAAAAAGACATTAGGGATTGCAGTTACTAGTGGACTGCTGGGTTAACTTCCATGCAAGCAAAGTGATGCCCAGAATTTTACAAGAAAGTCCTTAATGGAACAAGAAATACCGGATATCCAAGCTGGGTTCATAAAAGGAAGAGGCACTAGGGATCATATTACAAACATACATTGGATAAGGAGCCCTGGTGGATAAGGAGCCCTGGTGGCGCAGTGGTTAAATGCCAGTACTGCAAGCCACAAGGTTATGAGTTTGATCCTGCCGGGCTCCAAGGTTGACTCAGCCTTCCATCCTTTCGCAGGTTGGTAAAATGAGTACCCAGCTTGTTGGGGGAATATATAGAAATGTTTCGAAATACATGCTATTTGTAAGTTGTTTGCTGCCTCGATCCATATGGAGAGGTGGGATATAAATTAAAAAAAAAAGGCTTTTTGCCTCTCTTCAAAAATACAGTAATTTTATTTTTAATTTATGTAATTTAAATGTATGAATTCATTACTTTTTTCTTTTTTGTACCATAATATTTATTTCTTATTTAATTAGTTTTTATTCACACTATATATACAATGCTCAATTAAAGAGAATTTTTATTGTCTGCATTTCTTTTCTAGCTATTATTATATGTTTCATGATTATTACTTGTTTTATGTTTTATGATTATTACTGCATATGTTTTATGATTATTACTGCAAATAATTTGGGGGAGAGGTGTTAAAAATGATCCACATCAGGTGTCAAATATGCTAGATAACCATTGCAGGGCAATTAAATATATCTTGCATTCCCCTCTGACCTTACTGTCTACCATCCTATTCTGCAATTTGTATGTATACTGCATGTGAGTTTCTGTACACACAAATGTACACACACACACAAAGACCTCACTCCACACACAAAGACCTTACTCACTGTAGCATAGCATAAATACTTGCCGTGGAAGCACTATGCAACTTCCATGCACATTCAATGACTAGGAGCAATGCACAACTTGCAAAGAAAAGGCACAGATTAAGAGTCTGCGCAATTCCACTTCTGCTCCCTATCAGCACAATATATCCATTATGCAGTGGTGACTTTTTGGTGCCGCATACATGGTATGACCCATGTGTGTATGGGTCTTCAAGTTGCCTATCAATTTATGACAACCCCATGAATATCAGAGGGTTTTCTTAGGCAAGAAATACTCAGAAGGTTTTGCCAGTTCTTTCCTCTGATAGATAGATAGATAGATAGATAGATAGATAGATAGATAGATAGATAGACAGACAGACAGACAGACAGACAGACAGACAGACAGACAGACAGATAGATAAGATAGATATGGCACCTGGTATTTTTTTGGCAGTCTCCCATCCAAATACTAACCAGGGCAGACCATGCTTATCTTCCATGATCAGGTGGGATCTGGTGCTTTTACGGTATTTAGGCATGATATAGCATGACTCACTTGTGCATGTGTCCCTAAGCGTATTTCAGTCAACGAGCTTTAAATAACAGAGGCTCATGCTTTAGTGACAGCCAAGCAAGTGGAGACCAGAACCTGATTCCCTGTTTGACCATGAAAACCCACTGTGTGTGTCACACATTCTCAGCCCCAGAAGACCCCATGATAGATTTGCTTCAGGGTTGCCATGAATCAGAAATGACTTAAAGGCACATCACTACCACAACAACAACATGCTTCAGTCTTGAGAGTACCACAAGAGTACCACTTTGTCCTGGTCCCCTAGTGTTTTCTGTACTAATGCTCTCTGCACTTGTCCTGAGAGATCATTAAACACTAGTGTTCTCAGATAAGTATCGATCACCCCATTGTTAGTTTGCCTTCTGTGCTCTGGGGCAAGGGAAAATGGGTAATGTTAGTAATGCTAATTGCACCCTTTGTTTATGACCCATTCTCCAGATATGCTAGTATCTTTAGGTGTCCATCTCAAAACAAAGATCCATTTAAGCAGTCGCTCTGGCTCCTTTGCAGAAATTGCTTTGGTTCAGAGCCTTTCAGGCAGTCAATTGGAAAAAGGACCCCATTTTATTTGTTGCCTAGATGGGAAGAGCAAATATATATAACAAATATAACAAATATAAATCATCAGAAGAACTCAGAAATAATTCATTAAAATTAAATCTTTACTCCTAATTTGTTACATCTTTAGCAAAAATTTTAAAAGATAGTATTTATGTTAACATTAAGCAACAAAAACATTAAAAATTGGGTACTGGTTAATTTCATTTCATTTTAATTTATTTTGGGGGATTTTTTCAAAGGTTTTTGGGGGGCATTACAAGTTATTAGTTAATTTTATTAGATTTTCTGGAGATTTTGAAGTAACATGTTACTAATGGGTTATTAATGATTAACACAACAAATTAATGTATAATTTCCACTAACATGATTAACACTGAGAACTTAATTTCCAAAGGAACACTTTAAAAAATCTGCTTTAACATTAGTAATTCTAAGGTCTGAGTGAACATCAAGCTTTGCCTCTTGTTCAGTTGTCATTAGGCAGTTGTTCTACAAGGCTGGAAAAGAATAAGGGAAGGAAGGCAGGGTTACTGTGGGGCATCTGGTGCAGTGCTACTAAAAGTGGGCATCTCTGGACTGGTGCCAGTCCATGAGCCACTCACCACTGGTCGCTGGTGAGTTTCCAGAAAGGAAAGAAACAGGCATAGTGCTAGTCCCAGGGTTCTAATTGTTGGTGTTTGCTGTCAACTTCCCCTTCTCACCAATGGCACTACCTTTCCATGGTGGTGGGACTGCAAATTCCTAATGGGTCCTAGACCCAGTGAAGTCTGAACTCTCCCTACAAGCCAAGATAGCTAAACTGGGGCTGTCATACTTTGGCCATATCATGAGGAGACCTGATTCACCAGAAAAGACAATCATGCTTGGCAAGGTAGAAGGGAGTAGAAAAAGAGGAAGACGGCATTTTAGACGGACAGACTCATCAAGGAAGACACATCCCTGAATCTGCAAGACCTGAGCAGGACAGCTGAAGATAAGGTAACTTATTCACAGGGTCACCATAAGTTGAAGTTGACTAGACAGCAGTTAACAACAACAACAACAACAGCTTCCACCTGTGGTGATCATATGAACAAGAGACCTCTAGGATTCCTGAACATCAGCTGCCATGCTCAGGTCTCATAAATTCAAGACTATGGTTTTCTTGATTGAATCAATACACCTGGAGTGCAGTCTTCCAGTTTTCTTTCTGCCTTCCACTTTACTAAGCATTATTTTCCCCCAGGAATCCATATTGTCTCATTATATGTCCAAAGTACCACCATCTCAGTTTAATTGGATTCCAGTGAGAGAATTCAGCCTCTCAGACCCAGTTATTGGTCTTTTCAGGAGTCCATAGAACTCTCATCCAGCACCACATTTCAAACGAGTTGATTGTCTTCCTGTATGCTTTCTTAGAATCACAGAATCATAGAGTTGGAAGAGACCACAATATCCATCGAGTCCAACCCCCTGCCATGCAGGAACAAACACTCAAAGCACCCCCAGCAAATGGCCATCCAGCCTCTGCTTCTTCACTGTCTAGCTTTCATGACCATGCATAGAAATCGATCCTTGGCACATTTGGAAGAAATATTTGACAGCCCTGCAGATCAAGTAGCCAAAGAAGCATTGATTTGGTGAATCCTATGGACACTATGAGATTTATGTTTCTGCATTAGTTTTTACTATGTTTTCATATTAATAATCTTTTCTAAGCTGTTTTGAGAACCTTTGAGGGTATAAAGAAGAATATAAGCATGGTATTCCAAATAAAGAAAGAAAAACCCATGTGCTTAAGCCAGTATGATGTAGTGGTCTGAGTGCTGGACTGTGATGCTGGAGACCTGGGTTCAATTTCCTGCTCAGTCATGGAAACCCACTGGGTGACTTTGGGTACATCACATACTCTCAGCCCCAGAAAAACCCATGATAGGGTGATAGGGTTACCTTAGGGTCACCATAGGTTGGAGACAACTTGAAGGTACACAACAACAACTGTTGGGAAGGTATTCTCAGGATGACAGGGTCCTGCCTCATTCAGCAGTCCTTCACTTTCTCTTTGCCCCCAGCTAGCCAGGGGTATTGTAGCTTCCTGCCCTCTAGGCCTTTGAAAGAGTATTATTTAATACAGCTGACAGATCTACAAACATTGGAGGTTCCTCTGAATTCTTAGTTCTGAAAAATAAGTAACTAGGTGCATGTTTACTTGATTTATTTGCTCTTTTGATATGCGTCCCAGCAGGCTAGGTAATTCTAGGCTCTGCGGTTAATAGTCTTAAGAAGGACTTCCTCTTTAGATGGTGAAATGTAATTACAGTTGCTTTAAATTAACTGAGTCCTGCTGCATTTAGGGCACAGAAGTGAACATCTGTCCATCTTGTTCTCGAGTTTCTCAATTTCTCACTGGCATTCTGTCTTCATTCTCATTTTTGTATCAAACTGTGATACCTTTTCATCCATGGAAATACACATGTATTTTCTGCAATTTTGAAAACGTATTTTCCTAATGCATTTATAAACTTTTCTTACATTGACTAAATCACATTGGTACACATTTTTCCAACATACACATTTAGTTGAGCCTGCATGGTATAGTGGTTTGAGCATGGACCTACAACCCTGGGACCAGGATCCAATTCCCTGCTTGGCCCAAGAAACCCACTAGGTGATCTTGGGTGTTTCACACACGTTCAGCCCCAGGAAATTCTGTGATAGGTTCGTCTTAAGCCGGAAACAATTTGAAGGCACACAACAACAACAACAACAACAACAAATTTTGTTATGAGAACCAGTGTGATGTAGTGTTTTGAGTGTTGGATTTAGACTGAGAGATCAGTGTTCAAATGCCCCTTTGACCATGGGTACCTATGTGGTGACCTTGAGCATATTACACCCTCGGAGACTCAGAGGAAGGCAAAGGCAACTCCCCTCTGAGTAAATCTTGCCAATCTTGCCTGTGATAAAACCCCATAATAGGTTCATCTTAGGATTGCCATAAGTCAAAAATGTCTTGAAGGCACAGAAAAACAACAATGTCTTTAGTTAATTAAAAAAAAATCTATTGCTCTTGTTTTTAAGAGGTTAAGCAGTCCTGTAGCACCTTAAAATCATGCTATAAAATCTCAAGTATTTCCATGTGCCATATATTCTTGCAGGATACTATGCTGTAAGGTCTCCAGTGTTTTCTTGTTTTGTTGTTTTACTGGTTTGTATTTTATGTTTTTAATTTGCTTGTACTCTTCCTAGAACAGTTACTTTGTTTGGTAATCTCCAAGTACAATAAATAAATGAATAACTAGAATAACTAGAATGAGTAACTAGAACAGGCATGCCATGGTGGGGAGAATGCCAGCCTATGAGCGTGGAGGTCCAAATCTGAATCTGCCATTCATGCAACTCATGCCAATCACTGCCTCCTAGAATTCCTTGCAGGGTTGTTGTGAAGATAAAAATGGGGGAGATGGAAGAACCATGTACTCGCCCATAAGTTTTTTGTAGGAAAGTGAGGATATAAATGGCATCAGTAAACAATAATATAAAATAAATACTCTGAGAAGGTGTGTGACCACTTTCTTAGTGCCTCTCCCTCAAAGAGGAAGTACCTCTCTCATACATGGAAAGGACAAAAGAGAAAGCATTCAACAAATTTTGTGTATGTTAACTCATGAGGCTGAATGTGCTGAAGTCACCAGCTCCTATTTGTTCTTGGAAGCTAAAAGGGGTCAGGTCTGGTTAGTACTGAGGTACGGAACGACCAAGGAATGCCAAGTGCTGTAGAGTATATTTCAGAGGAATACTATTGCAAACTATGTCTGAGTATTCCATGTCTAAGAAAACCCTATGAAATACATGGAGTTGCCAAAAATTGACAGTAGACTTGAAGCCACATGTGTTAATTTGTAATTAAAAAGAATAGCATAGTGTGGAAGACTTGAAACCACACATACACAATTAGTATCTGGAAGGAATAGCATAGTGAGGAAGACTGTGAAAAGTTCACCCCAGTCTGTGGCCCAGGTGCCAACTGTTAATGGGCAACTTGCTTCCCTTCTTGTGGTTATCCTGGAACTGGACATTGGCTGGACAGCAGCAAAGTGGGAGACACAATTCTTCTACTGCAGAGCTTTCCAAATTGTTTATGTTGGTGGCATATTTTTCGACATGTATCATTTTGCAACACAGTAATTCAGCTTTACTAGCAAACTGGAGGTACCCAGAGATGTATCGAGGGTGGGGTGAGGCAGCCCTCACCGGTCCTGGCCCGCTACCGTCACCCTTGCCAGGAAAGGCTCCAGCAACAGCAGCAGCAGGGGGAAAGGCAGCCCCCTCCCACCCGGTCCTTGCCTGCTGCCGTTGCTCTTGCTGGGGAAAGGCCAGGCTCGAGTAGGGGGTCTTTTTTGGCCGGGGAGGTGACACACCAACGCCTTACAGGCAGCACATGATGTCAACTTTCCAATATTTTTTTTTTCCAAAATGTCAAATAATATCATTTTCAGAGCTTAAAAAACATTTCTTTGAATTATACTTCCCAGAATTTCCCAGTCAGTAAGTTTGTTAGGGGATTCTGGTAATTGTACATAACTAATTAAAAATAATGGCATAAAAAGACATTTTGATTACATGAAGATCTGTATTCAGAGAATGAATTCCTTATTAGTAGTCAGCCTTCACTAGAGTTAGGGGGCAGGACCCCTGCAAAAGTGGAAAAACCACAAATATCAAAATGTCTGTTTATGTGGGAATCTACAGTGTCCAAACCAGGTTAGGGAAAGGAAAGGGAAAAGGGGTGGGTTGGCATGGTAGCTGTAAACCTCCTCTCCTGCCCATCTCTTTCCTTGGGTGTGTGGGGGCAATGGGAGAGGGCTTGTGGTGCTGAGAAATTGGGCTGCAATGTGTCCTTAGCTTGCCAGGCAGTGGTTGGAGGAGGAGGAGGAGGAGGAGGAGGAGGGGTGCACGGCCTGATCAGAACCTCCAAGAAGGAAGGTTGCCCTGGAAAAGGAGCATCTGAGGTGCAGGGGTCAGACATACTTGCAAATAATGAAATCCATGAAATGTGGAGGGCTGACTCTATATAGCAGGAGTAGCCAAAACGGGGCCTTTGGACCACGAGAAACCCCACAAGGCTGTTTTTGTTTCCGTTTAGCTCCTGACAATTCCACTCCTTTTTATAGCCAATTTTAAAATAAAATAAAAAGTGATTTGCACCTCATAGAAGCCTTTTAAAAGCAATTCAGTTGGTTGTAGGGCTCTCCCTGCACTGTTTAAATTGAAATACACACACGTACACAAAACACAAATTTAAAGAACTAGAAGTACATCTGTGGTCATTCTCAGGTTTTGTTCTGGGATGAGGACCTGCTGCATTTATTTATCCTTGCTCTACAGGTTGTTGTTACATGCCTTTAAATGAGTTCTGACTTACGTTTTTCTTTGCAAGATTTCTTTGGAGAAAGTTTGTCATTGCCTGGCCCTGTGGGTTTCCACAACTGAGTAGGGACCCTAACCCTGGGCTGCCAGAGTTTTTATCCAACAGTGACATCACTACACCATGCTGCCTCTGTAGGCTGGCCCATCATGTATTCAAGTCCAGAAATGTGCAACCCATTTGGCTGAATCCCATATAGAAATGAGATAAAATCAGATGGATCCAGAGTGAAACTGAACTGGATCACATTTGTTTGAATTGGTCTGAATGTGTCACTGTAGGAAAAGCAGCCACAGACTGTTGTAGCACCATGCAAAATACTTCATAAGGAGGCCCTTATGCAAGCCCATAAAATGTACAGCTACTAGCACAACTAGCCATTTGTGCAGGCTTAAAGCCCCCAAAAGATTCAGGAATTCCTGACCTTATCCTGCCTGGAATATGTCAAGATTAATCCCCTCCAAAGAGGCTACTCTATTTTCAAATGTCATGCATTATTATAGGGAAAAAATAATAATGATTTATTTGAAGCAAACCTTAAGGTTGCTGGCACAAAAATCTCTTGTGCCTATTTGTTTGTAACCTGGCAGGATTAACCCCCTGTAAGAGGGCTACCATGTCTTCAAATTTCAGGTACATGGTTTTTTTTAAAAAAAGAAAAGTTATGGCCACTTCAGTTTTGTGAAGTTTCAGAATTGTTTGTAGTTATGCAAAAACAAACAAACAAACAAAAAACAAAACAAAACACAAGAAAAAGTGCCTAGAAGAATAGTCAGTCACCATGGTTGCCCCCAGTGTTTTCAACAGGATGCTTCAGGTTCTGCACATGATGGGAGTGACAGCAAGCTTGAGAAAAAAAGGTGGAGGGATTTCCCTCTCTGTTTGGTGTAAATCATAATTATGACAACAATAATAATGCTATTGTGCTATCGATGACAAATTCATTCATTCATTCAGTTACAGAAAGGAACAGTGTTTGGAATCTGCCACGTTATCTAATGATACCTCACTGATTTCTAGACTCTGTGGAATGGCTAGTCTAAATCTCAAGTCATTAACACTTGGTACACTGTAAAACTGATAATGATGATGATGGTGGTAATGATGCTATTATAGCCAGAATCTAGATGTTTTAAATGTCATTGGGGCAATTAATTCCCTCTGAGATTTAGTGCAGACTTTAATGGAGCTGTCCCAGCTGCTCACCGTTGAGTTCAGCCCCATGGATAGCACCTTTAAAGTCTGGGCTAAAGCCTCAAGTGGATTCACTGTCTCACTGATGCCAGAGTCACCAGCTGGCACTGCTGTATGCTAGAACAACTGCTGGCTGTGTTACCACATGCATTTTTGCTTATGTAAAGGTCTTTTTACTCAAGGGATTCCCTACAGTTCCCAATGGCACTGCCAGTCAGCTGCTTGGGTACAGTTCTGCCATGGACTCAGTCCACATTGGCTGCCTTTTCCTTTTCCTTGGTTCTCAACCACATTCTGGCCTATGTATAATTTAAAAAAAATCAGCTTTGGAACAGAGATTATGTGAGAAAACAATAAGCAATGTAGAATTCAAGTATGCTCTGAATTCTTTTACCAGGAGGAAGAAGGCAACACACACTCATTTTACAGATGTTAGAATTACAGAGTCATAGAATCTGAGAGTTGGAAAGGAGCACAAGGGCCATCTAGTCCAACCCTCCTGCCATATAGGAATACACAACTAAAGTACTCTGTTGGTGGTTGTTACCTGTCATCAAGTCAACTTTGAGTCATGGTCACCCTACAAAGGAGAGACTTCCAAGTCACTCTGTTTACAACAGCCTTACTCAGGTCTTGCAAGCTCGGGGCTGTGGCTTCCTTAAACCTCTGTTCTGATATCTTTAAAGATGGAGAATCCACCACCTTCTGACACAGTCTATTCTACTGTCTAACAGCACTTACTTCCTAACATTTAGGTGGAACCTCTTTGCTTGTAATTTGAATCCATTGTTTTGTGTTCTAATCTGTGAAGCAGCAGAAAACAAGCATTCTCCATCTTCTACATCAGCAGTTCTTGCCCTTCCCGTGGACCCCTTTAAAATATCTTTTGTTGCTGCAGACTACCAAGAGTTAACTCAACGTTTAAAACATAAAAGTGCATCAAAAATATTTAAAGTTGCTCATCAAGAGTTTTCAAATTTGGAGAGAAAGTGTGAAATACTCTAATGAAAAATTGTACAAATGATGTCTATCACTAGCAAAAGACTCCTGTTCTTTAAGATCAATGTATGAGAATCTGTCTGTCTGTCTTCCTATTTTAACTGTAAAAACTTGTAAAAATTTTTCAAGCCTTCGTGGACCCCCTGTGAGGATATCATGTCCCCAAACCACAAGTTAAGAACCACTGTTCTACATGACATCCCTTCAGATACTGAAAGATAACTATTATAAGTCACCTCAAAGCTAAACATAACAAGCTCCCTAAATCACTATGGTTGATGGAAGTCAGAGGCCAAAAAAACACCTTGGATGGTCACAACTGCCACCTCATTCATAGATGGATGTAGGAAAGGGACAGGAAATCTTTGGTTTTGAAGACTATGTTAGACTTGAGATCCCATCATTTCATACCACTGGCCTTACTGGTTGGGACTTCTGGGAATTGAATTTCTGAACACTGGGAACTTCAGACTACAACTTTGCATGGATTCACCATCCACTGACGTGGAGGCCACTAGCCTCTGGGGCTTGCATAGATGTGTCAACAGGAACTGTTTGCATAACAGCTTGAATTCCATTACATGAGAAAGCAAAGGGAGAATCGCCAATGATAAAGCTTGCTGAATGACCTCAGGTCTCTCATTAGTTCTTAGCTTAGTCCTTCTCACAGGGCTGTTGTGAGAATAAGAGTGGAAGAATTGAATATCTTGCCATAAACTACCTGGAGGATAAAATACCAACCTATGCTGAGTGTTCAAGTACCACACACCTACAATAATTTATTGAATGTACAATTGGCCCTCCACATTTGCTAGGGTTAGGGCCATAGGAGCCCTGCAAAAGTGGAAAAACTGTAAATATCAAAATGTGTGTGTGTATCTGTGGGACGTGGGCCAAGGCATGGTGCACCCAGCATCCAAAACAGGTCAGGGAAAGGAGAGGAGAGGGAAAAGGGTGGGTTGGCATTGTCATCCTGTACGTCCCTTCTTACCGCCATCTCTTTGCTTTGTGTGTGTGTGTGTGTGGCATCAGGAGAGAGCTTGTGGCACTGAGAAATTGGACTTTGAGCTATCCTTCCTTGGCCAGACAACTACTGATGGAGAAGGAGGACCAGAGGCAGGTTTTTAAAGGACCATGTGACCTAAGTGGAGCTGCTGAGAGGGAAAGGCTCCCCAGAAAAAGAAGCATTTGAGGCAAAGGGTGGAAAAACTTGCAGATAATCAAATCTGTGAAAGTTAAACCTTGCCAATGTGGAGGGCTGACTGTGTTTATTTCATTTATAGAATAACTTTCCTCCATAGTGGTCTACACCAGTGATTCTCCAGTTACCTGATGTAAAGGCCCCAAAATTCCTCCTTGCCCCACAAACATGCTAAGGGACTAGCACCACATTTATGAACACTGCCTACAATTCTGTCCTTCTTTCACAGGGACTCACCAGGAACTGGCAGCCAATGGTTCTGGGACAGCCACTGGTTCATCACTTTGTGTTGCACTGGTCTAGACTGCATATGTAGTTCCTACTACTAGTCATGTCATCCTTAACACCACTATGGCAGGTCAAATTGAGAAATAATGAGTGGCTGTAATGGTCACCTAGCAAACTTTACAGTTAAGTGAAGATCTGAACCTAGTGCTCTCAGCCCTGACCTGACTAATCAAAACTGAAGAGTCTGTGGTTGTACAAATGTTGTTGCTTCAGGTCTCCTCAGTGCTAGACTGCCTGGCCAGGGGTGAAGTGCAATGGGAAAAGTAGTTCATCAACATCTGGAAGGTTCCTTACCAGTGTTCTAAGCAATACACCTCAGTGGGTTTCAAAGTAACCTTTACAACAACCCTGTATGGTAGATCAGCACCATTATCTCTTAATTTGGAGAGAAGGCTGAGAGAGAGAACTTTATTTAGAGCACAATCTGCAGGGTTTTGTTACCTGAGGCTGGTGACTCTGGTAACAGGGAGCAAATCCACTCTTGGATTTTAGTATAGCCAATAATAATAATAATAATAATAATAATAATAATAATAATAATAATTTGTATCCCGCCTCTCCACACGGATTGAGGTGGCGAACAACATAAAATACATTATACATTAAAATACATTAAAAACATACCCAATCCTCCCCACCCACCAACTCACCTAAACCAACCCCTTAAAATACACAGCAATGTTAGCAGAGCGGCAAGGCAATAGATGGGAGGCGATGGAAATGCTATGTTTTGTTATTCTCAGATGATATTATGCCACACTTTGCCTAATGTTGCTCTTCTGCCATCTGAAAAATGTTTCATAAGCAAGGAGCTCATATGTCCAGTTTACTAGGAAGAACAGGATACTGCTGTTAGTATGCTACTTTACTTGCTTAAATTGTGGGCAGATTTGAGTAGATCAGAATAAAATGTACAGATATCATCCTTTAATAGCCTGTCTCGGAGCTTTGCATAAGCAGAACCCCCAGATCAATGGTTATACTATAGATGAAGCCCCCTTGGGTGTCTCTCTAGGATTCACTTGTTTGTACCTGCTTTCCCTCTCCTTTTTGGCTCTTTCTGTCCCCATAGGCAGTACACAGGAACACAGGAAGCTGCCTTATACGGAGTCAGATTATTGGTCCATCTATATCAGTATAGTCAGTTTTAACAACCACTGGTTCTCCAGAAATTTAGAGAGGAATCTTAGCCCTACTTGTCCATTCTCTGGAGGTTTCTCATCCATATACTAACCAATCCTGATACTGCCTAGCTTCCAAAATTAGATGTGTACTCAGGATGGTGTGGTACTATGGTAGCACCTGTGATGGAGGGGGGCATTCACAAGTTAACTATATCTCTACTCCTGGGTACTCTGGGGCACACATTCTCATATAAAAAGATCCCTGGGGATAGTTGAAATGTTTATAAGGGGATTCACTAGGTCTGAACCTGGGCTGATGGATATGACAACCTTATCTGAGCTGTTGAATCCAAATTAGGTTCAGCATCTCGCATAGCTCCTTTAAAGTTCAAACTGAAAGAGGGAACAGAGTCACCGCTAGCACCACCACTACCAGCTCAGGATGGGTCAGCGGGCGGGCACTCTCCATAGGTGCTGCCTGAGGAGCCTGTAGCCCGGCTGCATTCACAGCTGCGTTGGCTTTGCATTGGGGGGGGTTTCCCCGAAACGGCTCCCTCCTTGGAATCGCGGTGTCCTGAGACACTTCCGCACTAGTCTGTTAGAGCGCTATGATTCCACTTTCAACATCCTATGGAATCATAGGGTTTGCAGTTTCGAGAGGGGCCGGCCGGATTTCATAGGATGTTGAAAGTGGAATCACAGCGCTATTACAGCCTAGTGCGGAAATGGCCCCCGAAGCCGCGGGCCGCTGGCGACCTGGAGGCCCCCGTCCCCTGACAGGCACCTGAGGGGGCGGCGGCGGCCTTTTTCCTTGCGGTGACGAAACCTCTCTTGTAACAGGCGGCGCGCTTCGCCCAAACCCGCCTGCCTCATTCACGCACCCACCCACCCACCCACCGACCCCGCCAGCCGCCCACCCACCGATCCTTGGCGTAGCCTCGCGGAGCAGAGCCGCCTACAACGCCGCCGCCGCCATCCTATCCGAGCCAACCCTCCCTTGGAGCGCGTGAAGAAGAGCGCCGACGGAGGAAGAAAGGAGGGAGCGAAAAACAGACGCTCAAGGGCCGCCCCCCGGGGACAGCCGAGCCACCTTCCCACCCACAACGGCCATTTCCCGGGCGCCCTCCTCCCCCCGAGCTGCCTCCGGACGCCCCCCGTGGGGGCTTGAACGCCAGGCAGATCAAGGGCTGCGTCAGGCGCCGAGCGGGCCCCCCCCCCTCCTCCTCCTCCTCCTCCCCCCTCGCTCTTCCTCCTCTGGAGCCGGAGATAGGAACTCTACTGCTTTTGCCTATAGCGTCGGAGGGGGAGGGGGAGGGGGCGGGCAATGAATATTGATAAGGCTGCTGGGCCTCTATTGTGCAACTGGAGCCGTGAGGTGAAAAGCGCAGGCAGAATGGAGGTGGGGAGCCGCCGCCGCTGCTACTGGTGGAGCCGCGATGCGCTCGTCGGTCTGGCGCTTCTGCAGCGGCAGTAGCAAGAGCAGCCGCGGCAAAGAGCCGGAGGCGGACAGCCGCTGCCACCGCCGCTTCCCCGGGAGGCTTTGTTAGTTCCCCACCGTCCCTCCCGCCGCCCGAGCGAGCGAGCGACTGCCTGCCCGCCCGCCCGTCGTCCTCCACCACCGCCTCCCCTCCTCCTCCTCCGCCGCCGCCGCCAGCACTCCCAGCGAAGCGGCCACGATGAAGCCCGGGCGGCGAGCTCTGTGAGCGCAGCAGCGGCGGCGGCGGCGGCGAAGGGCGAGCGGCGGCTCCTCCTCGGAGTGCCCCCTCCTTCGAGCCCAGGAAGAAGAGGCGTCGCGCCTGGAGGGGAAGAGAGGCGAAGAAGAGGAGACGAGGGCCATTTTAACGCGGTGCGTTTCCCCCTTCTGCCGCTTCAGCCCGCTGCGGCGGTTGCTGGTGGGCGAAGGGTGGTGGAGGGCGGTGGGCACGGAAGGGCGAGGCGGGTCGGCGGTTTCCGAAGGAGGCTGGAAGAAGATTTTCTGGCGGTGGTTGGTGGTGGGGCTGGACGTCCCCCGCGGGACAGGGAATTGGGGGCGGACGAGAGGTCGCGCGTGCGGGTGGCAACCCTGGTTTCGCGGAGCCGCGCTCGCCCCTTCCTCTCACGCTCTCGGCAGCGACAGCTCGGCCGGGCGCTCCCGGGGTTCCCGGGCTGCTCCGTCCATTTCGGCGCCCGGCAGGGATGGGTGGGCGCAGGGGCCGAGTGGGGAGAGACGGAAGGGGAGAGAGATTCACCCAGCGGCTGAGGGCACTCAGCCCAGCCGGGCTGCCATGTTTTATTGTTTCTCCAGAAAATGGTATCTGCCTGTCCGTCTCGACTGGCTTAGTGGTTTTGGGTAAGGAAGGGATGCCAAACCGAGGGGGAGGTGTCTCTATGGCAACAAAAAGCGACGCCATAGGGAGATGTGGGCACGATGTGGCACCTGCCTTGGGAGATGTGGGCACCGTGGAGGGTGTTCTGAAGCGGTGGCAAAGAGCACCTGCTGGCGGTCCAGCTGTTGGCTGCTTTGTGCTGTAGAGATGAGGGGGTTTTGTGGTGGAAAGGTAGCCTTCTTTGGATATGAGAAGGAGGCGACCTGTACTTCTGTTACAAATTTATTTATTTTGAAGAGAGAGGCCTTGGTTCTCAGAAGCAGTTGTCTTTCTCAGCTAGCAGCACTTCAGGGGTTTTCCCTTGATGCTGGGAAAACTTAAAATTCAAGAAGCGCCCATCCCTGTAGAAGAGCTGTAGAGTCTGTCATAAAGCTGTGTTATAGTTCAGTTTCCCCCCATTAGGATGCCTTTCAGAGGGTCTGATGACTGCTCTCATAATCTCTCAGTATTGGACCAGCTGTTTGGGAGTGATGGGCCTTGCAGTCAAAAATAACTGGTGGGAAGCCTTCTGTAGTGCTACATCTGGAAATAATTTTCCCCCTGAACGATAGCAGCAGAAGGTCAAGTATTATACGCGAGCTGTAGAGTGTTTCATCAGGACACTCTTGTGGAGGAGAAATCTTAGATGCAGAGGACTTGGGCAGAATTTCAGTCCTTTTGTTGGGATGAAAAGCTGTGGGATTTAAGTTGAAAATTCAAGGAAGGGAGCTAGAGAGAGTGTTTTCCTACAGCTTCCTCTCTTTAAAGATATTTAGCTACCTGAGTGCAGACAGAGTTGGGAATGAGAAGATGCCAAGCTATTGGATCAGGCAATGTCCCTGGTAAATCTAGTAACTTGTTCTACTCTGATATTTGTGCAGTTCCAATCTGTTATAGCTAACTTGCTGGTTTTTTAAAATCCTCTAAAGCAAACAAACAAGAGTTCTTTCTTTGTTTTGTTTTTACTTTAATGCAAGTGTGATATTTTACCTTTCTCTTGTTTTGCACCCTGACTGTGATCTGCTACTGTGGAGGAATATACATCTACAACTGGAACAACTTTTCTTCTACTGCTAGTCTTGTTCTCTAGCATTCTTTTCTTTTCTTTTATTTTCTTGGTCTGAATGGTTGAATATAGAAATATAGAATATTGAATATAGATATTGAATATATGTTGAATATAGAAAAGGGTGGGGAGGGCATCAGTTCTTTATGTTGCCACTTGCTCAGCTCCATGTTGTCCTCTCTGTTTCTCTAAACATGGCTAGTCTATATGAGGGAAGAGTTTCCCAAGTTTATTTGAAACTGAGATTCATAGGATAAGTGGGTATTCTGAAAACATGAAGACTCAAGCAGTATCCTTCCCAGAGTGAGGGAAGATAAGAGGTCTCCTTTCTCCTTTTAATTTTATTTATTAAAAGATTAACAGTCTAAATGTTGGCCTTAGTGAGACCGGCCAAAGCAACCAAAGAGTCAGATAAAAACATGGAGGGAGGACAATATGAATGAAACAAGAATAAAATAAACCACAGCAATTCCAAAACAGAAGAAAAGACAGAGAGGAGGGCTCCACACATTTAATATTCACCACTTCAAACACGTCAAAAAATTTTGTACTAGGAAACTTTCTGATTGCAAGTTAGACCTTTTATTCATTTAACTCAGCATCCTCTGTACTTGTAGTTCTCAATCTTTGCGGTTTTCCATATGGGGCTTCCACACCCAGCATGAGCAATGGTCAGGGATTTTAAGATTGGATGTCCAAAATATCTGGAGGACCAGAAGGTTTTGGATCACTTATCTGCATCAGGGATAGGCAACTTTAGGCACTCCCAAAGTTGGACCAACTTATTTCAACATAAGCTAGCATAGCCAGTGGTGAGGGAACTTGAGAACTGCAGTTCAACAACATTTGGATGGAGATAAGTTGTCAGTTCCTGGTCTATAGTTACTGACTGTGGGTCTGCAGGGTTCAAACAGGTGTGTTTTCCATCTCTGTTTGGAGAGGGGCACCCTGCATGTTAAATATGAGCTTTACCACTGAACTATCTCTCTTCCCTGGAGTAGAAGACAAAACTGAGAGTAAGAATCCCACAAATCTGGGCACCACAGACAAACAACCTCTGTCCTCTTTACACATCCAGTCTTGCCTCAGACAGCAGTGGGGTGTAGAGCAGGTCCTCTTACCAAGTTGTCATGACAAATAACCTTGTCTCTGGTTGAGCAACTGTAGGAAGGAGAGAAAGTTTGTAGTCCCAGTACTCTGACACATTTCATGAAAATTTGAATGAAAAGAGACATTACAGACCAGGGAACACTCAGTGGGAATTTGGCAGGTTGGGTTGATTCTGCAAAGCTTGTCCTGCCTCTCTCTGGTTCTTGTCCCTTGCATGTATTGCTTTTTCTTACCACCTTGCTAATTTAGAAATTCTAGTACACATTTAGGATATGACAGCTAATATTTAGTTTTTTTGCATGTGAATGAATTTGTGGAGGTTGGAGACAGTATGATGTACTTTCTTTTCCCTTTTGTCACCTTTTCACTGGACTAGTTTGCAACTCTTGAGAAGATAGGTTAGCATCTGTCTCCAATCCTTGCATAACCAATCTTAGCCTTGGTTTTTGGCTTGAGCATCTTAGAGGGGCCTAGTTTGTCATTTTGCCACCACCAGTTTTTCATTACAGGATATCAAATAAACCTGTAACTGCAGGCATGAACAATTTTAATTTTAAAGTATTATTTGGGACATGAAGTGATTGAAAGTTCCTCCATGCAAAGTTTGATCTGGGAAAACTTTTTCATCATGCAAGAGATGGACATGCATGAGCTACAAACTTGCTCCTTACTCCAGCAGAGTTTCCATGTACTCCGTTCTCAATCTGAGCTAAATGTATTTGTATTCAGAGCCAATTTGTATCCATGGGAGTACATTCCTACAGGGAAGCAGCATACATTACCCAGTGATATGGATTAAAGTTTTAGATTTATTTTTCTTGGATGGAAATTGATCTCTCTTTCATGGCTAGAGTGTCAACAAGGGAATAATTGTTTTGCAAGGATTAGCGGCACTTGGTATCTTTAGGGAGAAAAGCAGATCTAACCTTGTTCTGCACTGATGTTGTAAAGAACAGTGATAGTCCAAAAATGAACTAGTTATTTATCAAAATATTACAGAATTAAATCTGGTATTTGTTAGTGTTGTAACAATTTTCAAATATAATACTAGTTTCTTTGGTTTGGATGAATGAAGCAGTCGTAGCAACATCTTGGTGGTATCCCTAACCAAATTCCTGTATATTGGTATAACTGGAGAACCAGGTTTGTGATAACTTAAAAATAGTCAATAAAAGGAATTGCACAGGTAGAAATTCTCCTTACCTCCTTGGATATTTTCAGAAGTATAAATCCAGGAAAGCCTTTGTAGTTGGCACAAACAGGTTAAATATACCAATATTATTAATGCACCAGTAATGATTAATGGAGGCACTGTTTTAAACTTTATAGCCATTATCTCTTTTATAGCAATTCATGTAGAAGAAACTTGATGTCAGTTTGTTAATTTATTTTATAGTAGTTGTGGGTCAGAGAGGTCTAATGTGGTGTAGTGGTTTGGGCATTGGACTATGACTCTGGAGATGAAGGTTCAAATCCCTGCTCAGTCATGGAAACCCACTAGCTGACATTCGGCAGATCACATTTTCAGCCTCAGAGGATGGCAAAGGCAATGCCCCCCACAACAAATCTTTCCAAAAAACTCCTGATAGATTCTCCTAAGGGATGCTGTAAGTCAGAAATAACTTGAAGGCACATGGCAAAAACAAGCACAAGTTGTGTGTCAGCTTTTGACAGAAAAACTAGTGATTTATAGTAAACCTAAAATACAAATAAGAAGTAGCTCTGCAAAATAAAAGCAATGCAACTATGCTAATATAAGGAAACATGTAAAACTACATGAAACAGTAATGCTGTGTATTAATTTCCATATACTTGCTGGAATAAAAGTACTTCCCCGTTTGTGAAAGGAGTCTAAGACCATTTCTGCAGTACACTGTTATAGTGCTATTATTTCTCTTTCAATATCTTGTAGAATTCTGGGGTTTGTAATTTACTTGAAGCCAAAGAGCTCTCTCTCTAAACTGCAAACCCCAGGATTCCATAGGATATTGAAAGTGGAATAATAGCACTATAATAGTGTACTGTGGAAATGGCCTAAGCTTCTTGGAGAAGCATGTTCTACAGCTCAATTGCCACTGTATGCAAAATGCATAGTTCTGTTAGTTTATTGGCATCCCAACTATGGGCCCTCGGCTACTGAACTACATTTCCCATTATCCCTAGCAAATATAGTAAATTATTAGAAGTGGTGGGACCTGGAGTCCAGCATCAACTGGATACTTGCGCTGCTGTGTGCTTTCATTTCCCTAAGGAAAATTATTAGTGAGATTTTCTGGGCAATATTTTTTTAAAGGAGAAGGAAGAGAAGCCTTCCTCTGATACTGACAGAGTGTGACTCACCCAAGGTCACCTGGTGGGTTTCCATGGCTGAAAAGAGACTCAAATTCTGATCTCCCAGAGTCCTAGTTCAACATTCAAACCACTATATCATGCTAACTCGCATTGGGGTACTTATGGTTAGGAAGGTGTGGATCAATGTTAAATTAAAATCAGGGACATCTTTTTTCACAAACTGAGCAAACTTGGCCCAATCATGCACCCTCAGTTTAACTTACTTTACAGATTGTTGTAAGGATGAAATGAGGATGGGACCATGTTAATCATCTAGATCTACTTTGCAGAAAGGTAGAATAAAAATGTATTAGTAACAATTTGTCATTTTCAAAGAAAGAACTCAGAGCAGGATTGTGCTAAAAGACCTTAAGGTCCTGAACAAGCTTCTATTAGTGTTAGCATTCAGACTATTCATGTGTGCAAAAATCAAAACCATCACCTTGAAATGGTCCCAGAAACAAACCAGTAGGCAATGCAGATGTTTTTATAATGAATTTTATGCTTTTCTCCAAGTCATGAATTGGATTCAAAGTCAGGGCCTTGTCACACGAAGGTGTCACACTGCCAGAGCAATGCAGTATTCCTGGTTCAGGATCAGTCCTATCACACGATATCGTTGCTCACCAGCAACTATTGCGTTGCAATCCATTTGAAATGTGCCCTTTTTCACACTGTAAACAATCCACTAATGGCCCCCTTTCCTGCAACAATGCAGTCAGCTGTGGGAATGCGGTTTCCTCATAGTGCTTCCTTCTGTAGTGAGGTGTGGGCATTCCCAGGTTGTCCCTCTCTCAGCTACTCCCAAGAAGATCTGCCCAATAACCTCCAGACCAGTCATGAGGTGTGGGGCAAGGAAAAGGATTGGGTAATGACAACTGAAATGTGGAGGGAGGGACAGTGCAAATGATGCTACTCATCTGCAGCAGATGTTGAAAGAGTGCAATAGAGAGTGTTAATAACCTGATACCCTCACAGGAATGGCTATAGTGGGATTCTAGTGGAACAACACGGCATTAAGGTATGGTGTGATAAAGCAGTCTCTCATGCTCTGTGGGACATCAGTTACTTCACTATCCATCCAAAAATTAAAGTATAATGAAACTATGAGTAGAATTAAAGGCCATTTGTGAGCATATACATTAAACTGAAAAAAAACCCCTCTAAATTTCGATTTGTATTTCAAAGCAAATATAGGCAATGCAACACATTACTAAAAGCACTTTTCATATGAGTACTCAGGTCCCAAAGGATTATGAAAACAAAACAAAAAAATTCCTGTCTCCAGAAAGACATGGTGCAACTGTTCTAGAGAGTTTCAAAGCCCAAGAGCAGCCACAAAGAAAGCCTTCTCCCACATTTCCACCCAAAATACCTGTAAAGGGGGGTGAGATGGAGAGAAGGCATCCTAAATATCTCAAAACCTAAGGCAGTCTCATATGAGAGAATATAGTCTTTCATATAACGTGGACTGAGCCTTGTGGGACTTTATAGGTCATAATCAGTATTTGGAATTATGCAGCTTGATAGCCAGTGGAGCTGCTGTGAAAGGACTTGTATGTTTTGGAGTACAACTCCCATCCAACATATGGAAAATGGTCAGCAATGGTGGGAGTTGTGGTTCAGAACAACTAGAGGACACCAGGTTGGGTAATCATAGAACCACGGAAGGGGCTCCATGGGCCATCAGGTCTTACCTGCTGCTCAGTGTAGGATCTCATAGAATCGTAGAATCTTAGAGTTAGAAGAGACCCCAGGGGCCATCCAGTCCAACCCCCTGCTATGTAGGAACACCCATCAAAGCATTCCCAGTAGATGGCCATCCAGCTTCTGCTTAAAAACCTCCAAAGAAGGAGGTTCAACCACACTCTGAGGCAGCATATTCCATTGCCAGACAGCTCTGACCATCAGGAAGTTCTTCCTGAGATTCAAGTGGAATCTCCTTTCCTGCAGCTTGAATCCATTGCTCCTTATCCTGGTCTCTGGAGCGGTAGAGAACAAGCCTGCTCCGTCCTCAACATGACATCCCTTCAAATATTTAAACATGGCTGTCATGTCCCCTCTTAACCTTCTCTTCTGCAGACTAAACATACCCAGCTCCCTAAGGTGTTCTTCATAGGGCATGGCTTCCAGACTCTTCACCTCCTCTGGACAACTAGAGCGTCTCCAGCTGATAGCTCTCCAGCCTCCTCTTCTATTTTTTATATTAATTTATCAATTTTTACACAGCGCTCATAAATATGTACTAAAATTTTTGACATAGACATAAACTAAAAATTAAAACATATTTGGAAACCTCCTTTTTGTTGCTCACTGTTTGACTAGCCAGTCTCAGCTTATTTTGAACTTTAGTTTTCCTCACACTGTTTCTGCAAGCTTGGGCTACGCATCTGTATTCTTCCTTGGTGATTCATCCTTCCTTCCATTTTTTAATATGTGTGATTTTTTTTCTTTCCACTTCCTCCTTGAGTTTATCTGCAGCCACATTGGCTTTTTCAGGTGTTTCCATCCCATTTTTCTCCTTCCATGGAATTGTTTGTGATTGTGCTTTCAGTAGTTCCTTCTTCATGAAATCTCAGCATGTGGAGTATCTTTTTACTTTAGCATCTCTGGCTGTGGAATTCTGCCCAATATTTCCTTGAACTTAATAAATCAACTTTTGTGAAATCTAAGGTTCATGTTTGACTCTCCACATTTGCAAGGGTTTGGGACACAGAACCCTTGCGAAAGTGGAAAAATCGCAAATAACTCCCCCCCCGCGACCCCCCTCCCATTCTCTTGTGGGGCTCTGGCGCGGGAGTTTTTCTTCTCTGCACTTGGGCCACAGGCGGGGGGGGTCCGAAGAAGAGAAGGAAGGAGTATATGCGCCCCCCCACTACTTTAACTTTTGCCTCCGTATGAGTTCTCAGCACTGAGGCAGAAGCAAAGCATTGGGAGGGGAGAGCTCCAGAGGGCACAAGGAAAGCGCATGCAAGTGTCTACCCCAACCCCATTGCCTCAGCTCCAGTTCTCAGCACTGGGACCAGGGGTAAGGGGATGGGAGAAGCTCCTGAGGGTGTATCCCCTTATGTTTTGCCTCTGGAGCAGAGGAGGGGAGAGCTCCACAGGGCACAGGGAAAGTGTGCGTGCTGCGTCTCCTTGCTCCTTTGCCTTATGTTTTGCCTCTGCATGTTTGCCTTCTTTCTCCACACCACCAAAACACACGAGAATGGGAGGAGGACGAGAATGTGGCAATGGGGAGAGGCATGGGTGCCTTGTGAATAATCAAATTTGTGAGATTCAAACCTGCAAATGTGGAGGGAGAACTGTACTCTTCTTTGGCCAGTCCTGCAATCATGAATTCTAGCATTACATGGTCACTCTTCCTAAAGTACAACTGCGATGATTCCCGTGATCAATTCCTCCTTATTGGTTAGGATCAAATCCAGGATTGCTGATCCCCTTGTTCCTTTCTCTACCTTTTGAAAGAGGAAATTATCTGCAAGGCATATCAGGAACTTGTTAGAGAGAGCCTATGATTAGTGGAGAGAGCCTGTACTTTGTTTCCCAGCAGAAGTTGTAGTAAACCCTGGTTTATCCTACTGAGAACAAACTCCAGGTCTTCTTAGGTTCATGCACTCTGCTTTACTCTCCTTTGGCATGGATATGAGGAAGACAGTGGAAGGGTTCGCTTCCATTTTTTGTTAACTACAGTTTACAGTTTTGTTCAAGCTGAAAAGAAAAACATGTTAATTTTAACTGTGCTTGAAGAAATTACTTCAAGTGGAGAAAGTTCTGTGAACTTGATTTTTTACCCACCAAGTTATGGAAACCACTCTGTGATATTCTGCTTAGACTGGCATAAAAACACTTTTCAGATAAATATAGTCAGGCATGATGGGAGTCATCTAGGATGTTTCAGGTGTCTCACTCTTGATTTATGGTATAAGAAGTTTACAGTATGCTTTCTACATTCCTCTAGTCTGTAATTCTCAACATGATCCTACTCATGTTTATTTCAAAGCCATTGTTGCTGAATTAAAGGACGTTTACTGCCTAGTAAAAGCACTTGGAACTACAGCCTCAGGAAGGTTGCTCACATGCAAAACAGGGAACGGTGAGCCATGGAAAGAAAATAGTAACAATAGTAACAATCTAGAGGTTTGTTTGCAGAGCACAGGAGACAGTCCGTTTGGTAAAAATTCAGTGGAATTGCCTGTTGTAGTCAATTCAGTGGAATTGCCTCTGGAACAAAGTGTCATCTCTCAAAACTATGTAGGGCTTAGAGCCAAAGTGAGCAATCAGCAGCCCAATGTGACACATTTGTTTGTCAGAATGTATCACCTCAGACTGCAATGGGGGGAAATCAAATATTTGAATACTGTCTCCCGCCATCACCACCACCCACAGTAAGGCTAACCTTCTCTCTAGAATGCTACTTGTATAGTGTAGAAAGTTACATGAGAGAGAGAACCAGAGCACTTGACTGCTCATCTTAGATCTGTTGTCTACTGATCATGTAGCGTGGCATTTAGAATAGGATTGGGGAATATGTGGCACTCTCGACATTGTTGTACTGCCCCTCTCATGATACTTTGGTTGTGCTGGCTAGGACTGATGGGAGTTGCAGTTCAGCACCCTTTGAAGGGCTATACTTTCCCCACTTCTGACTTAAATTTATGCTCATATTTGATTTTTTTTGTTTGGGGTGCAATTATTTTGCATTGTGCTAGGCAAGGGCAAGATAGAGCGGGCACTTAGAGCGTTGTCACTTGACTAGAGACACTGTGATTGTGCTTGTTTTTTTGTGGCTGAAGTCTGGTTAGTGACTTACATTGCTGTGGAGGGTTATGGCAGCACCTAAGGTCTTAGGTGTTGTGCAAGGAGGTATCCAGTATTTCCTCACTTGTTACTTTTCCCTCAGCTGCAGAATAGCAGTAGAGGGCAGTAGGGCACAGTTCCTTCTCCCCAGTCCAGACAGCCAGTCATTGACCATGGGGGTGCACCCTGTTGCTGTCCAGCTGGAGTGAAAGGGGCAGCTGTCATCCAGTAGACCGCCAATGTAAGGCCAGTCTCGGTTACTGATTCTAAGAGCAGCTTGGTGAATGGTTTCACAGCAAACCCAAGTCTGAAGATCGAGGGATATAATCAAAGGCCATTAAAAAGAAAGAAGTCTGGGGATGTCATATGCAAGGCTCTTGGGCCTGACCTTGCACATACATTCTTTATAGGAGGAATGGAGAACATGTAGCTTTTCAGATGTTGGATAACAGCTCCAGTAATCTGTCATGATCATAACTGCACTACCAAATTATTTGGAGGTCCCCTTGGATCTATAGTAGTGTTAGTGTTCCGTCTTTAAGATATATTTTTTAAAAAAGTCAAAATTCCTCAACTAAAGTTATCCCACTTCTTTTAAAAAAGGACTTTTTAATAGGCAGGCAAGCAGTTGAAACTTTTCCTCCTGTGGATCTAAATATCATCCACCTGCAAATGCTGAACATCACATTATTGCTAAGGGCTAATGCAAGAGCTGGGTGAAAAGAATCATAGAGTTGAAAGAGAGCACAATGCCCATTGCGTCCAACGCCCTGCCATGCAGGAACACACACTCAAAGCACTCCCAGCAAATGGGCATCCAGTCAAAGGTGGCAACCCCATCTACAGCAACCTGGAAGAGTTTGGTGACCTTAAATCAGGGTGGCTTTTAAATAATGGTAAATGATTACTTCCTATGCCCCTCTTTTAAAATATCCTTTAAGTTGTGACATAAACCTTAGTGATGTTACAGTTTGTGGAGACAGTTCACCACAAGAGCCACTAAGAACTACTAATTATTACAGATTAATTAGTCTGCAGTGAGGGAAAGTAAGTGATCCTGGGAATTACATAACATACAAATAACATTTTCAGGAGGCTTGAACAGTTGCTTTATTGGCTATGCTCATGGAGATCAATGGGGGGAAGGACACCAGGTGGGAGAGGTTGTGTAACTGGTAGATTTTGAATATTGGGGTTGGCAGTGGTAGCCCTCCGCAGGATTCTGGACTGCTACTCCCATTGTCATTTGCCATGGGCTTTGCTGATGGGAGTTGCAGTCCAACAGCATCTGCAAAGCTGCACCTTCCTTGGCCCTGATCTACACCCTGAATTTGTTTCGGAGAGTACCACCTGCAGAGCTGAATGGGATGGAGAAATCTACCCATCTATTCCACTCATAACAATATCAAATATACTAGCATAAAGTTTACAGTTTAGGAATTAGTCCCCAGAGAGACTAGGGCTGCAAACTAGTGCCTCTTACCAAGGAGTAAGCTGCATAGATGCTAGTAAGAATTATGTCAGAGTAAACATACATAAGATACCGAGACTCAAACATCAATATTGTGGCAAATTTGAAATCAGCAGGGATTTCTTTTCCTGTTGCGGCCACCAATACTAAAAGCCTTTTAGGAAGTATACATGGTTGTTTTCTTGAACATCTGCAGGGAGTTGATTTTGTTTTCAGTTATTCCTTTTTAAAGGGGACCATCAAGCTAAAGATAAGACTATTCATTTTCAGTTCCCCTTTATTCCACTTACCAGAATGTTGAGAACCTATGCATCTTTCAGATTCAACACACACAAATGTGAAGGAGGGGCACACAAAAGAGCAATATCACTCACTGAACAAAAAAGTTTCTGTGTCTTTCATTGTCTTTTCCTTATCAAGTGTTCTGCTAGATGCAATGTGTAACTATTGAGCACTATTTAAAAAAAATCTGAGAGGGAACTCATACATTACTTTGGTTTCAGTAACTGGAAATTCTCATCCTGAAACTTGGTGGCTTAACTGCTGGGTACAGAGTGTGACTAGAAGACAGGCATTGCAGTTGGAGTTCCTACAATAGTGGCTTCATTCACATGCAAGGATAACCTGAAATTCTACAGAATTTCAGTTTATTGTTCACAGGTTTCAGGGTGACATGCACCACCTTCACTCTTTCTCAGCTGCACCACTAGGAGTGAACAAACTAATCAGGAATTCAGAGGTTAAGATTTGGATGGAATTGTGTGGCTTTCCAAATGTTGTTAGAACTTCAGCTTCCATCAAACCTGTTGTGGCTCCTGCACTATAGGCCCATCTCAGATAAATCCCCAATCAGTCATGAATTTTATTGCACCTGGATGGGCTACTCTATTGGCTCAACCTAGCTTATCTCATAATGTTGTTGTGAGCATAAAATTGACAGAGGAGACAAACAGCTGTCCTGAGTACTTTGAAAAAAGAGTGAGATACAAGTGTAATACCAGTAATTTCTTTGACTCATACAACATCTCAATTTAAATATTAAAAGTTGCTTAGGTTTATTAAGATTGATTAATACACTTGGCCTATGAAAGCCAAGTTGCTCTGCACTAGGAGCTGGAAAGTCTGTTAGCTGTCTTTTCTCTTACATTCAAATTTTTAAACCTCAAGTGTGAAGAACTTTGCAAATGTTAAAATTTATTGAAAGAGCTGCAGTGAAATTCTCTTCCATTATCATTGGCCAAATTCAGTTGGTACAATTAATCCTAGCATGGTGAGATCCATGTTTTATCTATCTGCCAAACAGGTGTTAAAGATGAGGCACCTTCCAGGAAAAAAAAAGATGGCAGCACTAATTCAAGATTATTAATGTGGCTGAGAGAGCAAGTGTGGTGCAATGGTTTGAACTTTGGAGACCAAGGCTTGATTTCCCGTTCAATCATGAAAACTCACTGAGTGACCTTGGGTGTGTCACACAGTCTCAGCCCCAGAAAACCCATAATAGGGTCACCATAAGTTGGAAATGACTTGAAGGCACACAACAGCAACGTCGCTGAATGTACGGGGTTTCAAACACAGACCTTGAAGAGTTAAACAGTCTAAGTCCTGGGCATGGGTGGGTGTTAGAATGCCAGTTTTCTCACATTCAGATTTTTTTTTAAAAAAAAAATCTCAACTTTTTTCCATTGTGCATGTGAAAAATTTTGCAAATTTTTGGTAAATGCTTATCAAAAATGAGTTGAAATGAAATTCTAATCCATCCTTGCTGCACATTCCATACAACACTGTTGCTTCCCATTCTCTGATTGAGGTTGTCCTTCATTTTGTGATCCCATGTTGGGTGTGGTGCCATTATTTCTTCTACCCTAAGGAGGCTGCCTGTTGTATTAGTCCTTAAATAGGTTCACTAGGTAAGTAGGTTAAGTACTGAATCACCTGCCCACTCTTTTATGTAATGCTTGGTGGCTTTTTTTTTCTTTTTTGATGGGTGCTTCTGATGAAGGTCAGATGCTTTGCAGCAGGAGGTGCCCACAATTCATACGTTGAGTAGCAGGCATACAGATGATTTTGAAGAGTGATGGAGGTGCAGTCAGTGACTGAAATGCAGATAGAACAAGCAGAAAGAAAGGAAGGAAGGTTGCATTTTTTCCCCATTGTGTATCTTGCTTCTGGCCCTGCCCAGCATTGTACCGCTGGATGGTGAAACAACATTTGTTCTTGTGTTACCTAGCAAACCAGCTTAGTGTGTTCACTCCAAAGCAAGAAGCCTGCCACTCAAACAAGCAACCGATAATCACAAAGCTATACTATTCTACACCCTAGCAGGCAGCAGCAGAAGTATATTCCAGACTTTTGTCCTTGGATCCTTTTGGACTATAGTTCCCACAATCCCCAGCTAGCATGACTGATGGTTGGGAATTCTGGGAGCTGTAGTGCAGTAGTATCTGGAAACCCAAGAATGGGAGCCACTGTAATAGATAATGGCTCCAAATAGATGATCGGCATTGGTAGCTGGCCTGGCTGAGTTAACAAATCAAATCGAGACAACAACAGCAAATCATTTGGGTGAAGACAGGATTCACAGCACAAATAACCATAGTGAGACAAGGAAAAAAAAGAAGCTGGCACAAAGTTTCATTTGTTTGAACTAATATAATATGTTTTTGCATGCCTTCAAGTCACTTCCGACTTACGGAGATCCTAAAGTGACCCTATCATGAGGTTCTCTGAGGGCTGAGAGTGTGTGGTGCACCCAAGGTCACCCAATGGGTTTCTGTGGCTGAGCAGAGAATTGAACCCTGGTCTCCAAGGTTGTTACCCCAAAATGTAGGTGCCATGAGGGCCACCCCACGATGCCAATACCTTTGTACAAAAATAGGGAATTAATTAGCTCAAAGTTCAGAGGTTTGTGAGAGGGGGACAACTTAGCAAGATCTTTATACCAATGTTTACAGGCTCATACAGGGAAAAGACCAGCCAGACAGTAAAAGCAGACTAAAAATATGTTTTATTGAAATAAATTCACTCACGCAAGCAATTATTCAAGCACTCACTCACATAAGGCTAACCAAAGGAAAGGAAAGAAAGTGAGATAGAGGACTTTCAGGGAGTCGGGCAATATTTACCAGTCCAGAGAGAAGCGGAGGAAATAGCAAAGTGGCTTAGGTAGAAACTTAAGGACATTTCTTGTTCAGGAATCGGATAGACAGAGTGGCGTTTGGATCAGTGAGCAGCCTGAAATCAGAGGTATTTGTACCTGAAAAATGTCCCAAGGGTATAATTGTGACTTGCATTCCCAGCTACAAGGACAGTGGGAATTGCAACACAAACAATGAAGTCCAGACGGAGTTAATGAGTTTCATGTTTGAGTAACAAGGGGATAATGGTTGTCATAATAGCTGGATTTTGTGGAAAGGTGGGGAAACAATAGGAAAACATCCAGGTGGACAGGGACCAAGGTTAAGTCAATCACAGTTTGATGGGAAACTTCCCTATTTTGGCTCTGAGAGTACAGCTGGATATTTCATGCCCATTGTATTCACAGCAGCCACGCTATTGTCCTGAACTGATTGGGTCTTCTGCTTAGAGGTAGCTAAGGCTGACCTTCCTTGCTATGTCACATTTACAGTCAGGAATTCCCATCTTCCAGTGTGACCTTGCCATCACCTCAGGTATCATTTATATGAAAGCCAATTAATGTGGTGCCAGTCAAATATTATTTGCCAATTAAACCATGCCAATCCTGGTGTGTGCGCAGAGCTATAATAAGGTCATAGTTCAGCACTGAAACCTCTACACCACACTGGCTCTCAATATAATATTCGTATTGAGAATACTAAAAAAAAAACCTAACACCCTGCCTATCCCACCTTCCAAATCCTAGCATCTTTCAAATAGCAGTGGTTTACAACCATAAAAGGTTTTAGTATATTTGTAGGACAGTTGATTGAGAGGTGTTGTAGCATAATGGCTATGAGCCTGTATCGTGGATTGGCAAGTCCTTGGTTTAAATCTCAGTTTCACCGCAAACTATAAAGTAGTCTTCTCTTCCCTTCCTCAGATCACAGTCTGCAATAAATAGGTTAATATACTGTTTAACTCTCAAGTTGGTGTAAAGTGAGTTAGGCAAATTATAGCCTTCCATACTTTTTGGGCTAGAACTCCCAGAAGCAAGCTATAAGATAAACTTTCTATTCTTTGGGCTAAGTGCCTAACTGTAACTGATAACTTTCAAGAAGTAACTTCCATACTCTGCCATTAATATAGACATCCTTCATAGATTTGTCTGACCCCCTTTAAAGCCATTTGAGGTGCTGTCCATCGCCACATCTTGTGGCACTGGCTTCCATAAATGTATTTTCATTTGATTACATCCCAACCATGGGTGAGAGTTTTGTAGCATCTGGTTGGGATGCTGTGGGAAACTGGTTTGCTTTTAAATCAAAAGGGGCTGTTATTTTTTTCAGAGCAATTTGTGTGCTGTATCTGCAGCAGGATATATACATGACTGATAGATTTTATATCTTGAGTGATGGATGGTTCTGTGGGTGTAAGTGTGGTGGTCTTTTGCATATCGGTCTTTGATTGCTTTGATAGGCTCCATTATTAAGGAAGTTGATCCTAGAGTAGAAATGCTCATGGTGGGGTATGGCTGAAAGAAGTTAAAACTGTGATGACATTTCAAAGGGAACAATGTAGGTTCCTTGCCAAGAGGCTAGGAGAAAAAAGTAATACCATCAACAAATGCCATATATGTCAAAGGACTGATGTATTTATTGTGGAGTTCTTCCTCGAGGTTGTGATTGTGGTCTTCACCAATGTGAGAGAAATAATTCTGTACCCCCATGCATTGCAGACCTTCTCAAGAGATGCGTATTCTACTTGTGAGTGTGTAGGGAATGCTTATTTGAACAAGGCTGCAGCTCATGGTAGAGGATGTGTTTTATATGCAGAATATACCAGGTTCAACCCACACTGGCTGGCGTAATGGTAGTTTGTAATTCCAAACAATCTGGAGGGTGCTAGATTGTCCATCCATGGTGTTGATGGTACTCAGCTAGACAGACCAGGTTGCTAGGCAGATCAGGTTGATAGAACTGTCATGTTGACAGTGTAGACCCAACTGTGATCTGGCTCTGTGCAAGACATATAGTTGCTTCAGAGTCTGCCTGCAAATAAATGAATAAATAGCCTAACATCCTCCTGACATACTAGCTTTCTGTGTATAGGAAGACTCCTGATCGGGAACCATGGCCAAAAGATAATCCCTGCTGGGCATTCTAGAAGTTCTGCAGTCCTGCCTCTATGAGGCTTAGATTGGCTTTCAGAAATGCCCTGACCACTTGACCTGAATTCTGCCTAGTTTGTTTAGTTTTTCCTGAATAAGGAGCTGCTTCATATAGAGTGGTTGAATGGAAAGAAAACAAATGTGGATATTATAGAGCCCATACAACAGAACCAAAATTTTCTAGGAAATGGAAAAGAGCAAGATTGACTCCACCACTGAGTCAATCTGAGACACATTTCACTGTTGTCAGATATCCCTTTCTGTGCCACCCACACAGCAGTGGAATTGTTATGATGAACAGAACAGATTTGTAAACATAGTTTAGTGCTTGAAAAAAAATCTGTTGTATGAGAGATGAAAATATCATTTATATTTGTTAGGTAAAAGCTGCCTAACCTCCAGGGTGAGGATAGAGATGATTTGGTGGTACTTGTTGAACAAACACACATTTTTCCCATTTTTCTTTTATGTTTTCTTATATATTGTTAAACACAGTGATGTAGTAGTGGACCAAATGATTTTTGATTAGCAGGGATGGTGATGTTATCTGCCACCCCCTTCAGGTATCCCTCACCCCCCTGAGCCCTTACAGTAGTAGAGGTGTGGGTGTGAGTTATCCCAGGAACTGCATATTGTGAGCTGTCCTGTTCTAATGCAAATTATTATGGGCTGGGTTAGTCTTAATTGAGCTAGTAAGAGCCATTAGCTTTACAAAAGACTTGCTCCTCAGTGGAGAGAAGAACTGCTAGAATGGTTTCTTGCTATGGAACAAGACATTTCCCTGCATTTTTGGACTCTTTTTGAGGGGCCTGGCTGTGGGTGCTTGAACTTCTGGATAAGCGCCTCAGCCACACTCCCATAGCCACATTGGAGGTAAGTCTTAATTATAATAAAGAACAGTCAAGGAAGCAAAGAGGTATTTGAAACTTTTGCATTAACTTGCAGGATGAAAGGGTAAAAAGTCTTGTGGCATTTTGGCACAAGGAATGGGTGCTGTGGTTGTTTCCACAAAATTAATGCAAACTAAGAAGGGGTTAAAGAATGGCAAAAATCTGAATTTTATTTACTTTCTAATATAAAAGTATGGACATAGTGTGCATTTTAAATTTGTCTACAATACTAATGAATGTATGGGTCAAAGTTATTCTGAAATATTAAAGCAAAGTAGAAATGTGATTTTGTGTTTATAGTAAATATGGGTTGTTGGATTTTAGCCTTGGGTCTAAAGTGAGATGGGCAGCATGCGCCAGTGAGCAGCATGTAGTCTCCAAGGCCCTTTTGCCCCTCCCCAGCTCCCCCCATGGACAGTTGCTGAATGTTAGTAGTGCAGCACTACAGAAGTGTGCATTTCTCCCCAAGTTGTTCTATAAGCAGCTGCCTTATTTGATAGAATTGTCCTTCCCAAAGGCTTCTGAGAACATGATTCTTATCTGAAAGAAGGCATGTAGTCCCAGAGTGTGTTTTTCTCATGTAAAATGCACTTTGTGGAAAACATAGGGAAGTTTTCCCCACACACGCACTTTTCATTGCCCATTGCCAAATCTTGATGGTGAGTGGCAGGAGGTATGGCCAGTGCTTGTATGAGAGGTTAGCTGCTGGACCTACCAGGGTTGCCCACCCTTACCTAAAAAACCTTGTTGAGAGAGCGTATGACCTCTTTCAGTTTCCTGACCCCATGATATACAGTGGCTCCTCCAATTTTGCAAGGGCTTGGGGAGCAGAACCTTTGTGAAAATGGAAAAACCACAAATAACTCCCACCTTCCTCATACCCCAGCTGCCGTTTCCTTCTGGGTCTCCCCCCTCCCATTCACTTGCCTTTTGCCTGGCCATGGAGAAGGAAGGCATGTGTGCCCAGGGAAAAGGCAAGGAAATGGGAGGAAAATAATGCGGGGGGGAGGAGGAACACGTGCACTTCATGAATAATCAAATTCACAAAGTTCAAACCCGCAAATGTGCAGGTAGAACTGTATTTCATATTTCCAAGCCCAGCAGCAATTTCTTTCCTGTTGAATCAGGAATCAGGGAAGAATCAGCTAGCAGAACAGAAGATGACAGAAGTTGCACAAGACAAACAAACCAGAAATTGAGACAAGAAGTCATGGTTTATTTGGTAATCCGCTGTCCAGTTCATGGCTTCAGTGATAATCTGTGATTAGCACAAACTGTGATTTATCAGGACATGTAAATCTTTTCTGCCTTGAACTTGCAACTGTTGAAAGAAAAGCTGTGAACTTGACAGGTGTCACTGCCTTTGTTCTCCCGGACAAATATGCTTTAAGGGGATTCTTCACAAGCCCGTTAGCAGGCATTCTCTCTAAGCAACACTTCCTAGGTGTTCATCAGAGTGGACGATACCTTTCTTCCTCTTTTAAAATGAGTCAGACATGAGTGTGGGATCCAATTTGTGTATGTGGAACAGCTTTTGTGTGGTTCAAAAACTACCTGACTCATGACGTCTTGATTCATACTTGAACTTAAGGTTTGGTTCCTCCTGGTAAAGCAGTAGTTTGATGACAGCTGCTTAGATCGGAGACTGAGAAAAGGGGAGAAACGGGGAGCTTTTTTATTTGTGGCTATTTTAGCTACACTATTCACATTTTTAAAGTTAGTTTTTAATGAACATCATGGCTGAACTGAGATTTGTGTTCAAGTCTCTCTCTGATCCTGGTCCAACACTCTAAACATCACACTAAGGCCAAGCAAACTGATGCTTTCCAGATACTTTGGCCTAGAACTCCTATGAGCCCCAGTTACCATGGCCAGTGGTTAAATTTCTGAAAGTTGTATTCAAAATGTCTGAAGGACTTCAGTTGCTTACCACTCTACCACATACACTTTATTAATTCTCCAGGTTAGGTTGTACATACATATAAAACCTACATACGTATGATGGTATGAACAGACCTGTGCATATGTAGACTCTTCCATGTGAGGGGATCCATGAAGAGTCAGTGTTCCTCTTTGTGCAAACTGTCTTGTCTATACCTATACAGTACTAAATTTTTGAAAGTGATGAACAGCTGCCTGAGATAAGTTTTATGGCATGGAAATCCACTGGCTGACCTTGGACACATCACACAATCTCAGCCCAGAAAACCTTGTGATAAGTTCACCTTAGATCGCCATAAAACAGAAATTATTTGAAGGCACAAAGCAACAAAGATATAATCTCCCTTGCTCACCGTTGACAAAGAGGAGTAGAGTGGAACCTTAAGGTGCTTGTGCTTTACAAAACAGAAAACAGTGAATTTCTGCCCCAGAGAGTTTACAAAGTAAAACTTGGCAAGTAGTTAAATTGAGTCGCACTGCTAGTTTGTCCAATAGGACTATACCCAAGATCATTACAATCCCAGTTGATTAGTTCCTTTTTAAAAGCCTCTCTTTTATTTCTTTGTTCAGGCAGAGAGTGGGGCATTGTATACCTATTAGTGTGGTGGCATGATTGCTGCCAAAAAGACAAGCCACATAACATAGCACTACTCTCTGTGGTTAGGTGCTTCTGTAAAAGCTCACAGCACCATTGCACTGATTTTAACCATGCTGGGTAATCTCCTTGAACATGATGGGATTAGCTGGCGTGGTTAAAATTGGCTCAGCTGTTTCACAAACTTGCATGGCTGCTGCTTTATATAAAAAGGCTAAAAGTGCATAGCAACACCTGTGTGGTTTTTATGCCAGGTGGCAATTATTTTGCCTGTTACCCCTCATATTTCAAGGGGTCAGTTTAACTCCAGTTAAGGCCTAGTGAGTACACTTTCTTGTCAGTGCCATCTCTGTGGAAGGTTCAGGTAGCAATAACCAAAAATTGGGCCTTAATGGGATTGGCCCAATATTTTGGTATTTTCTTTCTGAAGTGTTGAAAAAAAGCTACTTTGCTGATGGTTTGTTGTTGTTGTTGTTTTTGAAAAGGGTGTGAGGTGTACTTCTCCCATCTGGCTTTTTGGTAAATAGGTTGCTTTCAATATTGCTTTCTGTAGTTGTTTCTGTATTACTGTTGAATTATTTTATAGCTCATTTTCAGTTCTGTTAGTTACCATAAATTGCTTTGAACTTTTCTCAAAAAGTAGTCTCTACTCAAAAAAAGGGGGCGTGTTGTTTTTTATTTTGTTTTTTTGTGTCTTTTTAAATTAATATGTTAAGTGTTGTGAGCTTGGAGGTTTTCATACTGTCAATGCTGTTTTTTAAAGGAAATATATTAAACTTTCCGATGTTATTGTTTGTGTATACAGGACCGCGGGGTGGTAGTTTTGTTCAGAAATAAAATTACTATTTTCAAAACTGTCTTGGGTGACATCTGTGACGAATCTAGAGAGTGAAGGCCTGTTGGCTGGGTATTATTAGGTAGCAGTAAAATACACAGTACAGAGGTGAAAGGTCTTCTGACAAGCCTTAAACCCTTCTTTGTGACAATGGAGCCTTTAAGAGCTAGGCATTTTTCTGAGTGGAGTTTCACTCTCTGCAGTGTTGGTATCTCTCACGTTTCTTCTAAGGCTTTGGCCTAAGCAGGGAGATTAAATGACCCAGTCTGGATGATCGTGTCTTCGTTTATTAAGCAGTGAATGAGCCTTTTGCCTGCACCCTGGTCTCCTTTGTTCCTCCCTTTGTGGTGCAGCACAGTTGAACCAGGGTGTTAGTTAACTGTAATTTCCCATTTCTTTTGAATTAGAGAACTACAGTATCATTTTTTAAAAAAAGGTTGGTAGGATCTTAATAATGCAGCTTCAAATCATGGTTTTACAATATGGTTCCAAGACTGGCAATCATATTTTTCAAATTTAGAATACATAGGAAACTCTGGTTAAATTTTTGGTTTAATTGTGCACTGTGACAGGAAGAGAAGAGTGATGATGTATTTGGGGAAAAGGCTCCAACATATGTCAACTGTAGTAGCCAGGATGTGTTCATACAATATATTTGTTGTCTTCTATGAGCTGTTTCTTGCTTCAGTTTTTTTATTTGAGGATCAGATCCTCTGAAGATGCCAGCCACAGATGCAGGCGAAACATCAGGAGAAAATACTAATAGAACATGGCCTCAAAGCCCAGAAAACCCACAACAACCTATGGATTCCGGCTGTGAAAGCCTTTGACTTTACATCAAAAATAATACATAGTTCTTTGTGTTCATGTGCCACTTTAATCCATGAATTTTTACATCCAAAATAAGCAGCATGTTGGATCATGCAACTTGTTTATTCCTGTTTCATCCAGTGGTGGCTGGTGGCTTCCATGTCAGTGGGAAGAACGATTTCACTCTTGCTTTTAGTCCAGACTTTAGAAGAGCTATCCAATGTGCCGGATCCTGTCCAAAAAAAGTTCCAATATTGCTTCAGGGCATTGGGATATTGTCTCTTACCCTGCATTTTGGCAAATGTACTTGATGAGGAGAGCCAGAATAGTGTAGTGTGTTAGGGAAACCAGGGTTTGAATCCCCGCTCAGCTGTGGAAACCCACTGAGTGACTGTGGGCAAGACACACACTCTCAGCCTCAGAGGCAGGCAATGACAAACCCTCTCTGAAAAATTTTGCCAAGAATACCCTCTGATAGGTTCACCTTAAGGTTGCTATGAGTCCAAAACAACTTGAAGACACATAACCGCAACAACACTTGAAGAGAGGCTGTAGTATTTTGATTAGGAACAAACTTAATTGGGTTCAAGAAAGAAATGAGAATCAGAATTTGGAATAATTTGGGGGAGTTATGCCTCAATTTCCAAGACAGGGATAGATAACTTTGGCCCATCTAGTGACCAGTTTTCTAACCCTGGAACCTTCCAGTGGCTATAAAAACTACAAAAAAATATCAAAACCTCAAAACAAAAACAAAAAGCCAGAAGTGGCCTAAAGTCTAATTCTGGTTTTTAGAAATGATTATTCTTAAAATGTTAATCTGTGCAGGGGGACCCCACAGCCTTGTTTAAAAGGTGGCTTCTATAGGCTGCTCTTGGAGACTTCCAGGAGAAGCAGTTCAACCTTTTCCTGGCAAAAAGAGGGGTGTTGGGGGATCAGGACCACCTAAGGCCCTATAGCTGCCCTTGGTCCTCCTTTGTTTTGAAAAAACAATCACCAAAATTTTTGCCCACACCCAAATTTCATCTGAAGGCTATTTCTGAAATTTAGCCTTATGTTTTCATATTGTCTTTGGTCAGAGTTGCTCTGTATGACATACCCTATCAGTGTCCAGCCTCATAAAAAAAGGAAGGGTCTAGGGAGGAAATTCCATAGGTTGGTTGGTTCCACAATCTGGTTAAACTAAGAAATAATTTATCTATGTTTGTCCATGAGATGGAGTCTGCCCTATCACATGGCATTGGCTGGATGCACAGAGAATAGAGGGCATGCTACTCTTCGGCAAGCCAGGATTCACAAGATAAGAACAAACTAGTTGTAATATGCCAAGATCTTAAATTCAGACATCACACTAAATAAAACATTTAATGGCCACACTTGCTCACATTTTCTGTAGTAATTATCTTGGGGTGCTTGTATTGTTAGAAGCAAGTAAATATAACTTAATTCAAGAAAATGTGTGTGCCTCTTTTGGCGCTATAATGTCCTTTTTTTTAAAAAAAAGGAACACGATTTCAGTTAATAATTCTAATTCAGAATGCAGCACTGAATACTGTAATTTAATGCAATGGCTGCTTTTTTTAATTCACACATATTCCGTGAAAAAACTGCCCCTTTCCTAAATAGCAAGTAGCAAATAGGGCAGAACTCCAGGCAGCAAAAAGTTGTTTACAGAAACCAAGGGTACTGAATTTACCCTCAGCGACAATACTACTTGGGGATTCCCAGATGAGCAAATACTGTCTCACTATAGTGGGCTGCCCCCACCCATCCTTTTCTTTAGGAGTGGCCATAGCTTTGTTTCTGTGTTTTCCCCAGAAGTTGTGTGGGGAACTTTGAAACCTTCCAAGTGTGTCTTCTTGACATCACTAAATGCAAATGAGTCCCCTCTCCTGTAACTATGGGCTTTTTCAACAGTAAATTGTGTATAGTTTTATCATCCAAGCCAGATGAAAAAGTGGTCAAAGGGTGAATTTCTCTCCTCTGCCTGCCTTTTCCGTACATGCTTCCAGACAAATATGCAGCAGCAAGAGAGATTACAGAGGAATTTGGAAATGTGAGTAAGACTAGATTAATTAATGTGGCTGTTGAAAGTAAGAGAGAAAGCTATTGTCTCACGTTTGTGTGTCAGTGAAGGAACAGGGTCAGATTCACGAGTGAGGTTGCAGTAATTTCCTACATGAGCGCTCCTAGATTGCAGGGCAATTTGTGTTCTTCTTTTTGCTCGCTAACTCCTCCCTAGAAGTATCAAGGTGATGGTTTCAAAGGAGAAACAATAGGGTAAAACTGATGGGGGGGGTAAAACACAAAACACAAGCTGCATAGAAGGGGACTCTTGTAGCAGCATTGAGAAGGAGGAGGAGGAGGTGTGGGATGAGAGAGGAGAAAGAGGAGGCTGTAAATGAGCTGAGGAAGCAGAGGCTAAGCAGACAAGAGGCCAGGCAGGGAGCAGTCCTGGAGTATCATCTGATCAGCCGTGGCCTGCGAGGCTTTTGAAAATCTGGGTCAGAGCAGCCCAGGATTCCTTGTGCTGGGGGATGGGAGTGCACGCACTGAGCCGCCTCCCAGCTGAACATAATTGGCTCTGTATCAAGCCCCAGGCCAGAGATTCCAGCTCATCTTTTACCCACCTTCTCTCCAACCCAGCTGCAAAAGGGCACAAAAGCTTATGCTGTTCTTGCATCTGGATTGCTTCAAGTGTGGGGGTGTATTTTTCAAACAGATTTTTGAGAGGCACGGCCCTTCCCATCAGATCAACCAGTGGTTATTCTGGTTTAACTAATCCAGAATAAAGGTTCTATGTTTTAAGAATGCTGCGCGCCCAACAGACAGGAAAGATTCCACCCCAAAGTGGTGCTTGGCTTCCTACTTGGTTTTGAGGGCCACAGTGAAGCTAATAATGAGCAAGAGACATATGATAAGTTTATGTGTTCTGTTGACATCTCTAGGAGTATTTGAGTGGTTCCTCCTTTTCAGAAACTCAGATTTGTGTGCTGCCTTTTATTTCTTTTGGGAGACTTTTTCTGGAATCTTTTCTGCTCTATGACAGCTAAAAATGTACTTTTAATGAAATATGAGCTGAGATTCCTAAAAGGGGCCTTAAAGTCTATAAGCATTCTGCTCTGCTCTGCTTTCCTTTTTTTTTTTTTGGTAATTAAAATTAACATTTGGTAAACGTAGGTGATAGTAACAACACTTGAGAAAAGGGGTTGGGAATTACTATGGGAGGGGGAAATTTACTTAAAGGTGTAAAAGTTCAAAAATAAAAGATGGAAATAAGGTCCTTTGGAGATTTAAAAAAACCCAAAATGAAACCTCTCTCCATTAGAATGAAAATGTTAAACTGTTGAGGTTGCAAAGGCTTAGTTACACTACTTGGCTTCTGTTCATGCCATCTGAGATTTTGGATTTCCCTAACTCATTTTGGGCCCATTTGAGGCAAATCTGACCTAAGATTCCAGTTTGATTTTAAAAGGGCATCAGTAGGAGAGTATTCTGCCTCAGTATTTAAATGTGTAGGATATCCACATGATATCCTAGGTTTAGGTGGAATCTGGAGTGAGAATTAAGTTGGTGTTTCCTGTAACATAGATTATCTGGGAATAGCCCAGAATTGTTGGCGGCTGTGACAGTGGGTGACTCATACAGATGTTGTGTTCATACATAACAGTAAGCCAGGCCATGGTTTCTAGAATTCTGGTGAGTTACTCTATTTGAACTTGTTCCATCCCTAACTGTGATTTGTTAGCCTGCTAGAAGCTACAGTAAGAAACCATGGCTTATTATTGGCTTATGAGCCTTGGTTTTCCTTAAAACATGGCTTGTCATTATGTCTGAATCCAGAACCATGGCTTGTCTCTGGCCTGTTTTCCAGTTGCCTATTCTGAAATAGGACGACAAAAAGTTCAGAAGAGAAACAAAACAGACACAGTAAAAACAAATGGTGGTTTAGTCAACTGTAGGAGGATTCATGGTTGAAGCAACAAATCATGGCTAATGTGAATTTAGCTTAATTTTTATTTTTATTTGTATATGGTATATTGTCCATTACAAATGTAAGCGAATTAGGGAGGCTTGCTTGAGACTGTATATGGGCATACTCACTACTTGCAAAGTCTCTCAGTTGGGTTAGTCTCCCCCCCCCCCCACAACTCACTTTGCAAGAAGTTTGTGCTCTGAGAGGGGAGGAAAGGTGCCAAGGTAACTGAGAGAGTTTGTAAGCTGTGAGCATGTGCACAGTCCAGAGTGAACATCAGTAATTCCCTCATGTTCCCTACAGGAAGAAGGTGAGAGGGGGAGAATGACAAAACAGCAGACCCCATAGTGAAAGAAGGATGTGTAATCTCATTATAGATATGTAAATACTCCAAAATCTGGAAAAAAAAATCCAAAATCCAAAACACCTCTGGTTCCAAGCATTTCAGATAAGGGATATTGAACCTGAGGCAGCTTTTCAGTCCATTGCCAATGTCTTTAGAGATTTGCAGTGTATCATTTTGGCTGCTCCTGCAAAGGTGTCAACTTTGATAGGAATAGATTTAGTTTATCTGTGAAAGGGTCACATATAATATCGGGTAACCTTCATAGAGCTCTTTCTCTTAAAAGACCTTTCAGGAAATAAGTCATGGAGTCGCTGTATAAGGGGCAGCGCAGTAAATAATGAATTAGGTCTTCTACCTCAAGGGCCACAAATACATAGCTGCTGTGTGTTGGGGAATCCCTTATATCTTCTTTCCAAGTAAGTTGAGCACATTGTTTGAAAATGGGGTGCAGTGAAGGCAAAAAAGATTAGGTCTTGGAAGTACGGTTGAAAATACTGCTCTTATACTGGCGAGGGAATACTTGAAGTTGGCTGACAAGTGCATTTTTCTAAAAATCAACTTTATCCCAATTTTGTTTCTAATAATTAAAAATGATAATTAAAGAAGACTGGACATGATTGAAAGAAAATTGTTGACTAGTAATGGGCCCATCAATCCTGAGTGTGTTGTTCAATGAAACATTGTTTTTCTGGATTACTTTCCTTTGAGTCCATCAGTCTTTCCCCATAAAGTAAAGGTGGGGAAAGTACAGGCACTTCTGTGGCCCCTTAAGAGTCAAAAACATTTTTTTCATATTTAAATTCTTAAAATGTTTTAAATCTTTCACACACACACACAGCCCCAAAATGTCCTATGGGAGGCATGGGGTGCGTTTCTACCACATTCCTCCACCAGACAAATTTAGGTCCAGCAGAAGCCCCCCCCCTTTTCTGAAACAGGAAGTGAACAGGAAATTACTTCTGTTCACTTCCAATTGTTGAAAAAGGCCTCTCCTGGGCCTAAAATGGTTCATGATTAAATTATTAAAATAGTTAAAGCCCAAAAATATGGTGAAAATGCCTCTATACGCAAAAGTTTTTTCGATATACAGTATTGATTTTTTTTTTCCTGCTGGAGGTGCAATGAAGAGATGTGATTCTCCAAGTTCTCCTGGGGTGGGGCTACCATATTCCCCCTAGCCTTCCACAGTTGCCCATCACTGCCATAAGTGTAGATGCTTTATGTGTTCTTTCTTTGATAGAAGAAAGATAAACTTCCAGCCATAGCAGTGAGGAGGAAACCCCTGAGGGACCTTCAGTAGTTCTTTAAGAACCTATTGTGACTGGTCTCAACTGCTGTAGGATAGCATTGTCCCCATATATCAGTCCCATGTTGCACTTGAGGGAGTACCACGGCTAATTGTGACGATCCTTGCCTAAGCAGTCTTCTAGACAGGGCAATTCGATTTATTTTATAATGTACGTCAAATGCAGGATAAAGAGGGGATTTATTATTCAGGAAAGAACACATAGATTTTTCCATTGTACCAGCAGTGTGTGTATTGCCCATGTCTTCCTGGATTTTACATAAAGATCACAGATTAGGTTTTGGAGTAGAGGTAGTTTGTATCCACCTAATCCAGAACTATTTTTATGATTTTATTTTTCTTATGTCTTATTTTGAGCCTTGAAACTGAGAGCTAGATATATACATGCATCTTCAAAATCCTCCTCCTGTGTCCTTGTAGAAAAGTGTGTTGTGCATGAAACAGCCCAGAGCATGGATAGGCAGACTTCAGGTTTCTGGGATCTATTTGTTTATTATAATCTCAAGGGCTATCAGTTGGAGTCTAGTGCAAAACCATGATGGTTATACCCAGGCTAGAATGAGGAAACAGGGTACCATACTTCAAACCAAGTATTTGTTGTCAGTATACTAACTGAACTCCATATGGTGGTGGTGGTAGTGGTGGTGGTGCTCCATATGGTGGTGGTGATGGTGGTAGTGGTGTGCCTGCGAGTTATTCTGGCTGATGGCAGCCCTAAGGGTGACCCTATCATGGGATATTATTTATTCAGAGGGGTTTGCCTTTATCTGAGGCTGAGAGAGTGTGACTTCCCAAGGTTATACCGTGGGTTTCCGTGGCTGAGTGGGGATTCAAACCCTTACCTCCATCATAGTCCAGTGCTCAAACCACTATACCATGCTGGCTCCCTGTACTTTGACATAAATGTCTGCTACTGATTGCCATTTCTTCTTCTCTCTTCCTCAGTTTTCTTAATTAAATAGAGTAATGTAGATGGCTGTTGGTATTGTTGACAGTTAGGAGTCCAGAAATCTTTGTTATCTGCAACAAGTCACCAAGCAATCTAACAGCAGATCTAAAACCCTCTTCTGCCTGTGCCTCGTCCACAACTTGGAAGAACATGCTGGATTGTGGGATTCTGGGAAATGCAATCCAAAAAAAGTCATGTTTACAAATTCTGGGCCAGAGAATGATCTGAGAGTTAAGTGCATTTACATGTGTTATGTTATAGCATGGGCATTGTTATTAAGGCTAAAGATCAGACTGTGTAATCATATTTGTGTGAATGTAGACAGAGTTCCTATGAACAGAAACCTCTACCATGGAATCTCTGTAACTTTGTTCAGCAGACCAGGATTATAGAGTCCTGTTCAGAGCTTTTTGCTAAATGCTAACATTTCAATAGAAGCTGGGCATACAATGAAGGCAGAAGTAAGACTTAAGTACAGGGTTGCCAAAGGGAAAGTTAGAGAAGGCTCCTATACCTTTAATGGTTGTATAGAAGAGAGAATTTCAGCAGATGCTGCTTATCACACAACCAGGTTACAAGCAACACTTCCTAAATGTCCCTCTTTCTTGCAGCTGTTAAGGGTACAGGAGCCCCCTCCAATTTTCATTCTGGCAGCCCCATTTAGGTAGGCATCTTTAGCTCTATACATGTGAGTGTGGTGAGTATCTATGTAGGTCCCTGTGTAGGAGAAATAAAGTCATGTGCTGGAAACCATGCGCTGGTTGCATTCATGTGGAATGGTAGGCCCATGGTGAAGCAGACCACCCACTCCATTCTCCTTCCATTTGAATCTTCCTCCCTCTTTCTTTTCTTCAACTCCCTTCCAAGCGTGTTGGCCTCTGTGTCACTTCAGACCTTGTCAGATGTTTCCCTCCCACCCCTTGTTTTTGTTTGTTCCAAATCCCTATCGTGGTGAATCACTACTAGAGAAACAAACGGAAGCATTTTTCCAGCTAATTTGGCTGCAGAGTAAGATGGAGTAAGTGAGGTGGAAAGGCTAGTTAGAAGCAACACAACTGATTATCTGGAGAATGGCTGTTTTTTGAAAGATGGTGCTGGAGTAGTAAAACCCTTAATTCTCCACCTGTGCCATTGCCCAACAAAGCATTCCTTCTCTCCTTCAACCAATCTAAATCACACTGCATTATCATTTTGGTAATTGTGTAGAAGAAACATGCCTTTGTGACCTGTGCATAACCATGGTTCTTCTTCGTGGTCTCTGTGCCTTCATACACTAGGAGCTTTAGCGCCTGCGCGGTAGCGTTCGGAAACTTCTAGAGCTTGTTCGCTTGGCGGGAACCCCTCCCCCACGCCGGTACTGCGCATGCTCCTCCCGCCGAGCAACGGTCTCTCCTCAGTTCTTTCTCGTCCGCCGCCGCGTACGGAAGGTTCTTTAGTTTGTTCCTCTCACGTCGTGCTTGGCTTGCTGTTTTTTCACGGTTTTACGGACTTTCGGACTGTCTTTGACCTCTCTTTCGGACTCCCCCTTCGGTTTTCGTCTTTTTGGATTTCGGAGTTTGGCGTTTCTTCGTCTTATGTCCGCGCTCTTTAAGAAGTGCGTGTCCTGCGGCCGCAAGGTTGCCCTCAACGACGGCCATAAGGAGTGTCTCTTCTGTTTGGGCGAGTCCCACAACATCCGGACTTGCCCAATTTGCAGGGATTTTACTCCGCAAACTCTTCGCAACCGCTCCGCGAGACTCAAATCTTATTGTTGGGAACAGTCTCTGCGGGCGATAGACGAGACCTCCACTTCCAAGATGGCCGACAAGAAGACGACCACGCCATCGACGGTATCGGCGGCTGCCGTTCCGTCCACCTCGTCGGTATCGGGCTCGGTACCGGCGAAAACGCCGATTTCGGCGTTACCGAGGATCCCGAAGCTGTCGGCGGCTGCCAAGTCAGCGAAAGGATCCTCGACGGCGAGGAAGGCTGAGGCTCCCCTTACGGAGATGCCTGCAAAAAAGCGCCCTGCTCCGGACGGAGGCAAGGGCAAGGAGAAGGAGAAGAAGAAGAAGAAGAAGGAAAAGAAGCGCTCCCCGGCTGGGGACGCTCAACCTCCTACTCCTCCTCCTACTCAGCAGCCTTCCAAAGGGCGAGGCGAGTCCGTCGACCTCTCGGAGGATGAGATCGAGGACGTTCCCCAACAGCGCCCGGACTCGCCTGTGGCAGACCCTCCAACCCTGGTGGAGGAGCGCCACCGCCCTCTTAGCCGTCGCAGGTCGGCCGACCTGCAGCAGAGAGAGCCCTCTGCTTCTCCGGAGCAGTGTTCGACCTCCTTCAGGTTCCGGTCCCGCTCTTCCGAGCGTCCGGTGGCCTCGCCGCCTCCGAGGGAGACAAGAGAGGAACAACCTCGCTCGTCTGCCTCCAGATACACCTCGGCGTCCTACGTGGCCAGGTACGCGAGGGAATCTGAATGGAGAGAGCGCCCGGCCTCCTATCGGTCGCATTCGCCATCGTACCGGGATCGGTACCATCGTGGCCCGAGTCGCTGGGAGACCTTCCGGAGGTCCCGGTCACCTCGTCGACAGCGCGAATCGCGCTCGCCTAGAGGGGACGAGGCTCGGTACCGTCGACGCCGAAGCCGATCTCCGTCGGACCGCCGCTCCTTCAGCCGCTCTCCCTCCCCTCGATATCATAGGGCGAGGGAGCCTTCACCACGGTATCGGGCGATATCGCCACCTCCTAGGGTCACGGCAACGGCGACGCGCCCTACGGAGTCGGTGGTGACTGAGCGGGCTACGACGACGTCAGCCTGCCAGACTACCCCGGTCACCACCAAGAGGGTGAAGTCAGTGGTCAGCCATCCCAAGCGGGACGCTGCTGCTACCACCGCCCCGGCTGCGGAGAAGCCTAGGAAGGCAACACCTGCGGCGACTACGAAGGAGCCGGAGAGCGAGCGGCGAGAGGACTCACCGAGCTCGGAGTCGTACGACTCGAGTGCGGAGTCTGAGGTGTCTGAGGCGGCCTCCCAGGAGTCTCCTCCGTTGGGATTCGGGGACCCGATCCCAGATTCTGCTCCAGAGGACGTCCACCAGTTCTCTGCGATGCTGCTCCGCATGGCCACTACCCTCGGCCTTAAGATCGCCGATGCGGAGCCGGAGGATGACGATCCAGCCTTCTCCGTTTTCGAGGAGAAGCGACCTTCCACGGCCCCGCTGCCTCTCCTGCCCCGGGTATCCAGACTGGTGAAGGCCGCCTGGGATAGACCGGCCTCGGCTCAGCCGATACCGCAGCGGTTAGAACACCTCTACCGGGTGCAGAAGGATAACGCCGGTTATCTATTTAATCACCCTGCACCGAACTCTGTGGTCGTCGAGTCCGCGCAGACGAAGGGCTCCGGCAGGCAACACACCACCCCGCCGGACAAAGAGGGCAGGAAGTTGGACGCCTACGCAAGGAGGTTCTATTCAGCTGCCTCCTTGCAGATCAGGCTGTCCAACACTCAGGCTTGCCTCGCGGCATACCTGAAGAAAGTGCTCGATCGCCTGCAACCAGCGATGGAAGCGGTACCGGAGGACATCCGCCAAGCCTCCTCCGTGATCTTCAATGAGGCTATCTCCATCGCTCGGCACCAGATGGCCTCCTCCCGGCACGCAGTGGAGATCGCCTCCCGGGTCATGGCGGGATCCGTCGGCCTTCGCCGCCATGCTTGGCTTCGACCGGCCGACATCCAGGAGGACACCAGAAGGAGGATTGAAGATCTCCCCTTCGACGGTGAAGGCCTATTCAATTCGTCCACAGACGAAGCTTTGGACAATCTCGTCAAGGCGAGACTGACCGCAAAAAAGATCGGGCTGCAGCCGGCCACGCAGACCCGCAGGGCCTCCACCTTCCGACCATCCTGGCGACGATCTTCCACCTCGTCGTTCCAGCGTTCGGCCCAGTCTGGACAGTCGAGACCGTCCTCCGGCTCATCGGCCAGACGCACGATTAGGCGGCGCCCGCCTTCGTCGAAGAAGTCCTCCTCCGAGACAAAGTCTCGGTTTTGACGTGCCTGGCAGGACCCACCAATACCCACTCTTCAGCCTACCATCAGCGCTCGGAGACCGACCGACTCTCGCTCGACACCTAGCGGAGTGGCAGTATGTCACTACGGACTCTTGGGTGCTTTCCATCGTCCGTCTTGGCTACGCCATCGAGTTTCTCGATATTCCTCCTCGCGGCGTTTATTACTCCACGCCGTCGAGTCCGGCCCTCCTGGAAGAGATCCAATCCCTCCTCCAGAAAGGGGCGATCGAGCGGCTCCCGCAAGAGGCCAAGACCACCGGCTTCTTCTCCAGGTACTTCACGGTACCGAAAGCCGACGGTACCCTCCGGCCGATCCTAAACCTCAGAGGGGTGAACTACTACATCCGCCCCAAAAGGTTCAAGATGGTCACGATACCGTCGATCCTACCCTTCCTACATCGAGGGGACTGGTTCGCCTCCATCGATCTCCGAGACGCATACTTCCATATCGCCATTCGCCCGCAGCACAGACGGTACCTCCGCTTCGCAGTCGACGACACCTGTTACCAGTACAAGGTGCTGCCGTTCGGACTCTCGACTGCCCCAAGGGTCTTCACCAAGTGCATGGCCCCGGTGGTATCCTACCTGCGGACAAAGGGCGCTTCCGTCTTCCCCTACCTCGACGATTGGCTGTTGGTGGCGTCCTGCAAACAGAGACTTTACCACGACGTCCACATGACGTTGTCACTCCTGACCCGCCTTGGTCTACGAGTGAATCCGAAGAAGTCCCACCTCGAGCCGGCGAGGATCTTGGACTTCATCGGGGCGACGCTCGACTCGACCTCCGCCAGGGCGTACCTACCAGAGTCTCGAGCACAAACCTTGATCCGGGCCGCCGCTCACGCTCGTACGGCCCCGATGTTATCTGCGAGAAGCGTCCAGCAGCTCTTGGGCTACATGGCTGCGACGACCGCTGTGACATATCTCGCCAGGCTGAGAGCAAGACCTCTTCAACACTGGTTCGTCCGCATATTCGACCCCCTGCGAGACGAACAGACACTCCGACTGCAGCTGCCGGGAGACGTCCGCTCATCCCTCCGATGGTGGCAGTCGCGACGCAATCTCATGTCGGGGATGCCTTCCCAACAGCCGACACCGAAGGTGACGGTAACGACCGACGCCTCCCTGTATGGATGGGGTGCCCACTGCGGCGATCTCAGAGTCCGCGACAGATGGACCGACGACGAGACCGCTCTCCATATCAACGCGCTGGAGCTGCTCGCCGTCTGGAAAGCCCTACGGGCGTTCCGCCATGCCGTGGCGGGGCGCACGGTCCTGATTCTGACGGACAACACCACCGCCGTCTGCTACATCAACAGACAAGGTGGGACTCATTCCACGACCCTGCTCGACATCGCGCTCGGCCTGTGGGAATGGTGCATTCGCCTGCACACGCATCCCGTGGCGGTTCACCTGGCCGGGCAGGAGAACACCACGGCAGACGCCCTCAGCAGGGACACCTCATCCCATCACGAATGGTCTCTCTCCGGAGAGGCGTTCAGACTGATTCGGGACCGCTGGGGCGAACCATCGATCGACCTCTTCGCGACCAGGGAAAACGCGAAGTGTCGCCGATTCTGTTCCAGAGCGGGCCACGATCGTGCCTCCATCGGGGACGCTTTCCAGTTTCCGTGGACCGGGGAACTCCTCTACGCGTTCCCGCCGTTCCCGCTGCTCGGCCGGACGATATCGAAGATCCTCGCCGACCGAGCCGACGCGATCCTGGTAGCCCCGTACTGGCCGAGGCAACATTGGTTCGCACCCCTGCTACAAGCCGCGCGAGACGACCTGCTCCGGTTGCCACCGACACCGGACCTGCTCTCCCACTCCGGCGGCCGAGTCCTCCATCCGGACCTGCCACGCCTGGCCCTCCATGCCTGGAGGATATCGCACTAGACGATCCCGTGCTCGGTACCGTCCTCGTCGCGGCCAGGAAGGAATCCACCCGTCGCAACTATCAATACAAGTGGCGACGCTTCCTGACCTTCGCTAACGAGAGGAGTGAGCCGGTATCGCCCGCAGGGCTCTCGACCGTCCTGCACTTCCTCCTGCACCTCCGGCAACAGGGCCTGGCGTTTCCATCCCTGAAGGTGTATCTCTCCGCGATCGTGGCATACCAACCGCCACGATCTGCTGCCTCGGCCTTCTTCAGGAACGATACCGTTAAGCGGTTCCTGAAAGGACTTCATCATCTCTACCCGCCGGTATCGCCGCCGCTACCGCCGTGGTCCCTCTCGCTGGTGCTCTCGCAGCTGACGAAGCCGCCCTTCGAGCCGATGGCGACCTCGGATGACAGGCTCCTGACAATGAAAACTGCCTTCCTGGTAGCGGTGACCTCAGCGAGGCGAGCGGGTGAGATCACAGCTCTTCGTTCCGATGAGCCCTTCACGGTCTTCCACAGGGACAAGGTGGTCCTGAGACCTGACATCTCGTTCCTGCCAAAGGTGGTGTCCAGTTTCCATCTCAACCAGGACATCATCCTGCCTGCCTTCTTCCCGAACCCGACGACACCGTTGGAGCGGTCCCTCCACTCCCTGGACGTGCGTCGGGCATTGGCTTTCTACAAGGACAGGACTGCTTCCTTCCGACAGACGCCGCATCTCTTTGTTTGCTATGGGCGACGTCGGAGGGGCCTAAAAGTGTCCACCCAGCGCTTCTCCAAGTGGGTGGTGAGGACTATTGAACTGGCGTATGAGCTCGCGAGGAAGCCTCCGCCAGTCCTGCTTCGAGCCCACTCCACCAGAGCGGTGGCTACTTCTGCGGCCCTCCTGCGAGGAGTTGACCTGCATGAACTCTGCCGTGTGGCGACCTGGTCCCAACCATCGACCTTCGTGCGCCACTACAGGCTCGACTGCCGGTCGCGCAGAGATGCCCGGTTTGGACGTGAGGTGTTGGCTTCCGTGCTGTAGGACCTGACCCGCCGTCCGACCGGTAAGCTACACAGTCTCCTAGTGTATGAAGGCACAGAGACCACGAAGAAGAAGAACAGGTTGCTTACCTGTAACTGTGGTTCTTCGAGTGGTCATCTGTGCCATCATACACACCCGCCCTTCCTCCCCTCTTTCTCAGGTCCCTGTAGGTTCTACGGCGGACGACAGAACTGAGGAGAGACCGTTGCTCGGCGGGAGGAGCATGCGCAGTACCGGCGTGGGGGAGGGGTTCCCGCCAAGCGAACAAGCTCTAGAAGTTTCCGAACGCTACCGCGCAGGCGCTAAAGCTCCTAGTGTATGATGGCACAGATGACCACTCGAAGAACCACAGTTACAGGTAAGCAACCTGTTCATACCTTGTTTGTTTGACATTTACATGGAGGGGCGCATCTTACCTGTGCTCAAAAGATTCACTTGGTGTCTCTGCCATCAAAAGTGGCTGCTTTGGACAGGGATTTCCTGATGGTAGCACTGAAACTGTGGAACTCTCCCAAGTGAACTTCATCCTTAGCCTAGTGGTTTGCACACACCTGACATGAACTGTATTGTTTTAGAAGACTTGCCAGCACTGTGATTGAGTTTTAGCAAAGGGTCTAAATACCCTAAAGGCACCAAATTTTGTCTGATCTTGGAAGCTAAGCAGGGTCAGACCTAGTTAGTCCTTGCATGGAAGACTACCAGGTGCTATAGGCTGTATTTCAGAGAAAGGAA